>PVKZ01000217.1:52188-272188 GCA_004027375.1 Macroglossus sobrinus
TTTCTTTCTTTCTTTCTTTCTTTCTTTCTTTCTTTCTTTCTTTCTTTCTTTTTGTAAAATGAGTTGTTGTGACAAATAGCTAGAATAACACAATCTAGAATACTTAGTAAGTGATCACTAATTATTAGTTTTTGTTGCTTGTTAGTATGTGGATAAAACTTTAGCTTTCTTATATTTCCTAATAATTACCTCTTCATTTTATCAAAAACATGTCCCCTTTTATTGAGTTCTTATTTCATTCTTAGGTTATCACTTTGTGTAGTATATGTATCACAGAATACATTTAGGCCACCAGCACCTTTACTGTGTGCCATAACTCTCATCTACACATATATCTATATTGATGGCCATTCTTTTATCACTCTCTTGAGTCTCAAAGAATTATGGTATTAAAATCTATCCTTTCCCTTTTTTAAACTTCAAGAGAAGTTTAAAGAAGGGAAGGGACAGATTTCACTATGCTACATTATGCAATGTATAATATAGCTAAGACATAGTATATAAGAACTCTAAGTATTCCATGCTTATGAATATAAATCGCAATACTTTCTTTGGCCTACTAATAATGAATTACTGAATATAGGATAGTAAGCAATGGAATCTTGTGAAAGTTGGTAGTACAGCTCTAAAACATACACTGTGACTATGGTCAAGGATGATGGTAGATTCTACTCTCCCCAAATAGGACACCTAGGTTTGGATCTTCACTCTTGTTTCACAACATCAATTAATATGCATGTATTTATAACCTATTTTTTTCTACTGGGATTACAAACCAACAAAAGTCTATGATAAGTGTCATACCAGAACTTCAGTGAGTAAGGGATGGTTCAAGATTTGGGAGGAGGAAGAGACCATTTGGACCCAGAAGATAAAACCAAACTAACACGTAGATTACTTGACCAGCTATGTCTGGGGCACTCAATCATAAGCTTTAAAACTTTAGGAAGGAGACAGGACTTGAACTAAGTCATGAAATTAGGGGAGAATTCTGATAGATGAAGAAAGAAGAGAGAATATTCCAGGTAGAGGGAACAGCATAAACAAAGCCATGGAAAGGGGAACCAACTGGCTGTGATCTAGGCACAATGAGGATACCTGTTTGGCTGAATGACTGTGGGAGCATAAGCGTTATTGGAAAGGTGCATTGAGTTAGACTGAGAAAAGTCTTGAATGACAGAAGAGGAATTTGGGGGCCAGTGGCATTTTTGAATAGGCAAATGATACAATACAATGTGATTTCTTAAAAATACCAATTGAGCTATTCAAACAGGCACACAGAAGGCTTTAAGAACCTTGAGATTTGTTTACTGGTTAACTGTAGGTAACTGGTTCTGCACTCTTCATCAATCTGACCATGGATACTGACTCGAAGCCCAAGGACTTACGAGATAATAGCCAATTTGGACTCCTTGCTCCTTGCTTGCTTACTGCATTCTTTAATCCTTTCCTGAGTGTGAGTCTCATGTCTAAGGGACTTTATACCCCTGAAAGGCAAAGGCTGCAAACTTGGCTCCCTACCTGAAAACAAAATGAAAATAAAAACATTATGACTGTTAAAAAATATTAAAAATCAATATCAATCAGTTTTCTGGGTACCACCTGAGAGAGTAGATAAAAATGAAGATGGGGATGGATTTCAATAGGAGGCTTTTCTAGAGTTTAGGCATGAGTTGCAAAGGCTGTGTACAAATTAATGTGGTGATGAGAGAATAGAGAGAATGTAGGGCAGAGGAAATCTCCAAGGCCTTGTGAGGGCCTGGGGCAAGGATGGGGTAAGGGAGTAATAGAAGAAATGTGGAAGCTTGCTTCCAAGATGGCCTTCAATGATCTCCATCTCCTGGTATTTATATCTGTCTATAATCTCCTCCCCTTGAGTATGAGCTAGACCTAGTAACTTACTTCTAAACAACAGAAAATGTTAAAAGTAATGGGAGGTTACTTCTGAGATTGTTACAAAGTCTCTGGCCTCTGTCTTGCTTGCTTTCTTTTGCTCTCTCATTTGCTTACTCTAATGGAAGACAGCTGCCATACTGTGAGCTATCCTTTAGAGAGATTCGTGTGATGAAGATCTGAGGGTGGCCCTGGTGAACAGCCAGCAAGGAACTGAGCCCCTCGGTCCAACAACCTTTGAAAAACTGAATTCTGCCAACGACCCTGCGAGTGAACTTGAAAGTGGATTCTTCCTCACTCAAGTAAGTGAAACCTGGAGATGACTGCAATCCTGGCTAACACCTTAACTGCAACCTTATGGCTATAACTTTGTGCTACAAAAAAATTACCTCAAAATGTAGTGATTTAAAATAATATACATTTATTATTTTACAGTTATTGCAGGTGAGGTATTTAGGTATGGCTTAGATGGGTCCTGTGGCCCAGAGTCTCTCACAAGGTGACACTCAGAACAAGGCTTGACTGGGGAGGATCCACTTCCTCACTTGCTCATGTGGTTGTTGGCAGGATTCAAGTCCTCATGGGTTGTTGGACTGATGCCTCATTCCTCAAAAGCTGTTGGCCAGAGGCCTTCCTTGTTTCTTTGCCATATGGGCCTCTCCTAGAGCATCTCACATCATGGCTGATTCCTATCTCAGAGTGAGCAAGTGAGAGAGCAAGAGAAAGTACAGGCAAGAAAGAAAGTGATAGCAAAGCGGAAGTCACAGTCTTTTGTAATCTTATCACAAATGTGTTATGCCATCACTTTTGCTGTATTCTAATTACTATATTATGTTAGAATTTTTGTTACTAGTTCTGGCTTACATTCAAGGGGAGGAAATTATACATGAGCATCAATACCAGAAGGTGAGGATTGTTGGGGACCATGTCAGAAGCTTCCTACCATAGCTACAGTTAGTTTTTGCAATTTTTGTTGTCTTCCCAAAAGGCTTTAGGCTCCTGGAAGGGGCTGATGCTTTATACTTAAGTGCTTACTAAATATTTATTGAATAAATGAGATGATGTTTGCAAAAACTGTTAGAGGTCTCTAAACTGTAATTTTCAAATTAGATGTTAAGGCACTGATGATATCCTCATTTGTCAACAGTGTAATGGAGATATAGTGAGCCCTTTGACGAAATTCCAACCCTAAGCACAAAAACTTAGCTGACTTTACTGGATGTAAGAACTCAAGGCCAACCTTGAGTTCTTTTATATGTTAAATATAAAAGTGCCTGGCTGAGGGGAGGCGCACGTGCCTAACTTCTGTCCAAATCTCACTCACCAAAGCTGTGTCCCTGGCAAAGAACTGTATCAGTCTAGAGGGAAGGGCATCTTTTTTTGAAATTGATCCACACAAAGAGAATACTTTTTTTTTTGTCAGTTGCACAAAGGCTGCGTCTGTGGTTCTCCAAGGACAGGTCAGCCTTTACCTCTCTCCCCCATTTACCTTCACCTGTTATCTCTGAACTATAACCTCTAGAATGAGCTTAAGGGAGTGATAGGAACAATGTCCCATGCCATACCTAATTTCTGGAAGGATTACATTCTGTTTTGGGAAGATTTGAGAGCCTGAGAGAGAAGGTGCTATACAAAAGCAGACAAATTCCATCAACCCTATTAAACTGCCAGTAAAATTCCCTGCATTCAGTGATGCTGCCCTCTCCCTGAGTGCTTGGTCTGACCTGACAATAGCAAACAAACAGCAAGCTGTGATCTGTTTTTAATTCCAAATGAAAATGCAACCTAAATGGAGGTGAAAAGGAGGAAAAGCAGCTCAGCACAATGTGTGTTTTGGCTGAGGACTCTAGGAAGCCTTGCTTCTGTTAACCTCAGCCCATCTTCCTCCCCTACTCATAGGTCATTCCTGAAAAGCTCAGCTCACATCATTGAAATGGTTGTGTATTGGGATAAGGATGTTGACAATAGGGTTTAAGCTGCATAAATAACTGCAAATTGCTGTTCATGTCCCAGCAACTGCCAGCACAAAAAAGGAAAAAAAGAAAAAGAAAAAAAAAAGAAAAGAAGGAAATGATATATGGAGCATAAGTTGTGGGGAGGGGGCACTGGGAAGTAAGTAATGTGGAATCTGGCAACCAGCTCTGGGTGTAAAAGACACTCTGACAAGGTGATCACAGGCCACCCACAATTGTTACACAGCTATAAGAAGTTATTTTGACAGGCCATGTGGCACACTTCAAATAGAGGAATCAATCCCCTAAGTGATTAGTGTGGTATGTTACAGAAAAATTCTGGTTTAAGGAACAAGCTATTATAGTAATTCAAAGATGGTACATATATAAGCTCCAAAAATTCATTTTGTAATTTCTAGTTAGTTCTGTTGTGGTGATATGTGGAGTGAGAAGGAAGGAGAGACAGAAAAATGGTTTTAAGAAAAAGAAAAAATGCCAGTGGTGGCTGCCATTTTGTGCTTCCTAGTTCTCTTGCTTTCTCTCAGCATTGTTTTCAATGGCTTCTCCAACATTTTTCCTCAAAGAACTGTTTCAGGGTACTCCACAGGATGCAGCAAAGGTGAAAAAGACTAGACCAGCCAGGTGTGTTCCCCCTCACATCAGGTTTCTGTTTATGATATGTCATTCTACCCCAGCCTCTTTGCTTTCTATCCTCCCTAACCTACACCTCACCTCTTTGTTTTATTTTTCCACTGACACTACTGATGCCTTTGCTTGAAAGCACTCAGGCTTCCTCTTTCTCAACGTCTCCTTTGCATATCACCAATTCTGAAAAAAGCATTTTTGTTAAATTGTAGCAGAAGAGTTTTAGGTGAGAAAAGAAACAAAAAATTCATTTGATGGAGTGTTGTTTGAATATATGGAGTGTTTGTTGAATAAAGGGATACAAACACAGATGGAAGTTAGGGAAGTGGGTGTATCCCTGTTGATTTGTATGCCCAGCACCCACCCCACTCCTGCCACAACCTCCTTCTGAGAACCATTCCCCCCTTCTTTTTCAAACATGTGGTTTGTGCAAAACATTTAATTTTCTTCCACAGTCATACTTCCTGGTCACAGATTATTGGTGTGGTAGTGGTCATCTATATAAAATTGAGTGTATCGGTTAGCTTATGCTGCCTAACAAATTCCACCCAAACTTGATGGCTTAAAATAATAATTAATTATTTTTGTTCATGAGTCTAAGATTCAGCTGGGATGTTTCTACTACTTCATGCTGCATGTCTGCAGATTTTTGGGCTGACTCTCTTCCATGTATATTTATTCTGGAGCCTAGGACGAAAGAGCAGCAGCTATCTGCAGAAAGTGTTTTTCATAGTAATGGTAAAAGTATGAGATGGAAAGTAGAAACATATGACAGTTTTCCCCTTTGTGTGCTCTTGCTGTTCTCTGATCTTGCTTGGGCTATCTTGTTTCCCATTTCACTACAACTTTCTTCCTCTGTGAGGCTGGTGAGAAGTACTAGAGGGTAAGGTGGGAGGTCTTACTCAGACATTGTCAAAAGAATGCTCACAGATCACAGTACTTAGAAAAGGAAAGAAAAATTTATTTGCAGAGAGTGCAAAGGAGCCAGACTTCAGAGAGACTGCTCAGTTAAAAACATACCTAGTATTTAAGAAAAAATAGCAACATTATCAATTACCAAGCATACATTAATCTATTCATGGTGAAAACAGCAATTTACTTGTGTGATTATTATATCTACAAAGGTCATTATACATCTTAAGACACCAGCTTAGCCAAAGTTGGGGATAAAGTGGTTTTTGTTCGGGAATTACTGGTTTACAGGAAATAGTCAAAGATTTAAAAATTTTGCAGACTACAAGCTTACAGGATAACAATAGCGATTTAAAAATGTGTCTACAAATTCTTTGAAACTATATCTTCAAAAGGTGGAGGCTAATTTCTCTTCACTTGATTGTAGGCCAGACTTAATTAATTACTTCCAAAGAGTAAAATGTGGAGGTGGAGATGATCTGTGGTTTTTAGGATTAGGTCATTAAAGGCATTAAAGCCTCCATCTTGCTTATTCATAGATCGCTTTCTCTGTGGGAATTCAGCTATCATGTCATGAGGACACTCAAGCAGCCCTATGGAAGGTCCATGTGGTGAGAAACTAAGACTTGCCAACAACTTGTCAGGCATGTGAGTGAGCCACCTTGAAAGCAGATCCTCCAGTCCCTGCCAGAGCCAGCCGGCTAAGTTCAAACAGTTCCTGAGAGGGGGAGTGAGGATTGAGAAAAAGAGAGAGAGAAGAGAGAGAGAAGATAAAGAGAGAGAGAGACAGAGAGATGGAGTTGGGAGGGCTAACAGTGAATACTGAGCCCCAAGTTTATTTAGCACAGCATATATATACCCTTTGAGAACAACACCCACACATATGCAAATGATCGCTGACCTTTATGTAAGTTCTCCCAAAACATCCTTGTTCCTGTTTTTGTCTCTCATTCCCTAGGGGAAGGAATGTCTTATTCCCTGGGGCAAGAAACATTCAACATTAAGCCAAATTTCCTCCTTCAGTGAACAAACCCACCTGCTCTGCAAACTTCTAGCTTACAGGCAACTCCAACCCTATCTGCAGGGCATTCATCAAGAATGGCTCCCAACAAGTCCCCCGTTAAGCCTTCAGATAATTGCAGCCCTAGGTGACATTTTAATTGCAACCCCATGAGAGACTCGGATCCAGAACCTCTCAACTAAGTCACTCCTGGATTTCTGACCCAAATAAACCTTGTTTCTGCCTTATACCCCAATGCAGAACATTGTTGTGTTGTGGACGTCATTATTTTTATTATGTTATATATATAAATGTTTAGACATATTGGAAACAAGACAGATATAAGCATCTAGTCTCATATGATCAGTCCAACCCACATTTATAAGAGTCTGCATTGGGGTATCAGGTATAAAATAGGTGCTAATAACAGATTGATTCTTTAGTAGCTGATGCAGGCTTATTGCAGAATGGTAGGGGCACCTGGCATGGAAAGATTCAGACTATTAGACTCCAAGGCATGGTCTTTAAGGGTAGGGACAGTGTTTGTTTTTTTCTGCACTATATACTCCAGTACAATGCACAGTTCCTTGCACATAGTAGGAACTCAAGAAATGTTTATTGAATAAATGAATTCCTGGGTGCCAGGTGATAATATCATCAAAATACTGTCAAAATCCCATCTAGGTACATATAGAGATACCTAGCTACTATCTTTAAAAACTGAGCTGTTTTTGGCTGCTATGGTGGTTATAGTCTCTGTGTAATAATAACAGAAACATATCCTTCCTAATTGGAAGAAATATATCCTTCCTAATTGGAATATAAACTGAATATGAATCCTTTCCACTTGGAAAGCATAATGGCACTTCTGTAACACCATCAAACATCCCCCAGGGATGGGTGGATTGGGACATTCCACTTAATCACTTCCTGCCCAATATTGGTTGGAGTTTTACTAGGATCCACGAGCTGGTAGCTTCTGACAACCAATACAGTCATGTCTTCCAAATTTTAAGATAATGGCTTTGGACCACTTAGTAATTGAAATGGAAGACAAATGTAATTAATTACGTAAAAACTCTTCTGATTGAATTCTACTCACATTATGTTATCAAACTCATGAAAGAAATAAGTTTGAATTAGACCTCTGCTTTTGCTTGACTCGCATTTGACTCTTTTGCCCAATAGTTGTACACTGAGCATTGGTTTTCTGACTCATGACTTATCAGTAAGGAATCCCTGTGGTCTGTATACATATGCTTGTTGGATCACTGATTTTTCTCAAATGCCTAGGAGAGTGCTTGGCACAGAATAGGTGCTATGAGTATTTGATGAATAATGAATAAGTGAATGAATGAATATATGAAAATAATGTACATATTTTTTAATAGCAATCCATTTACCCTCAATGACTCTTGTAAGTAGCAGAAAACTGACTGACAATGTGACAAAGCATTGTAGTAAAGTGGGATGAAGATTAATGTTTCCTGGTTCTGTTGGGGCCAATTTAATCATCAGACATCAGAGGTCAAGTGAACATTTCAAATATTTGTAAAAATGATTGAGAAATGAAATAATTTATTTGACCAATCCTTTATTGATGCTTATTTATATTATTTCCAATATCTTGTTAGAAATGAGGCTAATGTGAGTAACTATGTACATAAGTCATTTTGTTTGGGTACAAGAATATCTGCAGGATAAATGTCTAGAAGAGAAAATGGTAGGTCAGTTTTCTATGAATTTGTAATTTAGATAACTATTACTAAATTGCCTACCATAAAAGTTTATTAACATGCATTTCTACCAGCAATATAGGAGACTGTTTGTTTCCCTTCAGCTTTAGTGTTACCAAACGTTTGGATTTTTGCTAGTCAGATAGATGGATGCTTAATGTTTGAAGGATCCATGGCCTTGTCAGGGAGAAAACACTACCATTTATCTATTTATTAGTGTTTTTGCTTAATCATTACAAAATGAATCTGAGGTAATTTTAAAAAGATAAAATTATTTTTGCTTACTAACTTTTATATTAAGTAGTTAAATTTTGTTCCAAAGAGAATCTGAGAATACCTCTAAAGATATTTACATTAATACAGGATAAAAACATACAGAGATTGGGAAACTGGGTCAAAAATAAAAGTGGGAATGGAATTTGGTTACTAAACAAATACATGTCATTAGATACTATATAGTTGTTGAAAGAGTATTATAAATTTGACTCTGAGTTCCCTAGCAGCCAGTGTAAAGGTGGAAACATAGTTAGTTATAGGGGTCATAATTTTCCTTTTCACCTGAATGTCCTTACCCCTTTTCTATGTGGCTAATTCCTACCAAGTCAGGACCCAACTCTCAATGAATTCTTGACTCATCTATGTGCTTTGCTGTTTCTTTGCTCCCACAGATCTTTGTATATATCTCAGTTCTAACACTTGTTGAATTGGAGGTACAAATAGGCTTTGGGAATCATATGCTTGAGTTCAAATTCCAATTTTATTTTCATGTGACTTTAGGCATTTCACATAATCCATGGAACATGTAACATGACCAAGAAATAAGTGTCTGCATAACTTTTCTGAACTCCTGTTTTCTTAATTATAAAATGGGAATACTAGTGATGCCTACTTTAAGAGGCTGCTCTGAGAATCAAATGAAGTCATGTGGATAAAGCATTTAATACATTGCCTATTAACATGGTAAGGGACCATAAGTAATAACTACAATTATAAATCAGACTATCTTCTTTCTAGATTCTTGCAGGAGAATACAACCTTTAATATCTACCTGGTGCTCTCTGAAATGCTAATACTGGATTCAGCTGAATAAAATACTAAAACCTGAAATTGAGGAAATGCAAAATACTTCACAGGACCTACAGTGCCATTCAGAATCCACCCATTGATATTGACATTTCCACAGATGTGACCAATTGGCTACCTTCTTTATTTTGAGGGAAATGAATCTAAAGATTGTAAGTGTCCGTTTGCTTTCAGATGTAGATTTGGAAGGAAGACCTTAGCAATCAATGTACATTTTCCTACAGCATGAAATCAAACCCAGGTAGACTGGTTTGTTTTGTTTGCATAGTCATTAATACCTATGATGTCTCAATATAATCCACTAGAATCCCACAGTAGCTAAGGGATGCATAAGCTTATCAACCAATTTTCGTATTTTATCTTTAATGATTAACATTGCAGACCTTTAAGGTGAAGAAAGCTCCAAGACTGCTTCCCTTCCACATGTTCTGTAACTTTCATGTGTCAGTTGAGATGAGCTAGGTTATGCTGTGATAACAAAAAGTCCCCCAAATCTCAATGGCTTAATACAACAAATGTTTATTTCTTGCTCATGCTACATGCCCATGGGTTGTCAGGTGGCCTGTGCTCATTTCATTTATTCGGGGATACAAGCTAGCATGTGTTTCCATAATTGCCATAGCAAGAGGAAGAAATTAGGGCATACTGGCTCTTAATTCCTTCACCCAGAAGTGACGCTCATCACTGCCATGCATGTTTCACTGGCCAAAGAAAGTCAAATAAAGGTTAGGGAATTGCAATCTTATCATGTGCCTTGAAGCATGTGAATATGTTTGGGTCAATATGTGAGTAGAAATGGTGAGTGCAACTTATGGGTCATTTCCTTAAAAGATAATCCCTTTGCCTTAGCCAGTATTTTGTTTCCATTCCTGTGAGCTGGTTTACAGTTATGCCTGTGACCCAACTTTGACTAAGCAGATGAGTACAATGACCCAAGGGAAGATAAAATAACAAGATGGGAGTCAGAGGGAGAACCTGAGTCTGTAAATGAATGAGCAGAACAGAGCTACTTCACTCACTGAAGAAGAAACTGGGAGCTACTATGTGAGAGAAATAAACTTATATTTAAGCTACTGTATTTTGTGACACTTTATTTATCCCAGTTAATTTTATTCCCATTTTATTATTATTCCCATTTTACTAATGAAAGACTAAGGCACAGTCAGTTAAGTAACTTGTTTATGATTATTTAGCTAATTAATAAGAAGTATCTTATTTTGCATTTAGGCAAACAGATTCCTGTGCACACATTTAAAATTATTATGTTATCTCTAGTGACCTTTCAAATGACCAGTGACAATTTAGGCAGTGGCTGTGATGAAAATATTTTAAATGATCAGATATCTTTTTATATTTTTCCATTTCATGAACTATTTAGGCATAGAAAACAATGAATAGACATCATATAATAGCTGAGTGACTGCTTTGCATCCATCACATTTCATTATTGGGGAGAAGTTTAGATTAACCTATAGATCTTGCCTTTTCCTTTTTTCCCCTTTTTTCTATGTTTTATGGCACTTTTGGACCTTTGAAAATCTAAAATGATTGTCACCCTCCTTCTCCGCTCTGCCCTAACCCCATTTTTCCTGGAGTCTCAGAACAAACTGTGCTCAAGATATATGTGTCCTTTAGCTCTCATTTAAAAATATTGAAGTTTAAAACACTGGTCTAAGACTAACTTTCTAATCTGGTAATTAAAGGAAGTTTCTGAATATGTTTGTGGTTGACCGCTGCATTTAACTGCCCTAGGAAAGACATCAGAAAGATTTTTACATCTATTAGGCTGTTAAAAATTGGTATAAGAATATAGATTTTCCTGTCTTGTTAAATCAGCTAAACTCAGTCAACAAAAACCTAGATGATATAATGAATAGACATTTTATACAAAAGAAAAACTGCCAGACAGGTAGGTACAGTAAAGCCATGAGCATTACCTCTTTAGAAATTCTACCATGACTACAATATGCCTTTTTATTAGTTTTATACACACTATGTGACTTTCAGAATATTTCATAATCAATATTTTCTCCTTCAGCACCCCGAGAAAATAGAGATATTCAAATGATGGCTCTATAACTACCTATGGAGAATAATCACAAAGCCTAAAATGTTTTCTGAGAAAAAGCATCTTCACGATTTCAGAAATACTTTGATGTTTCTGGTATGTAATAATACAAATATGGTCTCTAAGATACCAATAAGTCAGTTCTTAGTATTAAAAACTGCCTGTTCCTTACTAATTAAGGCCAAACTTCTCACCATATCATTCAGCACAAACTAGTCATTACTCCATGACAATGTTGTTACTGCTGGACAGAAATGGTGAGACTGCACATTCCAGAAGAGAATTTTTTGAGTGGTCACACTGGCTGCCTGCTGTCTGCCCTTGTCTATCCCTTGCCCACTATTTTCCTTGGCTTCATCTGAGGGGCAATATGTTATTGAGGTTAAGAGTAAAGGCTTTGGTGTCAGAATGTGTGGGTTCAAGTACTGGTTTTTCTACCTTCTAATTGTATGATCATGAGCACATTTCTTAAACCTTTTGTGCTTCAGTGTCCTCGGATGTAAAATAGGGATAATAATAGCACTAAACATTAGGGTTAGCATGTAAAGAGGGCAGGAATGCATGCAAAATACTTAGAAAGTTGCGCTCTCTCTCTCTCTCTCTATATATATTTATACACACACACATATGTACACACAAATATATATGTACTATATATATTATATATATATAAATACTAATATATATATATAATATATATATATATTATATATATACATGTTACTTATGCAATGTTACTTATGCAATGTTATGATGATTTCAGGTGCCATTAGAGAAGGTGATGTCTCTGAGGGTTTCTTTAACAATACAGTTTCCTTCAGCATTTAATAAGCATATGGCTGAATTGTTTCTGGTGAATTCCATAGTCAGGTATCTGGAAAAAATCAGAGATCTTATTCATAGTCCTTGAGTTTGGGAGGTAGAGTTTTTAAACTACTACATGAAAAAAACACACTTAGGTATTAGCTGATATAGAACTCCGTGTAAGTTTCTACCCTACTTGTGCAGAAACAAAAGTATCTCCAGATTATTTCACTGTAATGTGTATGACCAGCTGGATTCTTGTTTCTTCAACTTTTCTTGAACCAAACCTTCCATTACTAACATTCACTGTGAGCTATGTTCATGGCAAATATTTGCCATATAGTATACCAACCATCAGGTAAAGTGGGAAGTGTAAATCCCCAGATACCAATGCTCAAACACTCTGCCCTACTAAGGTTAGTACTGTCTTGACTTACTACCATTGTGGGCCATATATCACTTTTATCTTTTCTTGTCCATGCTGATAGAAACAGCCCACAGACAGAAGAATGCCTCATGACAACATGTCAACCACCAACAGAATGCGCCCCTAATCTTATTGATGGCATTGTACCAAGCATCATTTCCTTCTATAGCAATTTCTTCAATACTAGCTAAAGTTTGAGCTGCTCTATAAGACTTTTCTTTTATAAAGGCCTATGTGGAGAAAATATGAGAGGCCCAAACATTTGTAGAGAGGTTTTATTTTGTACCCATTTTCACACATCACCCTGAAGAACCATGAATTCTACTTTCTCCCATTTTCATATAAAACTACATACACCGCACTGTACATGTAAAACAAATTTGGAAAGGAGCCTCAAGCTGGCCTCTGAAATTGTGTAAGCAATTATCACATTTTTGTGCGCAAATGCAGTAATTATATGTGTAATTTGGCAGCTGGGTTTGAAAATTTGGCCTTAAATGGAACATAGACAGGAAAAATAAATGTTGGAAAATGCCAATATTTTATAAAGATTTTGAATCAAATAATAGAGGAATTATTGCAAGCCATGTTAATTTTTAATTATAATGATCATTACACAATATACAATAATTTTTTGAGGAAGAAAGGAACTATAGATCAATTGCCCATCGTTTTTGTCAGAAAAAAATGCCTCCATTTTCGGGGAGGATAATTGTATTTTTCAGAGGTTATGGTACATATTTCAAAGACTTTTTCTTCTTATGAAGAAAAGATAGTGATTGCCTACTAGTTCAAGTTCTATGATGTATTTTACCATGGGAAGAATAGAACTCTTTGTACTGATTACTTTAGAGGAAAAGTAGTATTAACTCTGTGCTTATATTTGAGCTCGTAATCTTAAATTAGATAAAGCTTTCTTATAAGCATTTAAGCTTTGCAATATAATATTATAGTCTAAATGACGAATAATTTAGACTTCTTTAATCTTGATTTTAATAAAATCATAGTTTTTAGATTGTCATCAAATTTGATTCCAATGTACATGGCTTTTTCTATGAGCTGATAAGGGCTAGTGATTCGGCTATAATGTAAAGATGACCCTGCAACAAAGTTTTCTTCTGCTGTGAGAGTAAGGTTTCTTCTGCTGTGAGAGGTTAATCTGTGAGCTCTGCAGCCAGCCATTCTGGATTCCAAAGCTGCCTCTATTGTTCTATTAGCCCTATGACCCTGAGCAAGTTTCTTAATTATTAAGCTTTCTGCACCTTAGTTTTCTCATCTGGTAAAATGGGGGTGGTAATATGGCCACAAAACAGAAGACTGAATGAGATAATTGTGTAAGGTTCTTGGAATAGGGCCTGGCGCTGGTCAGCCCTCAAATATGATAACCATTTTTTGAAAAGTATTTGCTTCCTAGTGTTGAACCCTTATTCATGACTAAGTGAGAAGGAAAAATTTTCCAATGCACAAATACAATGTGATGGAAGAGAAAGTCAGAGAGTGAACCAACTACAGTTGACCCTTTGACAATGTGGGAATAGGGGACCAATTATCCTTCTCCCCAAGTCAAAAACTCGAGTATAACTTTTGATTTTACAGTCAGTCCTTTGCATTCAAGATTCAACCAATCTGTCAAAAACAGTACTTTCCATTCATGGTTAGGAAACTGCGGTTAGGAATGTAAAAATAGTTTATCATCTGCCGTCGTGAATCTGTGGATGCAAAACCTGTAGAGAGAAAGGCAGACTGCCTTTATTGGGGGAAAACCCCCTAACAAACCGCTGTGTAACTGGGCCCCTGGAGTACAAAGCCATACATGTTTTTTGAGGATCAACTGTATACCGAAGCGTGCACGGGGAAATCAAGGTAATATCGCCAACAGAATGATGAAAGAAGCAGATAGTGTGGGCAGAGCTCAGTTATGGGGCTTTATTTCAACGCTGTAGCCAATTGAGAGCCTTTCAGGCCTGTGCTAAACCAGGGAATACAGGAAGATTAAGAAAGTCTCTGTCTCAGGGAGCTTGTAATCTACAGAGGAAATTAGATAAGTACCCAAACGAATATAATGCATGATGAAATAGTCAGTGCTAAATGCCAGGGAAAATAAACAAACAAGATGCTCTGGAAATTAAAAAAACAAAGGAGAATATAGTTTCATTCTCCCGTCTAAGATCATGCAAGTGTTCTTAGAATAGTTAACTTTTAAGACAGGCATTGAAGATGATAGAGATTTTGGTTAAGCAGACATAGTAAGGCTGGGAAGGAATCCCAGGTGAAGAGCATAAAGGAGGCAGAGAGGAGAGAAGAGTGGGCGCCCAAAAATACCTGGGGCATCCAATATGGATGGGGGCAGTGTCACGGAAATAGACGATTAAAAAAAATTTCTGCTGTATTTTGAGAGGCTTTGGATGATGATACTGTGAGAGGTTTGGCCTTAATTTAGTGAGCAACAGGCAGCTTTTAAAGAGAAGGGTCTTGATCAGATGCGTGTATTAGGACAAATGCTTCAAACGCTATGGTGCATTAGAGAATCACATACGATATCATGAAAACAGATTTCTGGCTCCCTCTCCCAGAGATTCTGATTCTGTAGGCTTAGGGTAGTGCCCCACAGAATTCGCACTTCCAAAAATCTCCCGTGTCATGCTGATGCTATGGATTTACAGAAAACATTGAATAGCAATGACTTAGGGCACAAGGCCTTCCAAATAAATTTTTTGTTTGCATGTCCTTATTAGAAAAAAAATTCTGTGTTTACCCTTGCATGATATATGTATATGTATGTATGTATGTATGTATGTACACACACACACACACACACACACACACACACATTTTTATTTATTTTCAAATTATAGACAAACTACCAAGTCAGTATCTCTTATGTATATCATAAAACCTGTATTAGTTACAATCCTAAAAGGCTGAGCTAATGATGAAATAAAACAATCGTTTTGTTTTTACTTTAGTTGCTAATGGTACAACAGTCATTTTGTTCTCATTAAAGTTATTACTGTTTGAATATGCTTCACTTATTTTGAAAACTTAAAAATTTGTGATACAGTCATTTAAATGTTTCTTAAATTCACTTTTTTCTTATTACTTTAGAGGAAAAGTAGTATTAATTCTGTGCTTATATTTAAGCTAGTAATCTTAAAAGTAATGTAGTGTTTTTTGTAACTAAAAAGTATTTCTCACAAAGACACGTAAATCAAAATGGAAGAATTCCCTCACTGGATGTTTGAACTAAATTCCATTCACCAGTTAAGGAAGGGCCTTTGTTAAAATCTGGCTAGTAGATTTCCATGTTCTCTGATGTCAATTAACTGTTCTTGCAAAGCAATAGACAGGAGTAGGTGTTACTGTTGTTTGTTATCAAAATGGGTTCAAATTCTACTGAAAGTCTTTGGATGAGTTTTAAACTGGTTTAAAAAATCTTATTTCCCTGTTTTTAGAATATGTTGTTTTAAAAAATAGGTGATGGATTCACTTATCTTGTTTTCAGCATCCAAATTACATAGCAATAGGAATCTTTCTACATATCCTTTTCCAAAATGCTGTTAGCAACTTGCGTTTCCTTAGAAAGGCAGTTTCTTCTTATTTACTATTGAAACATTGCATTTACCTTGAAGGAATAGATTGTGTTTATTAATATTATTACTATTTAAAAATTACTTGATAGGTTGCATGCTATGGATAGCTAGCTCATTTGTTATCACAGAAAAAGTTAGTACTTGTCTTTTTGTAAATATATCTTTTTAGCTCTTTTGAGTACTTTGCCATGAGCAAATCCCTGTATTGTAGAAAATATGTTTATGGTTACTCCCTATTTTGATTTGTTCTAAAGAGTCAAATCTATTTTAAAAGATTAAAAAATTAAATAAAACTAACCACCTTGATGAAATTTGTAGCACTGTGTGCACTTCTGGCTCCAACCCCTTAGCTGCAAATGCTTGACTGTGTATAGCAGGTGAATGAACGTTACAGGGGATCTGTTTCAGTAACCTTAGCCAAAATCCTTTAAAAATTTTTGTCAAAGGAGAGGCTCCATTACTGAAGCAGCTTTACTGTTAAGTAAGTTATTTATAATTGAGAATATATTTTATCAGTGTATTTTTCCTTCAGTGGTTTGAAAAACATTCTTCATGTATTTTATTATCGAAACATGACCTAGTAAAAATCATATGTTGAGACTTGGTAAAATAAAAAAGTACAAAAGAGCTTTTGTTACAATTTGGTTAGTAGATTTTTATCTTCTTATTCAAATTATAATATAATCTTCATGACATTGTGTGATTTTTTTTTCCAATTTTTGTTTGAAAAAAATTTCAGCAACATTTTTCATGTATCTTATCAAAATAAGTTCAAATTCCACTGAAATGTATTTAGAAGAGTTTAACTGGTTAAAAAATCCTATATTTGCTGACAAAGGTGTCCATTTTTGTTTGTACCATATTTTACACATATTATTTCAGCATTTGCCAAAATAAAAAAATGGGATATCTGTAATAACCTGTAATGTTTTGTTTTTCACTGTTAAAAAAAAACAGTGTTTAGTGAAATGTTTCTAAAGTAATAGATTGAATATTGCCTAATTTAAACATCTTTGAAAAAAATCACAAAGAATTGTCTCTGTCTTTTGGATGCTTATTTTTTGAATATCTTGTTAATTGTGATTGGTTTATATTATTAACTATTACTTCAAAGCACAATTCTATATATGCATATCATAATAATTAACCAACATGTCAAGATACAATATATATATATAGGATGAAGTTTATTGTTAAAGAAAATAAATGTAAATCCATGTTTTAAACAATCTTTTAGGTAATTTTTAACTTTAAAAAGATAATTTTTTATCTTAATCTTGTCTTATGTTATATGAAGAGTTTGTCTAGCGGTAGACATGTTACCTCTGCCATTTTTTTTTTTATTTACATGAGCTTGCAAAATTGGTATACTCTTTCATTTATGGCTTTGCCCCCGTGGCCTTTTGTCAGAGTTCGTTTAGTTAAAACTCAGTTATATAGTTTGTAACCCCACTTTTACCTGTCTATACCTAAATAGTAATGCCGTGAATGTGCAAGAGAGGTGAAGGGTTTCTGGACATGCTTTCTGTGTTTGGATCTCTCATGTATCTTATGTAGCCTTGTCATTCTTACATATAGACCAGGGAAGACAACAGCATGAATCCATGTAACCAATGTAATTAAGCCTTTATAATTTTTTATTTTTTAGAAGACTAAGTATATATAAAATTTATGATTTTTTCTGCACACTCCCAAAAATCATCTTGCTCATCTCCTGGATGTCTATACCCTCACTGTGGAGAACACTGCTCTGGGAAAATAAATCTGGTGATGGAAGTACAGACAGGCTAGAGGGGAGAGAGCCCAGAGGCTGGAATCTAGTTAAGAGACATATACAGTTGTCCAGAAACATCTAAGAAGGAAAAGACATGTCTGATCTCAAGGAGCTTTAAATTACATAAAGAGATAAAATATATTCTTATGATGCAATTCCAGGACATTTACAAAGCCGTGAATCAATGATTTGGGCAGGACTGTAAATTGAGGAGTATGAGGAAGGAAGTTACTCTTCTTCCTTTATGCATGAACTTGGGACAGAATGATTCATTTGTGTTGACTATATTATTCAGGCAAATAACTGGCGGGGCGGCGGGGGGTTGGTTATAGAAAGTCCCAAACACTTTAGTATAAATGAGTTTTAAGATATTTTCATACTTTTCACGGTTGTTGTGAGGACTAAACATTCACCACAATGCCTAATGACAGGATCAGCATGAGGGGGTTGGATGTGGAGAGTGAACATCCTTGTATATATCCGTGAAGATGTGTGTGGTGGAGAAATGGCTAAAGACATATTGAATCTATGTCAGGATATTATGTAGTTCTGTGAGAATGAGTAAAATGCATAAAGTGGACTCTTAAGTGCTTCATCTAGAGGGGGTTAAAAAAAGTAGTGAGTATGGAAGTGGTTATGTCAGTTGTGAGCCTAATCAGGGGGAGTTTTGGGAGATGAATTTTGTTTTGAGAAGTGGCCAATAAGCTTTGGTGAAATTGAGGAGAGTGGAAAGAACAGGAAAAATTTCAGGTGGAAGCATTAATATCAAAAGGCATATCATGCATAAAAACCTAAAATTCTCTAGTTTTTACATTTTTGGAATATAAAATGGTGCTTAACTCCATATTTGCAAACAAACTTCTCATTTATTCATTGTCTAAACACATATTTAGTAATGCTTACCATGTGCTAGGCACTGCTGTAGACATTGGGCATATAGCAACGAACAAAAGAAACAACATCATTGCTTTCATGGAGTTTACATTTTACAGGGGAAGATAGACTTAAAGATAAGTCATGACAAGCAATGAAGAGAAAAAAGCAGGGTCATGGCCCATGTACACATATGCATATCTTAATTAGATTCCCTAGAATGCAGAGCCTAAGACAAAGTTTATATGCCAATAGTTTTAGGAGGTGCAATTCCAGAGCAGCAAAATGGCGGGGAAAGGGAATGTAAAGCAGAGAAATCAGGAAAACACATGGGGTGTATTTTTGAGCTGGCCACAACCTCAGAAGAAATGCTTGATTGCTGGGTCACTCAGGACATTCCCAGGAGACCATAGGGAGCTTTGTGCTTGGGGGCAGAAACAGGGGTGTGGAGGAAGAGAGAGCAATTTATGTTGATTTCTTTCCATCTGTTATTTAGCCTTACAGGGCAGCTTCTGGGGAGACTGACTCCTTCATAGGTCCAGTTGGGTTAGACCTGGATTCAGGAGCTACAGAGGGTTGACTCTCACCCTGAAGATAAAGCTGAGGTAGCTGGCAGAGGTAAGAGATGAGCAGATGATGGTGATGACCTGAGCTTTAGTCACCAATATTACTTTTGCTGGGGCTGCTCCATCTGAAAAATAAGGCAAATGGGTGATGTCTGGGGACAAGTGGAACAGAATGAATCTGAGAAGGCATATAAATCAGATCCAGTACATGAGCTCTTTTAGGTATGGTACCCAGACCTCTCTGATAAGGTAACTGTTTGAGCAGAATACTGAAGCAAGTGAGAAAGCCAACCATGTAGTTATTTTGCAGAAATTTATTCTAGACAGAGAGTGTATCAAGTATAAAGACCTTCTTGAGGCAAGATTAGAAGGTGGGAGCATAGAGTACTTGAGGAGCAGGAAGAAAGCCAGTGTGACTAGATTGGCATAAGTGAGGGCAGGGGTGGTAGGTGGTGAGGTCAGAAAGGCCGGGGTTGGTGAGGCCATGAAGGGCTTTCTAAAACCGTGGCAGGGCTTTGGTTTTTACTCCCAGTGAGATGGAAGCCTTTGAAAATTCATTTGAAGCAAAGGAGTGACATGATGTAACTTACATTTTTAAAGGATCATTTGGCTTCAGGTAGAGAACAGATTATAGAGGGGTAAAGGAAGAAGCTGGGAAATGAGCTCGGAGACTCTTGGATCATGTAGGTGGTGGCTGTGAAGATGGTGAGACATTAGATTCCGGTTATTTTAAATTAGGGCTGTGAGGGTTTGCTAATGGTAGGATGTGGGGTGTGAAAGAAAGAGAAATAAAGGATGATTCCAAGAGATTTGGCCTGAGCAACTGGAAGAAATGAGTCTCACTAAGGCCAAGTTCATTTATTTTGATACGACTTATCTATTTTGCCAATAAGAAGCTTTCACTGAGAAAGATCCTCCATTGTAAAGTATTTCGAGTTGAGTTCATCCATAATGCGTAATATGTTCAACTAATTTATGTATTTTAGATCCACTGGGTATAAGTAGATTAAAATTTAAAATTTTCATTATGTATTAAGGCTGGCTATAGTATCGCGACTAAAGAAAAATACTTAATTAGCCTAGAAATAAGAAGTTGTCTAAGTGAGTGTGTGTGTGTGTGTGTGTGTGTGTGTGTGTGTGTGTGTGTGTGTGTGTGTGTCTGGGGTGGTATACAATGTACTTATTTTTAGTATTCCTCCCATGAAAGACAGGCTGGAATTCCCCATGCAATATTTCGGATTGCTTAAAGTGTTGTCATGTTGCTTTTCATTGTTATTGATGCTAAACACTCTAAGAATATCTCTGGCTCATGCAAAAGGTCTTGAAATATTTCAATGATTTATGAAACAAAGAGACTTCCTTGATGTCTGTGAAATAACAGTGATGACTTCAGTGAATGCAGTACTAAGCATTTATTAGAGCACCTGGAACACAGTTACTTGGCTGCTTTCTTTTCCATTAACAAGTTGTGAAAACGTCTTGATGGAGCTTTTAGCCATAATACATCTTACTGTAGTATAATCTGTTTTTATAAGATTAATTCCATGTGAAATAATGAAGCAAATGATAACAGCTTAAAGGAGACCAGATAAATAGATCATGTTACAGTTGATGGCAATCATATTGTTCCACACTTAAGAAAACTTTGCAGGAGAAAAAAAATGTATAAGGAAAATGGCTTGAACCGTGTTTATTAGATGAAATCGATTAGGCTATTCCTGTTATGTTAAAGGGGAAGGAATAAATAGGATCCTTTCCAAGTAAAAACAAAAGAAAACATAGAAAATTTTAAAAAACATTTTTGATTTATACAATTATTTGAAAGCCCCCTCCTGCAAAGAAACAATCTTCCAAACTTTTTATTTATGGTTATTTTCAACCTGAGGTTTCTGAACAGAATGGGCTCCAACTTGAAAGCATCCTGGGGCCTAGCCAAGAAGGATACAGATGAGATCTAGTTGGCACCATTTCTACTTGGAACAAAGATTTTAATTAAAAAGGGGACCTCATTTGATGTGTTCTCTTACTCAGGAGGGAATATGGTTAGAGTGTAAGATTTTGCTTGTTATATTTTAAATTCTTAATAGCAGAGGTCATAGCATATTGTTATTAGCGATGTCAGTAAGAAGGAAGTTCCACATCTCTAACTCACCGCAGCTGAGTGGAAAAAACTTATTCATGTTTTGGTGCAGCTCAAGACACATTCTGATCAGCAAACACTGAGTAGCCAGTTTATGCCCTGTGGAAAGACACATTGATGACAAATGACACTCTTTAGAGTTTGAGACAGACAGGTGCAGGGAAAGGATATGCTGCCTACCCAGGGGTAGTAGCATATGACATTTACCACCCCAAGGAGATGTTGCAGATGGAAACTCTTATCAATTCCAGAGGAGTTTTTAGACGTACTTATAGATGATACGCCCATGGAAGTTTAAGTGCTTCTGGAACATTCCAGAATCTTTGGACTTTAATATCATTCACTAGTCACCATTTGATGATGAGCCTGATGTGCCTGTCTTTTGGCCTTCATCCTATCTTTTAAGTTACAATTTCAGGGAAACCTGATGTAATGAATTAGTCATACATTTATTTATTCATTTAGTTAGTCAACATTTATTCAGCACTTATTTGTAAGGGATTAAGCTAGGCAATGATAAATCAGAAATTTAAAGACATTTTTCTCATAAAGATTGTTATTATCTGGTAAATAATAATAGTAATTATTATATGCTCCCCCAAGATATATAAATTCTAGTTGAAATGGGATGACTTTAATAATAACACGTATTTCTCTGACTCTTCTCTCATCTGTAATTGCAGGACCTCTACTTCTGGAAAAGTGTCCAGCAGTTATTGCTGAGAATCCCACATGGTTTCTAATGAGAACCACACATAGCCCCATTTTTTTTTACCCTGCTGCCCTGACTTCCTTTTGCTTAGGCCTTCAGTCCTTAGCATTTCACTGCCTCGGGGGCCGTGAGCAGCTCTATGGGCTCCACCTCTTTGGCTGAGCATCATTGTTGCTGATGTGTAGGATTCCTTAGGTGGCAACTGTGCATCAGGATGTCAGAGACACATCATATTCCTGGCAGAAGTAAAAAAAAAAAAACCTCTCTCATAATTTTGAGTCTCACAACAAAGCAGAGATATTTGTGCTGTTTTACAGAATTCTACTGTGGCAGCTCCCCCTGTTTTTATTTGTAGCTTTTCCTCCTTGATTCTTCTTCTGTATCCTCTCCTCTCTACCTTCATTCTTATCACCACAAACTTAAAAGAAGTTCATTGGGGTTGGGGGTAGAGAACAATGAAGGTACCATGGAAAAATCCAAGTGAAATCTCTTACCTCAGAATCATGCCCTTCTCCAGTAACCACTGTTACCAGACTGTGTTATGTATCTGATATCTTTTCCCCATAGGATAGAAATCTCTTAGTTCTTGTTGCAAATAGACTTGTAGTTGGCTCACTTTATCAGGCCTGAAGGCATGCTCAAACATCATAGGCTAAAGTCTATTAATAATACACATTTGAATCTCATCATAAAGCATTTTCATAGATAGTATCTAATTTTTCTTACAGGAGCCCAGAGGTTTTTAAAATCTATTTTACAAATCAAGACATTGAGGTTCAGAGAGGTTAAGCGATCAGGGTCATAACGCTTAGGCTTTCCATGTAGATTGCATAGTGCAGTGGTCAGATCTCTTTGCTTTTTGACCTCTACATGTTTATTATTAATTTTCTCTCCTCCACATGAATCCCATGCCCTAGTCTGAGAGAGAAATAACCATGTGCAATTTTTGGAATGTTCCATGCTCCCTTTAACCTTTGTGACATTACACACATGTCATAGATTAGGTTTCCTGGAAATAGACTCTGAGGTGGATTGTTGGATAGGGAGTGCTTGTGGGAGATTCACTAACAAGGAAATGAAGTGAGGAGGAAAAAATTGTGAGGAATTGAGGAAAGTGAGATTGCGAGGAAGTAAGGAATGTAGGATTGGGAGAAACTGATGTGCAGTGTGGTTGCATCTGAGGCTTCAGATGACCCTGCAGGGAACATAACCTTGAGCTGGACAGTTCTCTGAGGCTGAGGGCAGTTCCCAGTGAAGCATGAGTATGTGAGGAGCCAGCCTCTGATGTTACCAGCAGCTGTGGAATGGGTGATTCAGCCATGAACAGAGGTTCAGATGGAATACTAAAGTGTCTACAACACATATTTTCCTTCCGCTTTAATATTCCTGCCCTGCGTAATTGCTCAAAACCGGGCCATATTTTAATTTCTTTCATATTTAAATCATTTTTTGGTCTTACACAACACTAATTTTCTTTGGAGTTTCTAATTGATATTCTTTCCCCTCCTCACCATGACAAAATAAACATATGTTTTTATCAAATTGCTAAGCTCAACCTGCTTCTTTATTTAAAAAATAATGGGATGGAATACACTTTCTTTGTGGAGGTATTTTTCTCAGATCCCTCTGACGTCCCATTACATTGAAGAACTGTTTTCTAGTTCTGTTGCGTAGCTGTCCTGCTGGGAGGCATTCCCACTGAACTTTTTCAGAAGTAATATTTCTCAGGTTCCAGGTTTTCTTTCTTGTGTATTTGTTTACAGCCTCACGTTACCTTTTATGAAAAATTAGTGGAGATAAATTTTTTGTCTAAAAATGCATTCTTTTGCTATGAGATAGAATTCTAGGTACAAAATAATTTTCTACTTGTAACTTTAAAGGATTACTCTCTATCGTCTTCTAGCAGCAAATGTTGCTGATGAGAAGTCTGGTGCCTCTGTAATTCTCCTTCTTTTGTAAGGTAACCTGTCCTTTTTCGGTAGTCATTTTTAGATCTTCACATTATCTTCAGTGATTTTAAATCTCAGTAAACTATCACTGAGGATGAGTCTTGTATAGACCATCCTGTTAGGCACTTTCTGATTGCCCTTAATCTCAGGTTTCTGTCTTTTCTCATTTCAGGAAATTTGTTCCCACTTACTTTCTTCCCTTCATTTTCTTACTTTCTTCTTGTAGTTTATTCATGAATCTCCTCAGTAGATTCCCTGGATATTTTCTATTTTTTTTTTTGTAATTGTTTTCAGCATTTTGGGACAATCTTTTTTTTAACTCCCTCATCCTTTCTATTAAATTTGTTACGACAATTATATTTTTAATTGCCAGAACCTCTTTTCTTTGATTGCTTCCTTTTAAGACAATCAATTCTTGTGCACAAACGCAGCTTGTGGAAAGGGAGCTGGGCTTTCATATCCCTGGACCTCTCAGTCATTAGAATGCACAAAAGTGTGTTCCAAAAGCTTGAAGGTGGTTCTCAGAAGAAAATTCCTGAGAGATTGGAGGAAATTGGAATGGAATGTTGAAGTTACACCTTACTGACACAATTTTGACTGTAGTGTGACATTCTTTTATTGAGCCCTATAAAAATGATTTAAATGAGTTGCATCTCATTTTAACTTTGTTAAAATCCTATCTGGGAATTTCTTGGGGTTCATCATGACCTTTTGGACATTCTCTGGGTTGTCCTTACTGGTAACATGGGATTAAACCAGACAGGGCAGCAAAAAAAAAGACAAAGTTAATTGGATTTATTCAAAGTGAGGAGATATGAAGAGCTGCCATTACAAATAGACAAGGGAGCCTAATAGAGAGAGAGTTATGGTAGGAGGTGTGGTTTTTATGAGACATTCACAGAACATAGTCAGTTGTTAGAGGATTTTTTTGGACAAAGAATAATGAGAGGCTCCGGTTTAAGGTATGCATTCCCCCTGATCCATGACCTTCATTGCTGAAGTGATTGCAAGAAAATAAGTATTTATTGTAAATAAAAGATAAGAGACTGAGAAATCTTATCCAATGCCATGAGATAACAGTGCTGATGAATTGCTTCCCTCCTAAAAACTTTAGATAGTTGAGATTTCAGAAGAACTCAGTTTCATGTAACTTGTTATTTTTACATTACGAAATCTGATATTTATGAGTGTTGCCTAGGTAATAATAATTGAGGTTTAATTATTCCTGTAGGCCTTTTGGCATAATCCTTACTGTATTTTTTTAGGCATGGGAAAAGAGAAACTTTTTTTAGCCCTGGCAAGACTTCCTCATTTCCCCTAACCCTTTTAATAAAAATATCTTTATTTGATTATTTTTTTGGGGGGAGGGGAAACACTAAATTGATATATTAATATCCTTGGAAAAATCTGCAAAAGGACTTTCCATTGATAAATGGGCCAGTCTTTGCCTCTGAGGATTACAAAATATTATCATTAATATTATATGATGGCTTTGCTCAGAGCTATACTATTCACCTATCAAATAACTTGTTTGTTTTTACATTAATATGACTGGATTAATGAATGCATTTATATTGGGGTACTGATTCCAATCAACTCCATTTTGTGGAAGCTCTGCCTTTTACTTTGGTGCCTCTCCAGATGAGGTAGGGCAGGGTTCTGTGCACAATTGTGATGAATACATTAAAGGTTATTGATCCATTGATTTTCCATGAGACTTTGTTGGCAACCCTTGGAAATACCCAATATTAGTATAGATTTTAGAGTTTACTGAGAAGTATGCTATAAGAGAATACTCAACTGTGAAATTTTGAGAAAGGGAAGTAGCAGCATATGGACATGTAGATGAAAACATTTATTAAATTTAAACATTAAATGTAAAGTCAAATGAGCATTACTTTTTAATCTTATAAACTGTAAAGTAAAATAAATCAAGTCAAGTAGCTTCATGTTGACCAAAAGACAAGTTTCTTCTCTTCAGACTCATCACATTAATATATATATATATATATATATACAGAAATAAAACCAAGATTATCATTATGCATTTTTTTCTATTTCACCATAATCTTTTATTTTAGCATTAGCCTCTCTCTTGGATTTTGAAATATAGAAGTATTGATAACAAATTTCAAATAATAAAAAATATGTACAATAGTAAGTTTGAAAACATTTTCCATGGTTAAAGAGCTCTTGATATTTACCACTCAACCGTTTCTCAGGCACCACTGAAAAGCTTTCAGGTTAACTATTACAAACCCAAACATTGCAGCCCTGTCCCATCCATCTTCAGAATCCAGGAAACAGATCAATATTTGAGCTACAGGGAGTTGAATCTATAAACAAATCTTTCAAAGGAATTTAATACAAGCAAGTACAGTTTTCTAATTACTCACATAATATATTAGAAACTTTTAAGTATTTGCTATACAAAAATTTTTGGTCTTGGTTAATGGTCTGTGATAGAGTAAGTGTACTGATTTATGCCTTACCAAGAAAAGCCCAATTGGACATGTTTTGTTTAAATTAATAAAAAACTGTGGAGAGAATTAGGGGTTGAAAGATTAGGTAATGAATAAGAGAAACAGATGCAGATGAAATATGACTTCCTTCGTGTGGTATATTTCAAGGAATCTTTAATTCACCTGATATGGCCATGAGTTATGCTTTGAGTATTGTATTAGAATTCCTAGTAGAAAGGGATTTAGATATACACGTAAAGTTAAATATGGTTAGACAGTAAAATATTGATTGCTTACCTCAAACAATGCAGCAGGGTATCTAACACTTGTTTTCCTTATGGAGCATAATAAGGTAATTAATTTATCTCTAACTGTGTTTTATTTGTGAAAAAAATTTTTTTTTGGTGTAATAGATTTAAATGTATTTTGTGTGTCTCAAATAGCTCTCTGTTTGTGCTGTAATAATCATGTGCAGTTTGATTACCTTCGTAATCATCACCTTGGAAATGGGGATACTTTCTTCTTTTACACAGTAAAATACAAGGCTCCACAGTGAAACGGCACTCTGGATATAAAAGCTAATGACTAATAGGAGAGTTCTGACCCTCTGAATTGCGTTTACTGTTCACCAATGATTATGTCATTAGGAATGAATTAGATAGTCAATGAGGTGAATCTTTAAATCAAAGCTGCCACTTTGAAATTTTCAATAATCTGTTCACTTGTAGAAATAGGGTAGTATTTAACAGCCATTACTGTTCTATTGCTGGAGTTATGCGGCTGTGAAAAACAGTTTTCTTATGGTATAATTTCTCTCTGTCTCTGTCTCTCTCTCTTTCTCTCTCTCTCATTTTTTTTTTTTTAATCTAGAGTTCTCTGATTATTTATTTCTGGTGTGAGCAGAAAACTAGAGCCAAAACAATCTACTACTTACTATCAGGAAATCACAGGAAAACAAAGAGTGGTGAGGTTGAATACAGATAAAGAACTGTCCTGCACAGTAAACATTCCAGAAATGTTGATGGGTGATGATTCTTGCTCCTGCCTCATAGTATTTTTTCCCCGCATGTTGTTTTTACTATCTAAATAATGTAAAGAAACATAATGACTATCATTTTTTTTGTCTATTGGTAGAATTAATTTATGACTTTTTATGTTTAGTTTCATATACTCTCTTTTCTGCTACAAAAACATTACTTTAGTTCTTTTGTGGATACTCAAATATTTGTATAAATTGGAATAATAGCTACAACAATAGCTGCCATTAATGCATGTTTGCTATGTCCTAGATACCATGCTGGGGACATTACCTACATTATGTAGTTCTTAACTGCACACTCAGAAGTTTCAGGGTGGGATATAAAGGGAACTGGCTAAGATGCAGATAGTAATATAAATTTTCATCGGATGTAGAAAATTATATTACTGATTGCAAACTTTCCTCCCCCACTCAGAATTATTGATTTAAAGGACAAACAATATTCTCTAGGAACACAGAGAAAAAAAGGTGATAAATCTAAGTAGAAAAAGAAAGTAAATAATAAAGTAACAAGAAACAATGCAAGAAGGAAACTTACATCAAAAACAGACAAAACAACTCTGGGCCAGTGGATTGGAAGAGTTTGCTGTGATTCAGGCTACATCTCTGAACTGGGAATTATGGATATAACAATTATTGCTAAACAAATAAGTCTGGAGGAATTTTTAAAGTTCAATGATAAAAAAATTTCTTTGAGACCTCCTCTGTGACCCACGTATTATTTATAAGTGTGTTGTTTTGAGATTTTCCTGTTGTCTTAAAAAAAAAAAAAGTCCCTAGGGAAGTGGTCTAGGTGATACCGAACACCATGTGAAACATGATTGAATCAGAATTCCCTAAAAATATTTGATGGAGTACTAAAATGGGATTTCTAACTAGTTAGCATGAGGACAAAGTCAAATATGTTTGGGAGATGCCAGGTTAAACAAAGTTAAACATTTATTTCCTGAAAATATACTTTTTTTTTCCTGCAAAAAAAATTTCTTTAAACTAAGAAGAATTAAGAATTTATGGGAGGTAATGTTTCCCAAACATTTAGTCTGTTTTTTTCTTATCTGTTTTTTTCTCAATGAACTGTTTCGGCTTTGACTCTTGAGAATAAACATTGGGAAGTATCTTAAGTTATGGTTGCTGAGGCTATTTTGAAGGATATTCTCTGGAAAGGTTGTGGCCCTCAAGTTTCAGAGCAATGGATTGTTGATGGTTTCTTTCTCTAAGTGGGAAGTAACTTTGTATCAAAGAGAGTTTAAGAACACTTCTCCCACTGCTCCATGAGTGTCTGGGGAACCTGCTGATTTTACCTGGGCAAGAAAATACAGAGTCACAAAGCACTTAGAGGGAGAGAGGAAGGGAGGGAGAGAGTGGTGGGGCAGGGGGTGGGGGGAGAGGAAGAGAGAGGGAGAGAGAGAGAGAGAGAGAACGAATGAAGGCTTATATCTAGTTCATTGTATGTGTCAAGAATTCTGTCCTGTAATGAGATTTTGGCTTAAAGCTTTATTTCTGTTCAGTTGTGTTACATGTTACAAAAGGATTGTGATACTCTACATAGGTAGAAAATGAGGCCCAGAGAATAGAGATTCACTAATGCCACAGGTAGTGAATGATGGAGCTAGTACTTGAACTTTTCCTAACGTCCAGATTTGTTCTCCTTGGCCATACTCTTCAGTATCAGTTGTGGTTCTTGCAAAATGACCATGAAATATTTTCCCAAACCTCTCAGGGTGGTGGGTTATGATGAATATGTTATCATGTAGTAGTCACTTCTAAAACAGAAAAATATTATATATGCAGATTTCCTTCTATAAGTAAGAATACCATTCTCTGCTAAGACTGAAACTTATTCAGTCCATAATCTTTGTAAATGAAACAATGAATTATTTTAACAGGTGTTTAAAATTGGTTCTATATTGTTTTCAAAGTATATACTCAAATAACTTATTTCTTGTATATGCCTTTTGTGAAAATGACCTGTCGAGACAAAACTCAGATTTTTAAAATTACCTCCCATCGAAATATATTTTAGCACAATAAGATACAGCCAATTGATGTTCTTCAGAGCAAAAGACATTCAATTAAATTCGTATTTCAAAGTTAACCTCTCTGAAGGATAGAGTTTACATTTAAAAAAATGTCTTTGATTCTAGTCCCCATACTTTATTCACAGCTATTCAAGCCCATTTTTTGGGGAAAATATCTGCTTTAGAATGGAATTGTGTACAAACCTGATGAATTAAAATTTTACTTGATTAAAACAGTTGATTCTATTTCCATTGTTAAATGGCATTCAAGACTGAACCAAGTAGACCCCAAATGCACAAAGACCTTGCTTCTTTTTTTTTCCTCTTAGAATTCATTGATTTTTGAAGTCATTGGAACGTTTGTTTGCTTTTTTAAGTTGTCTGTCATCTGACGCATCCTAGGCCGGGTATTCAGAAACAAGCTTACTTGCTCTTTGTTTTGTGCTAGGACATAGATTCTTTCCCCTTAGCCTGGTTTATCTGCATCTGCAGTAATTAGTTGGGTGGTGAATTAAATAAGTTACACCTGAGTTAGTTGAGAGCTTTAATCTGCCCGCATGAGTAGGAAAATTCTAAGCTTCCACTGAACTGAAAATCCAACTCACTGGCAGGATAGAGGTGACAATGGTGGCAGCTAATGAGGTTCTTTTGGAAGGGATTGAATAATCGTTTAATAATCCATTCATTGGCTGCTCTGGCTGTTGGGACAGGGCATCGTCACACACATGGCCTGGCCACCTGGGCCTCTGTGCGCGGTGGTTAAGGTAACCCTTTCAGGCACATCTACTCCTGAAAACATCAACGACTACATTTTAATAATAGGGGAAATGTATGATGGACTTGTGTTTCTTAATCAAATTTAAATTCTGCAGTATTTGGCTAACGGTATCCTGTATTGAGGGGGGGAAAAATGGCTGTTCCATCTTCTGTTTGTTTCTAAGAGCCAGCAACAAGCTCTTGGCATCAATATGCACAGTGGGTTTTCAAACACTCAGCAAAAAACATCAATAGCATCTGCTCACACCCCATCACCCTACCCCACATTCATTTTGTGGATAGCTCTAGCTAGCTGGATGGTGAGATTCTGCACCTTTCTATATTTAAACTCAGCACTGTGGACTAATTCCAGCAAAGTTAGAAAGTTGCTTCAAAACACTTGCATATTAGCTTCAGCTTTGCTCAAGAGGCCCAGGCCACTTGAAAAAATAGCAGAGGCAGAGACTTTGCATACCAGGCCTAGCTTCTTTTTGACTTGCCGTAGGAACATAACAATCCCTGGATGGAGTCAAAAGGCCAAGATTTAAATCATGATTCTCTATTGGCTAGCTTTGAGAACTTGGTCAAGTACTTTGTTTATACTTTTTTATTTATTTTAAATATATTTTTCCATTATAGTTGACATATAATATCATATTAGTTTTATGTGTACAACATAGCAGTTAGACATTTATATATCTTATGAGGTGATCACCTTGATGAGTCTAGTGTCCATCTGTCGGTCAAGTGCTTTAATTTTAGCTTTAATTTTCTTCATCTACAGGTATGAGGATCAAATGATAATTCTCTTTTACCCCACAAATTACCCCGTTTATCCCTATTCTGTAGATATGAGGATCAAATTGTAATCCCTGTTTACCCCGCAAGTAGCTAGTTTCAGTTGAGAAGAACTTTAATGTTATTTCTAATATTAAATTTAAGCAAGTATATTCTGTCAATTTTCTGGTCATAGGTTTATCTGGAGACTAGATAGATATGATGATGTTTGTGAACAGCTGTCTTACAACTGTTAAGCCATTATGTTTCTACAGTAAGCACCCCTCTTTAATGCAATTATGGCATGATTTTCCAAACCTTCATCCTCTGGCCATATTCCTTTAGGGGGCCACTAATTTCTTTAATGTAGCTGTTAAGATATGGCACTCAAAACTGAACACAGAACTCCGCTTGGGGGTTTGATATGGACTTAATATAGCCTTATCCTGCAGAGCTCAGAATATAGTTCCAAGATTCCTTTAGCTGTTTTTGGTAGCTAGATCCACTGACGATATTGATATTTTAGTCCATAAAACTCATAGAAAATTCCATTTTCTATGTAGATAATCATGTCGTTAGTGAATGGGATAGTTTTCTCTCTCCTTTTTCAATCTGTATGTCTTTTTTACCCTTTTCTTGCCTTTTGCACTGGCTAGGACTTTGAGGACAATATCGAGTAGGAGTCGGGGGAGCTGACATAACATGTCTTATTTCTGACTGTGGATAGAAGACATTCAGTCTTTCATTATGAGTATGATGTTAGCTACAAATTTTTCGTAGATGTCCATTGTACTTTTGAGGAACTTCCCTTCTATTGCTGGCTTGCTGAGAGATTTTAAAAAATCATGAGTGGGTGTCAAATATTTTTTTGGCAACTGTTATATGACCACATCGTTTTTCTTTAGATTGTTAATACAGTAAATTATATTGATTTTTAAATATTACACCAGTTTTGTTTTCCCAGGGTAAACCCTCTTGGTTGTGTTGCATTATTCTCTTGATATATTGCTGGATTTGATTTGTTAATATTTTGTTGAGGATTTTTTTATTATTTGAGGGGTTACTTGTCTGTAGTTTCATTTTCTTGTAATGTTTTTGTTTGGTTTTGGTAGAAGGGTAGTGATGGAATTGTAAAATTAATTGGGACATGTTTCTTTCATTTCTATTTTCTGGAAGATAATATGTAGAATTGGTGTCATTTCTTCTTTAAATGTTTGGTAGAATTTGCCAGTGAAACCATCTGGGACTGGAGATTTCTTTCCAGAAGTTTTAAACTACAAATTCAATTTCTTTGATATTTTTAGGATTTATCAGGTTATTTTATTTTGGGTGAGTTTTAGTAGTTTGTGGTTTTCAAGAAATAGGCTCATTTCATCCAGTTTTTGTTTACATTTATAGTAGTTCCTTATGACCCCTTTAATATTTTGAGAATCTGTAGTAAAATCCTGTATTCATTTTTGACACTGATAATTTCTCTCATTATTCTTTTTTTCCTTCTTCGGTATTGTTAGAAGTTTATCAATTTTACCTTTAAAAAACCCTTTTCGTTTCATTGGCTTTCTCTATTGTTTTGTTGATTCATCCTATCTTTATTGTTTTTCTTTTCTGCTTAAATGGGGCTTATTGTGCAACTCCTTTTCTAGTTTTTTGAGGTGGAAGCTTGGATAATTTTTTTAATTTAAGCTTTTAATGCTATGAATTTCTTTCTAAGAATTTTGTTTGTTTAAAATATTTTCTAATTTCCCTTGTGAAAATACTTTTTTCTTGCCTGTGGATTAGAAATGTGTTGTTTAATTTCTAAGTATTTGGAAAATTTCCTGTTCTTTGTTATTAATTTATAGTTTAATTCTATTGTGGTTTGAGAACATACTTTGCATAATTTAATTTTTTAAATAAGTTAAAGTTTGATTTGTGACCCAGGATGCAGGCTCTAGCTACAAAGGAGAGCAGTGTCTAATAGCCATGTACCCTGCCAGAGTTGTATCTATCGCTGGAGAGTGAGAGGGTGGGTCGCTTGCATAATCGTCCTTTTTTTTATGGGTTTGATATATGTGTAGTTTGTTTTGTTTTCGTCAATAAAAGGAAAACCAGACCAAACTATTCCGAGAAATCAGAGATAAAATTTACATTAGCAACCTAAGAAATTTGCACCAGGAGTAGAGGTGCAAATTGTGAGGTAATTGAATATACATTTTAGTACATAAGATACAGTTCACTTGATAGAACTGATGGGAACACCACGAGAGAAGGAAACTCAGAGGTTCCTGTGTTCTTACAGGAGGAGGGTGACGGTATCTGTGTTTGTCATTGGTTGAGTTCTCTCCTCTGCAGGCCCCAGGCTGGTGTCTTGTGGTCTGCTGAACCTCCACTAGGATGTGGTTAGCCAGCAACTGCCATATCTTCATGCCTGCATCTGTGGCCCATTGCAAATTAACCCTTGACCACTGGATGCCACTCTTCTGTTGGAGTTTTGGTTTGCCTACCTCTTGCTGTTAAACACTTACCACTGAATGATTATTTCTGGTTCTGCCCAAGGGTTGCAGTGTGAAGTTTGATGAAACTGTTTAACTGATCATAACGTCCATCTTTGCAGTGATCCAATGATCAGTTTATACAAACCACAAAAGTTTCAGTTCAAGTTTGCTTGTCTCCTGGTTTAATCTGAGTCATCAAAAGCCTCTTCCACTCCCTAGACTTCCTTCAATTTTGATGAACTTGCCGAGGCCAGAGTTTGGCATTTTCATGCCTGTCTCTCTCCTTGTCTTTAATCAGGAGACATTTGAGCATAATCATATTCTTTTCAGCAGTCTCATTTCTTGCTGCCCCTTTTCTCTGACCTTCTGGCTGAGTGAGATGCCTCTTCCATCAAACTTTCCTGTTATCTTAGATGTACTTTTATTCGATTTCTATAGGCATTGCATTATTTTGTTTATCTTGGGAGATTGGTAGTATGTAGGAACATGTGTAGGCTTTGAAGTCAGACTGTGGTGCATTACCTAAATGGCCCCACTTCTTCACTCCTTTGCAATATGACTTGCAAGTTCCTCTCACTAAAAGGTAGAGTACATTTCTTTGCCCTTACCTGAGTTTGTCCATGTAGCTTTCTTTGACATTGGAATATTAGCATGGATGATGTATCCAAGTTTGAAAGGTGTTTGCCATGCTTATGAGAACAATAATGGGAGATAGCCTGATGCTCTCAGAAAGATGAAAAGCATTTGGAGAACAGTTACCCTGAATCAAGCCCAGCCTGAGTCAAGTGGCCCTCAGCTGACCTGCAGATCACTGAGAATACATGAATATAGGCTTAATTTACTGACATTTGGGTGGTTTGCTGGGAGCATTTTTGTCGCAATACAAAGATAGACGAGATTCAAATTTGATCTCTAAAACTCACCAACTGTAGTTTTGAGATATACCCAAACTTTTAAAATGAGGTCATCATCAGGACTAGCAATTATGCATGTAAAATGCTGAGCATGGAGTCTTAAAGTCATCTCTACAGTTAGTGGCTATATCAGATACCTAATAAATGTGTGATAAGTGCATGATTAGAACTTTAAAAAGTGTTGATTGTGAGAAACATCACATCATGGGACTCAAGGGCTTGTTTACAATATTGCAACCATGGAATGGGTCTTTAGAAGTTTTCTAGGAGTATCAATCTCTCTAAATTTTGGAAGGACTAGAAGATTCCACTATTCCTAGAGTATGGTGTAGGAAGTACTACATTGTTTCTGAGGCTTCTTTCACCTCTGTGATCTGCTGATCCTAGAATCCTTGTCTTCTGAGAGTTCATTTTTCCCCCACATCATGTGGCTGTCTGATATTCTTCTTGGTGTGTTATCTATGGCATGATTCCTCCTCTGTCATAAAGTCTTATGGTTACTAAGTACTTACTGTATGTCACACACTGTATACCACTGTATTATTATTTTTTCATTCAATCTTTACAACCCCACCAAAAGAATTTCCATAGTACAGATGAGGAGATTGAGGCTTGGAGAGGTGACATAGGTTACCCATCTAGTAAATAATGGAGCTGATATTCTACCCAACATCTAATTCCTAAACCTTTGTATTTACTTCCATTTCATATTATACTATAGATGAGTAGCTTTTTAATAAAATGTACACTAGAAACTTCAGAATTTATCCTATAGGAATTATCAAGGGAATTTGAACAGGGAGATGTCTATAGAGGATGGAGGATGCTACATTATCAAATAGCCCTGACTACAAGCTTGCTTGTGGTCCTGTTTGCAACTCAGATGCATGATTTTCTTTTTGTGTCTGAAAGTGGTTTATGCGTCACCCCACTAGTCGTTGAATATCAGTGTCATTTGTCACTGAGCCCCAGGAAAGGTGCTTCATGGTTTCCAAAGCGGGGGCCTGCCTAGGATTTGGTCATGCTGTTTCTCCTAGCATGAAGAGATTCAGGATGCAGAGTTAAACCGTCTTCCTTGTACCCATTATTTATTGCTTTATTTATACCATTTGAACTGATCGGCAACACTACAAGGACATCACTCAATTCCCGCCTATAAGGTGGGACGTTTTCTGAGCAAGTCAAGCAGAGGAGAGATAATGCTGTTGGTTACTTATCTCAGATAAATCACTCACCTCTTTGCAGAACTCCAGTTTCGTTCATCTAATTGCCTTTCAGGTGACTCAGTCTCCAGTTGGGGTGGGGAGCAAATCCTGTTTAGTCTAAGCCACTTGTGGTCGGTCTCCTTATTGCCAGAGACAATTAATGGCATGAGATGGGCATATGACCCAGTCTGGCTGCTGGGATCTGAGGAAAAGTCTGCTGGTGCAGAGACACTTGGGAAAGTGTTTTCTTGCTCTGTAAAAGAAGACACAAGGCAGAAACAGCCTCTTCTCCCCTGGCTGGTTGTTGTCCTGTCTAAGGTGAAACCTAAATTGTGGCAACCTTCTTGTGGCCATGATAGAGACTCATTGAAGGACAACATGAACAAGCTAAGGACAGTAGAACAGAAAATAATTGGTCCTCGATAGTTTCACTGAGCCTCAGAATGAGCCAACTCTGGAGCTATCCTCTTTTGGAATTTGCATTATGCAAAATAATAAAATATCCTCATTGCTTAAACCATTTAAAGTTGAGTTTTCTGTTAGGTGCAGCTATAAGCAACATAATGATAACAAAAAACAGTTATTTCGTAAGAATATGGTTATTCCACATAGATTTTGGGGTTACACTGGCTGCCTTAGCTGTTCTACAGCACCTCTCTCCTTGTTTCACTCCTCTTTGACTCTGGGTCATTCAAAAGCCCAAGTGTGTCACTGGAGTGCCCCTTGCACCTCGTTCCACACTGGAAGACTGCAGTCTAAGCCCCTGATCATGGTACTTAATGATGCCATACAGATGGAACATGTAACCCACATGGAGGGGTAATAGGCAGTCTCTAGAGATCCTTTGTTCACTCTGGGCATTAATGAGTGGGAGGGCATAAAAACGGGTAATCCAGGGAAGCAGATTTGCTTAATTTCTACTCAACCATTTACTAGTGATGTGACCTTGGGTTATATTATTTAAACTCGGCCTTGGTTTTCTCATCCGTAAAATGGGAACCAAATTCATTTCCATTACAAAGGTTAGATCTAATAAAAACCTGGTCTTTGCCTGCTTTTCAAGTCTGCTTCTGCTTCAGGTGCTTTCTGTTCCAGCCATTCTAGCTCTTTCTCAAGTCTTCCAAAGTGCTTTGCCTTCTCTCACCACAGGACTTTTGCCCATGCTGTTCTCTCTGTGAAGGATGCTCTTTCCTCAGTCTATCACCTTCCACCATTTGGCAAACTCCTACTTATCCTTCATGCTGTCAGCTCAGGTTTCCCTTCTTTTCCTGAATCTCTTATACAGATCATCAGGATTTCTTTATTCTCATGGAGCCATATTCCCTTCAGAGCATTTATCACAGGCCTAATAATTTCCTTGTTAATGTGATTTTTGGTTAATATTGGTCTCTTCCAGTCACTGAACTTCTAAGAAAGCAGGGATCACGTCTCATGTTAATATCTGTTATCGCCCCAGGTGGCTAGATCAGTGCTTTTCCTATAATAATATTCAGTAAAATTAGTTGAATGAATGCATGAATATGCAAATTTCTGATATTTAGCAAGGGCTCAGTAAATTGTAACTGCCATTGTTATGGTGTTCTCTTATCAGACTTTCCAGCCATTTCATATTTCCTTATGTTCTCTTGAATGGAATCCAGAGTATTTCATCACTAAGTTGCCCTTTACATATGGTACAAAGGAGCAGATGGTAGAGTATTGTCAGAAATCCCAGAGGACTTTACCTCTCTGAGCCTCAGTTTCTTCATTTATGCAGTGAGTTAGAGCCTTGCTTTCCTGGTGTTCATAACACTCGGGTATAGAGTAAGTCACAGGGGGAGATGGCACATTCTCCAGGTTTATTGATTTTATGTGAATATTTGGGGGAAAGGAAGCCTATATAATTTATTAATAAAACAAAAATGCTTTATTGATCAAATTACAAAATATGCCAAATATTTAAGATAAAGGGATCCACCCCCAAGTTCCTTGGCAATCTGAATTCCTGTGTCAGAATCATTTGGGCTTGTCCCCAGAGATTTGGTTTTAACTGGTCTGGAGTGGAGCATTGATACATGTGGAAATTTAAAAGCTCCCCGTGGGATATCACCGTGCAGGCAGGGCAGAGAACACTGCTCTGGGTTCTTCGGTGGAAGTGCCCTGGCTGAATTCATTTTTTGGTTGTGACCTTTCTCCTCTTGCTTTTCTTCAGGTCTTCTCAAATGATCTTGCAGTTCTAAGTTTCTCCATCTAGGTCTTTGAAGAGTTGCTTTTGGCTCTTCCCGTGGGAGGGCTTTCACTAGCAACCCAGGCAGTAAACTCATGAGGATTTTCAAGGGCGCTCAGAAAGCAGCTCATGACCTCTGTTGATAAGCCCACCTCTGTTTTTTCAGAGAAGAAAAATGTAGGCTTCTAAATTTCATGATGTAAAATCTGGCTAGCTCTGCTCAGATTTGGAACCACGCATTCCAAGGCACCTCAGGCCTACAAATACGAGAGGCTGCTACAGCCTTCTGGCTCAGTTTCTTGACTGTATCCCATCTGGCCAGTGCCTGGATTTAATTGAGCAGGAGTCTGACCCTCCGCCTGGGCCTTTGTTGCCGTGCAGGCTGCACAGCAAAAGATGTGAATGTGTCCCTCAATAAAGCGTCTCCACACACTGCCTGTTTCAAGCAGGCATATCCAGAGATCTTAACGCTCAGCATACAGGGATGCTATGAAAATCAAATGTGTTTTATTTATAAGTCCCTGTGCTCCCCCTCCCAACCTCCCAAAGAAAAAAAAATTGCAAACAGCAAATGCAAATAATTTTTCAAATCGATCGTTTTATGAAAATGCCTGTTTTTATTCGATCTTTTTTAAGTACTAGAGAATCACATAAATGACAATTCCAGAAACCATAGATTTATGACTTTCTTACTTTCCAAATATGTTGGCACAGAGTAAAAAAAAAAATAAAATTTTGTAATTTCGGGAAGAGAATAATGTACTTTTTTATTAAAATGGAAATGACACACTGCTGCATATCTGAGTTGATTTAGTGTTTTTATTAGTTATATAACTGTTTTAATACCTCACTAACTATTGCATTCTCCCTTAAGGTTTCCATTGTTCACATACCCTAGAAACAAATTGATAATTCTGAAAAAATAAAGTATTTCTTGGTTGTTTGCTAACAGCAGAATAGCAATCAGTCACCACAGGGTTACTACAATGGGCATCATTATATCTGGATCCTTATCAATTTCACTATACGGGTAAGTATTATTGCTGTATACCGGAACTCCTTTGGTGTTATTGCTTAATTTTAATTGTGATTGTAAAATGTGAACAATGTGGATCTTTAAACCACAATTAAACACCTGCTATACTTGTTGTCTGTTGGCATTTAAAGATATATTGAGTATTTAAAAACTGCTGATTCAGATATTCCATTGAGCGTAAAAATAGATTTTAATTTGAAAACCAATGTTTGCTTAAGGAGGAAGTTTCAGGAAAGTTTTCAGAAGTCAGATAGGTGAGTCCAAATTTTAAGTTTGATAAGGAAAGCGTAGACCCAGAGGAAAGTGTCATCATTATGTAGGATGCTCTCCTGCCTTCTCCTGCTGGATTCCATGCCAGTTTCCTTCAGCAGTGGGGCTCTGACTCTTTATCCCACTGACAACTTGTTAATGAAGAACCTCTGTACAGGAAGCACCTGTCTGATGTTGAAGAGATATTAATAGGAGAAATAACAGAGTTACTGAGGCACAGGGGAGGGTAGTGAAGAGAAGGGGGGATGATACCTGATCTCAGCCCCAGGTCCCAGCCCAAATCAAATGTGAAAAATAGGTGGTCCTGGCCTTGGGGGTTTAAATTCTGAAGATGGAGGGTGATTTGAAGTTTCCTGAAATCCACGTTCAGAGTGAGCATTGATCCTTGAGCTGGGTCTGTAGTCTGTATGCTGAAGGTTTTTATTCTGCTCTTTTTTTTTTTTTCTGGTAGGTCAGTGGGTTTCTTCATCTCCATCATCAAACTTAACCATATATGTCATGTCTGCAAAACACTGTACTCGGTTCTAAGTTTCTAGTATCATTTAAAACAATGTCATTTGCTTACACTCAGATATGCTTCAGTTTCTTTGGAAAATAGCATTTCTTGTTTTAATTTCCCAGCAGTGTATTTATGAACAGTGAAGAAGGGAGTAGTACGGGTGGGACAATGGGACAATAAAAGAATCTTTCCTTGGAGGAATGGGACCACAGGTTGGATGCGAAGAGCAGGAAAGAATAAAATATACTGGGTTATATTCATCTAATCTTAATTTTTTACTTACAAAAAAATCAAATAAAAAATAGATTTAGAAATCCCAACTTTCCATTTTAAGAAAAACAAATCTGATGGTGTATGAGGAAGCCGCTCAGCTGTGTGAGAAGGTTCATGAGAAATAGTTAAACTTTCTGGAAAGACTGTAAACCATCTAACTCAGAGGCAAATGCATGATGAAACATGATAGAGGTGGAATATGCTTGTTCGGGAGTTGATTCTGGAATGATAAGGTGCACAGGTAAATTCCATTTAATTGTATAAATTGGAATGTCATATTCAGATATATTATAAAACTCTGGGCCATTTTGCCCCTCCCCTGAGCTCTGTCTCATGGCTGTGACACACTAATGAGCAACAAACCAGACTTTAAAAAGCCTGAACAAGTAATCCTGGCATTTAGTGAGAGTCACTTGAGGGCCTTGAAGAGGGGATAACACAAAAAAGGTATCTAAATATCTCATTTTACAAGGGCATGTCATTCTCCCTCCTCGTATTTCTATTGTCACCAGCATATCGGAAATGATAGCTTCACAGACTGAAGTCCCTGTGAAATCACAGATCTGAATTCATGATGGGCAAGGAAAACTCCTAGGGAACTTTCTGTTTTCTTTCTTTAAAATCACACAGCTTGAAGCTCTGTCTCTGCTTTGGCACATAGGAATGCACGAGTAGAGGTGGATTGGGTAGAGAGCATGGAAGAGGGTGGGCATTAAAGAGACTACAGGTGCATTTTGCTTTATAATTATAGCTCTAAACCTATTTACTTTAGAAGCAAATTTGAAGTGAGGCTTGTTCCTCCTGGGTCTCCTTTTAAGGGATTCTTAAATATAATAAATGAAGATACGTAATAGATGCTCCATTAATAATTTTGAGTGTGTGAATACATACAGAGCAGGCCTATAGAATGGATCATGACAACAGTTGATGTATAAAGAAGTTCTAATTCATCAGCCAACCTTGCACAATGATGGAAAAAATAGTTAATATTTTTTATTATGAAGTATATTAATTAAGGTAACATTACCTGCTATAATAGACAAACCCCAAATCCCAGTGGTATTAGCCCATATTTGATTCATTCTCACTTAGTGTCTAGAGTGAATGTTCCTGGGACTCAAGCTACCCTAGTTTGTGGCTCCTTCGCCTTCAGTGTCTGGCTTCTAAGTTTGCTGGAGATGGGGAATAAGAATAAAGGATCAGGCATGGGAGGTTTTATGGGGCAGGCCAGAAGGTGAGACACACTTCTTCTACCTACATTCCATCATCCAGAACTCATTTCCGTGGCCACACCTAATTCCAGGGAGGAAATGTGAAGTCCAAGAAGAAGAGAAAACAGTTTGGCAAACAGAGGTGAATTGTTCAGACACATTAGAAGAAACCAGCGGATTAGAATGCACGCCCTGGCTCTTCTACCTGCTGAAGGAAAATAAAATATGGTGAACAGTTTGGATGAACTTCAGCATGGATGGGAGCATACAATCTTTTCAGCTTTTGGTATAGACCTTGAAATGGCCATTGTCTCAGACTCAAAACAAAAGGGAGAACTAGAGGATGAGAGTTCTGTTTAGAATGGATGGATGCTTTTGTTTTGGGAATTACCTTAGACCTAAGTATGTGCCACTCTCTATGATGTTCACGCTCTCTGTGATGATCACTATGATAATATGAATTAACTGTTAATACATCCCTAGAGACTGAAATACCTGTATCCCAAGGACTGACCTTTCCTTGATAGTGTAGTGATGGATATAGGTCTATGAAACTCACTGGATTACAAACTGTATTACTGTCATAAAACCTGTGATTTATTGATATATTCTTATTTCTCTTTTAACAAAATAAGTCATTAGGCAATTTTTTTCCTTAGGTATGACTTTTTCACAAGCAAAGTTCCCAGAGAGAAAGAGGAAGGGAGTTTATCTGGTGTCCTAAGGGATTTCCTAGCACACTTTTTAGACAGATGATATTCAGTCTTGTCTCCTGACCTGTGCCAGTCCTCAAACGTTCCTGGTATATAAGAAGTCCAGATTTTGACAGTAAATTAGAAACTTTTAAAGCAATTTGAGTGTATTTTTATGCCTGTTGATTGAAATAAAAATGTGGGCTTACCTTTTGTACATCTTTATTATAAAAAATGTACATCTTTATTATAAAGATGAAATAAAGAAAATTTATTATTTTACAAAAGTATTGGTCTGCAATGGATGGGAAATAAAAATAAAGTGTTTCATCCCCTTAAGTTTTGTACATCTTTATTATAAAGATGAAATAAAGAAAATTTATTATTTTACAAAAGTATTGGCTTGCAGTGGATGGGAAACAAAAATAAAGTGTTTCATCCCCTTAAGTTTGAGAAGCAATGCTTTAGATTACTGCCTTAGGATCTATGGGGCAGATTGCTATGAGAATCAAGAAGTGATTATATATGAAACTATGAATTGCTCTACAAATGGATAGCATTTATGTCATTGTTGTGTTCATCAAGCTGATACACTCCTAGGGAGACGCTGCCTTTTCTGCCTCACTACAATGTTTGAGAAGTAGATAGGAAAGTAGGATGCACAACGGACCGTGTTTTTCAAAACCGCTATTTCCTGTCCCAGAGGGCTTGGTCTGTGCTCTAACCTGGGGTCCAGAGGCTGACTGGATGTTTAATTTGGCTGTGAGCACAATGGTGTGATGGTCCCTGAAAGACATCCTCCTTGCCCTCCAGTTCCCAACTCTCTAATTTTGTTTGTTTATTCTCCCCCAGCATGGACTGTTTTTGAGAAGAAGGACAACATGATCAAAGTGATATTTTTGTAAAATCAGTCTGGTGTGCGTGTACAAGATGATTGGACTAGAGAAAGCACAGGAGGCCCTTGGGATGGCAGTTTTGATGGTCCAGAAGATATTTTTTTGAAATGGGTCATTGAATCCCCTTGATGTCGGTGTTATGATGGTCCCCTGCATGAGAACCCTCATGCTGTAAGCCCTCATTGCACATTCCACTAATTAGGGTGCCAGAATACTGTAGGAGCATCCATTGGACTCTCAAGTACAGTTTAATAAAAGTCCTTTTGCTACTTTCTTAGAAAACAGCAAAGGATTTGTTGATAAGGACTAAACCCCAGTTAAGAAATAAGCTATATACAGGTTTTGACCAGTTAACTCACATATATTACTAAAAGTATTCATTGCATAACTGTAATGAGTCCTGAAGAGAGATGCCAGATACTCCTGCCTACATCTGAATGTGTGTGCTTTTCTTCAAGGCCGTCTGTGCTTGTTAGTGGCCCTCTGGCTACTCTCCATTCCAAAGTACTGTTCAACACTCGCTAATGCTGTTTGTCAAGTTTGTATTGAGTACCTGTTATGTGCCAGGTACCATGCTGGGCACAAAGAATACAAAGATTAGTGAGATGTATCTCTGCCCTTTTAATATTTCTGTCAGCTTTGAATTGGCCACTACATAGCTTTGCTCAAAGTGCAGATCGAATAATTTATATCTAAAATGGTTAAACCAAAAGATTTTTAACTTCATTTCTGCATATTCTCTAAGTTATTCCTCTGTAGCTGGTGAGAACAACCAGATACTATATATCTGGATATATTGCTTATATGTGATAAAATGTGGATGTAGCTTTTAGTGAGAAGTAATATTAGAAACATAGAAATACATAGATCATAAATTCAATTTACATAAAACTCGTGTTGAAGGTTTTGAACATAATATCAAGTGTCCCTACACAAGGTTTGTATAATAACTTATTTGTATAATTCAGTGCTAGTGAAAAGTTTTCTGTATTTTTTTCTTACTAGAAAACAATACTGTGCAGGTTGTAAAATTTTCTTTCTTGCTTTGGCTACCAGGATGCTCAGGGCTAGATTTCTCGTATAGGTATCTGTCTTCTTTACTTTATGACGTTTTTCCTCTAAAAAACCTTTAAAATATATATTTTTAAATTTTAAGCCACTTCAAATTTTTAAAGGAAACCTAGGAAAAATTTAACAAACACGTGTACTCTATCATAATTTCTCTTCTTTACAGTTATTAGACAATTTTTTTTCATGGCAGAAAAAAAAACCCAGAAACCAGTAAGATCAGTTCTACAATGCAGCTCTCCTTGAGGACCCATTCCTAAGTGTGGTGTTTTTGATTTTATAGACCTCAGTTGTCTTAGACAGAAGAAAAAGAGTATCTTCTGGGCTAAATGCTGACTGGAACAATTTTTGCCTCACCCCAAATCCTTTTCCTCATAGGCTTATTTTTGCTTGTCCTGAAAGAACAGGTATCCTCCTGCAACTGTGAAGCTCTGTCAGCTGAGCTGTACCTTTGCTGTGTAAACTCTCGTGGCCTGGACCTGCATGTTAAACTGTTATATAACTTCATAACTTTTCTCTGATTAAGTATAACAGGTTTTTTTGCTCTAATTACATTCATTCATTTATCTAGGCATCGTTATTGAGTGTGTTCCCAGCATGTACCAGGCATCACTAGACAGCAGAAATGTGTAGCTAAGATAAATGCTGAACTGAGCAGATCTTAGACTTGAGGACCCTGTATTCTGAAGGAGACAAAGTACAATAATCTTTTTCAGTAGTGAGCTTGACATTCCCCTCTCCAAAGCAAATGAATAAAAAGTTTCTTTCTCGTGGTAGAGCTTGTGGTTGAAAAATATGTGAATTTATGGGAACTACAGAGTTGGGGATGAGGACAGAGAGAATCTGTGTAAGCTATGGAAATTTATGGAATCTATGGAAATTAAACTCATGAAAATAAACAAGATAACATATAAAGTAAAAATACTATAGTTATGAAAAATTCTTCAGAGCTTGGAAATAAAACATGTCTTTTCAGTGATACATAGTAGCATCATCTAAGGCCATCTGAGAATAATTAATTACCCTGGGTATGTACCTTTGCTTAACTTTGCTATTTATTATTACTTAAGGGCTCAAATGCCATGAAGTTACATGTTAACTTGTAGATTTTTATGGCAGAGGTGCAAATAACTTCTGTCTGGTAGCCAAGATAACCCCAAACGTTATGTTTTTATTGTCTTATGGAATATTAATTGTTTTATATCTAACATAATAGTCATTGTAATGTTTCTTTTAAAATGCTCTCTGAACTAGACTTACTAGACTTATCTTCTTACCCCCTTTCTCATTAATGAGTTAATAAATCTTTGACAGATGTTCATTTTATATTTGTATGAGAGTTTCATCATCAACTATAAAAATTATACTTTGACATTATATATAACATTTTACACATCTTACATTATAGGTGCAAAATCAGTTTTCGTTCACCATTCTTGCTCAACAGAAAATGTTCTGAACCTCTTCCTGCAATTTTAGTGAGACATATAGAAAGTCGTTTGCTTTGTTGTCAATGCATTGAAGGACCCAGTCATCCTGTGTTTCATCTTCCATCTGAGAGTTCAACAATTTTGCCTTTTTATGTTTTTAACTTGATTTCACCATAAGGTCCCACCATGGTACATGTCACAAGGATGGTTGATGTGGAGACAGTACTGAGGAGTCTTCATTTAATTCACTCAGCTCACTATGGCAGAAAAGAATTGCTCTGCCATTATTCTCAATATCCCCACCCATAATCACTCCATGTCAGAATCCATAAAGATATCACAGGATACTGTCACTGAGGTCTTCTACCTCTCAATTTAGCTCTGTGTTCTGTCTTTCTAACCATAATAATTGATTATCTCATTTAACATTTAGTTAACCTAACATAACCTGATGGTGCAAAATATGTAACAACAACAGTAAACATTTATTGAGTGCCTACTGTATGCCAGGCATACTTTATGTTATTAACTTAGATAAATAAGACCTTATATATGAAACCATATATAGCCACAACTTAATTGGATTAAGACCTAAAACTGCATCAATATTTTACTATTCTAGAAAATTTTGTCCAGAAAAGTGAATTTGAGAATAAATTTATTATTTTAGAAACTTGTCAGAATTTACTTTTTACAGAAAAATAGGCTAGTAAACTAGGTCTCATCAAGGTAATAATAGCCCTTTCTCAGAATAATACTTGACTAGGTTGTTAAATGACTATTTACTCTTCAAGATTCTCTTCAAAACCCTTGTCCACTGAGTTCACCAATTCTAAATTATTCTATCACAAACTTGACTTAGTTCCAATCAGGGTAGTGATACCTGCATTGAAGTACTTATCTTAAACTGAACCCCCAAACTTTATAATACCCTGCCCTTCACCTCTCCTTTCTGAGATGCAACTAAGACTTGGTCAAGGCATTGAATTCCTTTGCTGCAGTAAACAATAAACTTGGCTTTGCTTAATCAACAGTCCATTTTGATGGTCTGTTTAGGCAGTTAGCAGTTAATATCTGTCTACATTCTAGTGAGGGAGATAGATCTCAAACAAACACATAAGATAATTTAAAGTAATGATAATTTCAATGAAGGAAAATAAAACAGGAGCCGGAGATAGAGAAGGTTAGGAGGCGGGGCTACCTTGGGTAAGTTGCTCATGAGGGCTTCTTTGAGGATATGAAATCTGAGCAGAGACCTAAGGTAAGTGAGAAGATCTTTAGTAGCTGAAAGGAACAGGAACTATAAAACTCCTGAGGTGTGTGTGGCTGTGGTGTATTCAAGGAATATAAAGTTAGCTGGATGAGGTGAAGAACTGAGGAAGATGAATTTGGAGATGTAAGAAGGAGCCATGGAAGGATGGTTAGATTTTGTTCTAAATATGAAGAGGAAGACTTTGGAGGAATTTAAGCAGGAGTGACATGATCTGATTCAGATTTTTAAAAGATTACTCTGGCAGCTTTATGGAGACTGGATTTGGGGTGAGTATTAATAGGCTATAGTAGAAGTATAAGTGAAAGCTGTTGGTGGTCCAACTTGAGTGCTCTCAGTGGATGTGCTGGTTAGATTTGGGATATATTTTTGAAGTCATTAGCTTTGTTTGGAGAGAAGTCCTTTGACCTGAACGTTCTGGTCAATGGAGGTGCCATAATGAGGCCAGAAGACTGGAAGAAAAGGAGGAGGGAAACTAAGAACTTTGATTTGGACATCATAACTTGTGATGAGATGGATAGACATAGGAGGTGACTGAAGGACAGGTTGGCATTACATAAACTTGCTCTCTCTGGTGGCTTGATACCTCTGGTGGCGTCATAGCAAGATCCTGCTCTTGGGTTGTACTACCTTCCCTCTTTCTCCCTCCATCCCCCAATATTCTCTTTTTCTAATCATTCCTAGTAGGAATGACTTGGAATTTACATATGCTCAAGCTAAAATGAATACACAAGTAAATCTACATATTCTAGAGTTTCACCTAAGGGAAATTTATAGTGGGGAGAAGGATTATTTAATTAGCAATATATTGTGAAAAGGGCTATACTATAATTTTTTTAAGTAGTTAGAATTTTGGACCCACTAGTGGATTGTGAAATCAGCTTAGTGGGAGGTAAAATCAATTTAGTGGGTCACAAACAGAATTTGAAAAAAATGAAATAGAATAGAGAATAAAAGAGTGCATCACACTTAATAAGGGTGAGTATTATGTGAATTTTTTGTTTCGTACACCTATTTATGTGCATACTGGGCCATAGTGTAAAAAGTATTTTTTACAGTGAAATGCAAAAGACTCTGGAAGTCACTGCTATAGGAGAAGTGTGCTTTAAGTATTAGTTTTCAAATGGATAGCAGCAATTTCAAAGTCTAATGTTCTATTTACAGTTCAGCTCAAGTTACATACCTGTGGTGCTTTAATTTATTTTTATAAAATGGGTATACTATTTTCTTCCTATGTATGAATCTAGGTTCTTTTGGTTGCGAGTGAGAGAAATTCAGCTCAAATTAGCTTAAGTTAAAAGAGAAAAGGCTTTCTTGGAAGGATTCTGTGTCAGCTCACAGAATCTGAAGCCAGAGCTTAAGGAGGAAATGGGCAGCTTTGGAGCTTGGCACTAGACTCAGGGGACTCTGTTCTGCTAGGACTCTCTTTCTGTCCAGCTTTCCTTTGCTCTGTTTCATTCTCCTATGGCAGACAATTGTTTTCACATAAACCTTAGCCTGAGGTTTATATTCTTCTAGCTCTGACACCTAAGAGGAAAGAGGCCTTCTTTGCTAGTGTCAATTAGATAATCTGAAGGAAAGGCCCTATTTGGTCCATTTCTGGTCGCATGCTCATCCTTGAGCAATCACTCTGAGTAGGGGATGGGTAGGATGAAAGCTTAGATTGGCCAGACTGGGGTTTGTGTATAACTGTGTATGGTATGTGTGTGTGTGTGTGTGTGTGTGTGTGTGTGTGTGTGTGTGCACGCGCACACATGCTCATGTACATGTATACTTTTAGAAGTTGAGGAAAGGTATGATAAGAAAACAATGAGAACTACTACATTTTTTATATACCACGGAATGTTCTGAAAATTAATAAAATATAGCTCATGAGAGGTTCTAAACTTGTATTTTACCGTGAGGAATAACTTAAATGTCTTCACAGTAAACTAGCATCTGTGGAACGAAATCTTGAGCTCATAAAAAGAGCACAATGTGACTAATTCTACAGGAGATGCTTTACGGGCCACCCCGCCCTCTGCTTGATGTTTGGAATGTCTTCTCAAGGTTCTCTGTGTATCAGTCCCAGCTCAGTTAGGTCTGTGCAGTTTTGTGCTTTATTAAGCACACCGGTTAGAGCAGCTCCACACAGGAAAGACCCAGAAGAACTCTGACACTCTAAAGTTCTTCAAAAGATCATGAGATCTAAACTTTGATCTTGCTAGATTTCAAATGCCTCAGGTTTATAATAAGCTTCATAGTTAGGAAGTGATGATATCTGGTAATGGCGAGGAAAAATATTTGCTAATGAAAATCTAAATGAGGGATGATGAAGCTAAACGCCATTAGATTTGGTTTGTTTCCCTTCATGATCAGTGGAGGGATGTCTTATCCACAGAAAAAAGTTTCTTTATGCTAGCCATTCTTTTCTTTTCTTAGAAGTACCACCTCACTCCCAGTAAATCATTTAAATATCTTATGCTGCTCCAGAGAGTGTCTGGGCTACCCAAATATTTTCTTGTCAATCTTCAGTAATATGTTCTGTCACACTGGGCCCTCCTGGGAATGAAACAGATTTACTTTAAAATTTTATGAGATCAACTCCTCTATATCCAATGGCCGGTCATAGAGTCGGATTATTAATACAGAATAAGTAACAGGCAACTGAATTAGAGAACTTTAATTCCATTGAGAGGCTCTAGATTTTTAAATTAATTTAATGTTTATGAAAGCTATAAGACTGACAGCTCAGGAAAATGAAGTGGGCTGTTTTCCCCCCTCTGATGTGTAGGTACAGCTGTATCAGAGACTGTGGCCGAAACTTTTGGCAGGGCCTGCCAGAGAGCTTTCTTTATCTGTGGTCTTTGTGAAGATAGATAGGCCTGTCTTCTTTGGATCTCTTTTTTAAGAATGAGGGAGGGTGGCAGGACTTTGGGGTCAAAGAAGCCTGGGTTAGATTAGCATCTTCGTGTCTTACTTACAGTGTGATTTCAGAAGGGTTGCCAGATAAAATACAAGATGCCAGTTAAATTTGAATTTCAGATAAAATTTTAGAATTTTAAAATATAAATTATGTCCTAAGTATTACATGGGACATACTTATATTTAAAAAAATGTTTATTTGTTGTTTTTCTGATATTCAAGTTTAATTGGGCATCTTTTACTTTGTTTGGCTAAATCTGGTAACTCTAGATTTACTTAAACTCTCTTTGTCTTAGTTTTCTTATCTCTAAACTAGAATTAATAATACTTATCTTGCAGGGATGCTGAGGGCTTAGATGATATAATTTATTCATTAAATAAATGTTTATTGACTGACTAGTCTGTGCAGTGAACAAAACTTATCTGAACAAAAGAGATAAGAATCTGTGTTTATAAAGTTTATATGCTATTGTTGCAGAGATAGACAATAAGGACGTAAATATTGTGTCAAATGACAATACGTGTTGTGGAGAAAAAATAGCAGGGAAGGGGTAGGAATTGGTGTTAGAGAGTTAGGATTTTAAGAAAGTTGGTCATGGAAGGCTACCCAAAGAAAGGGATTTTTGTCTAAAGGCCCTTAGTAAGAAAGGGAGCTAGCTAGCCATGCAGTAGGAGCTCGTCCTAGGCAGACTGGTTAGTGTAACAGTCCTGAGGTAGGAGGTACCTGGAATGTTGGAGGAACAGCAGGGAAACCATTGTGGCTGGAGAGGATTGAGCTGGGGAGAGGAGAAGGATAGTATATGTAAGACACATGGCAATGCTTGGTGCTCCCTATTCCTGCTGTGGGTCTGTCTAGACCCTAATGAATACTAGTTGATGACCTAAGAGCCTTCTGAAAGGTTGCAAATCTTTCAAAACTAGTTTTAGGGTGTAAGTTTTCTCAGTCACAAAGTGGGGATGAAAGTAAGAACACGACCTCCATTACAAAATTATTGAAGAGATCAACAGAGGTAGGACATGTAAAAAGTTTTTGAACCATAAAATATCACACTGGTAGCGTTATTATTCAGAACTACACAAAGCCCATTAGCTCTTTCTACATTTCTCCCCAGTGGGGAGGAGGCATAATTTGATAATTTCTATAATTAAATATGCTTTCCTGTCTTTAGCTGGTTAGCTCAAAGATCTCAGTTGATGAGTCTAAGGCATATGGGTTTTGGTTGCAGTGATGGCCTGTTAGCTTCACTCTGTTCTAAACTGCAAGGTGCAGATTAAGCCTCATTTTCCAGAAAGGGCAGCTCAGATTATGTTAGCTCATATGTCATGAGAGAGACTTGTGAACTTGAGAGGCAAGACTAAGAGCATGAGGCTAGGCTGGGTTTAGGCAGGTGAGAGACGTTCAGGAAGGCCTCAGGAGCTGATGGGCTTGGTACAATACAAGGCAGCAATTATTAGGTGAGGACAGAGATTAAGCCAGGATCAGTTCAAAGTTCTTGGTTGTCTTGAAGGGAACATTTTGGGACTAAAGATAATTTGTGACAAGGAGCTGAAGAGCATAGACAAGGAGAGGGGGCAATGGAGTGGGAGGCACGATGCTTGGATCCCACATGAGGGCACAGGTTGTTAAAGAAAAATGGGGTGGAGTAATCTCTAACGAATATTTTTTTATGTATGTTTGGACACCATCTCTCTCAGAGATACTTGGAATGTTGAAAAATCAGGTGGGGAGTTAAAATGCAGATTTCTAGGCCCCTCTGACTCAGAGACAGGGAAGTGAACCTTGAGAATCTTAAAATAAAAATTATCCTGGTGATTCTGATGTAGATCATCTGCAGTCTAATTTGAAATCTGTAGGTGGAGGTAAGTGTGTTCCCCAATTTTGGTGAGGCATGAAGGAGAGAAAAGGGTTGAATTTTGTGTTTTTATGCCAGTTACCTCTTTATATCTCTGTGTAGATTTTAACTTTTTTTGTGAATATTAAACTTGATATCTTTAACTTAAAGTATCTGATGATCAGGGACCATGTCTTTCACATCTTTGTGTTCTGAGTAGTACACAATTTAGTGCTGGGCTTGTGGAATTTCAATAACTACCTTCTGGCTTTAAGGATTAATTACACAGCCATTCTCGCTTCCACCTTACTTGTGGACAGCGTTTTTGAAAATGTGCTTATGGTCTTAGAGAACTAATATGATCTGCATAAAACTTTTTTTATTATTTGTGAAATGACTTATTGAAATTGTTCTCGACCTTGGAAGCTTAATAATGTGTTTAAAAATCCTGATCCTTGCCATACCCAGCCATACCTAAGACCAATTAATGTGGAATCTCTGGGGGTGGGATTCAGACATTACTGAAGAAGGAAGAAGAAGTGTTACCAGAAGCTGGGTGCTTGGAGGAAGAGCTTCTGTAGGGCAGATGGTTAAGTCTTGGAAAGGAGTTTTGAGGGCCTGGTGCTCAGACCTTTGTGGGAAGCATAGCTGGTTGGTATTCTGAGCGCTAGTGGAGGCACAGCTAATCATACAAGTGAGAAGGCTTGGTTGGTAGTCAGCTAAAGGAGCAAGGCCAGCTGGTACTCAAATTGTGAAGGTGAGATGGGTCCTACTAGCATGGCAGCTACCAGTACTGATGAGAGGAGCCAATACTGTCCTTGCCTGTTGAGTGATGTAGATTGAGCTGGAAGCAGGAAAGTTAAGTCTCTCTTCCTCTTTTCTTCCAATCTGTAAAATAGTAAGACCATCTGGCAAGGGAATCTGGAAATGTAGTTTATAGACTACTAGCCCCAATTTCATGGCACACCATAGGGAAGGATGAAAGGATGGATTCATTGTGTATAGAAAATAGATAAATAACCAGCATACCCACCTAGTAAATGATAAAGCTAGAGCTGAAACCCAGAGAGTTTTGCTTCAGAGTCCATGCTATCTACCACACTTTGCTAAGAGGCTAGCTCATCTTTCTTCTTTTGTGGGAAGTACTTACCTGGTCTTCTTTTCAGAAACTGAGAGAGAGGTAACTTAGCATCTTGTTTCTGGATTGAGTGTCTGCTGGGCCACTGGGCCTGCTCATCTGCCCCAGTGTTATCTGAGTGGGGGAAAAGCACAGGGGAGAGATGGGATGACGGTTCTGGCAAGAAAGGGGGAGAACGAGTTGCTTCATTGAGTTTCCAATTCCTCAATGATACTGAAGATGGATTGTCATGCATATAGGCTCTAGAATTGGAAATTCGGAATATGGATGAAATTAGAGACTGACAGATTTTTGGAGACCTCTGCAGTATGGGATAAGGAGATGCATGCATTAGAGAGCACTTGCTGGGTCTCAGTGGTATATACAGTTGCATTTTTTAAGGAACTGTGAAAGCAGGAGCAATGATAGGGCAGGTTTCCTCCCTGATGGGGTGGATGAAGACCTCTAACCGCCTCACCGCCTCACGGAGGATATGCAGACCATGAGATAGATTAGGTACTTAACCTAGGAACAGCCCCAGGGTAGGGGGTGTGCATGTAAGAGAACAGTGCTTTTGGTCAACAAAGAACACAGCCAGCCAGTTTACAAGGGCAGCCGCACTAGGAAATGATCCTTTTTCTTTTCCTCCTTCCTGTGGGAACACAAGAAGAATAAGCATAGGAACAAAAAGGAAGTATGGGAAGGAGAGAGTAGATTGTATTTTCTACAGACCACCATAACCACAATGCTACTGTTCAGGGCATAGGGGGACTTGGAATTGAATACAAGTTCTTAAACAGTAAGGACTACCTCTTAGTAACCCAAATGAGACTGTCTTATAAATGAAAGTGACTGAAAAGTTATGGAATCTGGCTGAGGTATCATAAAGGTATCCACTAGCTGTAGAAAAATGGGCAGAACACAGTGGTAGTTACTAGAGAAATAAAATAACTTTAGGTTTATACCTTGATAAGTTCAAGCTCCTCAGTCTAACCAGCTAAGAGTGTATAATCCTTATAAAATCAGTGTCCCATATGGCTCAGTGTAGAAACCACATCTTATTCAGGAATCATATTTTCAAAGCCAAAAGTGATTAAAGAGGAATTCTCTTCTCTATTTGAATTTTGGAAATCAGTAATAGGATCTAAATACAAGTCTACAGCAACTCTCTTCAATCAACTCACACACTCTGGAATCACTCCCGTGCCTCTTTCCTCCACTCACTTAAAAATTCCTCTGTCTGCAACAGGCACCACCAGTTTTCCTCCCCTCCCTCCACCTCCCTCTTTTTTAGCACTTTGATATGTAAATTGTCTTTAGCCAGTTTTGTTTTCTTCCTGTTTCTCTTGTCTGCTCCCCATTCTCTCAATTCTGCCTCCAAAGAGCCCAAAGAAGCAATTGGGGGAAGACAGACTCCTTAAAGGCTGTTGCAGAGATGCTAGATCAGGGCGTGAGAAGGGGAACAGCAGAAGGGGAAATTCTGTCAGGCAGGTGGTGGTGTTGACATGGGGGCAGGGACAGCCACAAACCCTCAAACATTGCTAATTTTTGTTTATCATAATCATGAAAAATATCTAACATTTTCTGGTGCTTACAGCTCCCTAAATGTTTTTACATATCTTATCTCAATTGATTCTCAAAGTCCTGAGAGTATTATGCTCACTCTACAGTGAAGAAACTAGGCTCAGGTAGGCTAAATGACTTGAATAAATTAGTAGGACAGAATCTTAACATTTGAACCCAAGACTCCTGATTTTGTCCAGCACTTCATTTCTTCTGCCTCCTTTCTTGCCAACATGCACTCTATTCTCTCCATCTGCTGGTCTTTCAGAGGATGATTATTTTCCCTCTTATCTCTTATCTTTCTCCTACTAGTTTGTACCTACAGGCATTTCCTTCCTGATTTGAAACCACATGGTTCTTATTGACCAAGAAACAGCAAAGACTAAGAAGTTTCAGCTTTTTATTTATTTTTTTAATGACAGAAGAAAACTTTTCAACAGACTTCATTAAATCTACTTTTTCTCAGAATGGCATGTTAACATCATGACTCAAACACAACTTGTGGTTGGGAGGTAAGGAGACAGACTATTTTAACAAACACTCAGCAACAAAACATCCGAATGCCAGGCCGTGCTGTCACTGTCCAGAATGATGTGAGTGCTTCTTTTGGAATGTTTGTCTGAGCTAATTTGTCAGCTGCATAAGACGATCTATCTAAATTTTTCTTTTTTATTTTATTTTTTACTTATGTTCCTTTTGGTCCCAGACAGGATTTCTTGGCTTAATCTGTTGCCTTGTTCACTAGTCTTGTGACTGCTTCCAAGAATGAAATCTACTCCCAGAGGACAAATATTTGATACCATCAAAGATTATCTGTCTGACTGTCTATCTGTCTATCTATCTATCTATCTGTCATCTGTCATCTATCATCTCTATCTCTATTAAAATACCCAAGATGTGCAGATTCAGGAACAAGACTTTGTAGGATGATTAGATGTGCAGATTCAGGAACAAGACTTTGTAGGATGATTAGATGTGCTGATTCAGGAACAAGACTTTGTAGTTATCTGCATTCAGCATTACTAATACAGACCCAAGCTGACTGATACTCTGTGACGTATGTCAGATGAGTGGCTATTGACTGTTAGTCGGGTGGGAAAATGGCTATTGTAAACCCCCAGGAGTTTCCAGCTTCAGCATGTGGGGTGAAGTGAATAGCTCCAATATGGAAGGGTCATCCTGTAGACAGTTACAGTTGTAATTGACAACCTCTGAGCAGAGATTTCTGAAGCTGGGGGATGGGCACACCAAGGTGGGTCTGAGGGCACTTGGGCCCAACACTGATGTGATCAGATTGGGTATGCAGTTGATTATGTTGGCCATTAAGACAAAATGGGTTTGTCCATTTTCACTAAAAAGACGTTACCTGGCATTGCTTAGTACTGATTGGGCAGTGCTATTTCATGAGCATGTAAAGATTCTTAAAGAAATTAATTTTTTTTTCCTTCTGAGCACCACTCTATTTTGACTCTTCTGAACCCTCAAAAGAAGCAGAAGAAAATTCATTTGCAGGACTTAGTGTGTGCCCTTGTTGGTCCACTCTTTCCTCAGCTTGCTGCTTTAACTTGGTAGGTTCATTCCTGGGTTTGAGCAACTGGACTCGTTCCCCTCTTTGTTGTAAAACAAGGTGAGGGGCTTTGTGTGAGTCTGTTTAAGGAAGGGCAAAATGAAAAGATTGGAAAAAAGGAGAAGAGGATGAGTTTCACCCCCACACTTTGTGCAGACTGTGTCCTCTCTGGTGCAATCCAGAGGGGGTAGACCTAGAAGTCAGGGAAACTCTCAAGAGAACTGAAGCCTCTCATTGACTTTCTGCCAGTTTTGTTAAGTATAAATAAAATATTTTATCACTTATGAGACGTGCTTAAAAAATCATCCCAGTTTCATATTGTGGCAGACTGTGTAAGGATACATCAATAATATATATATAATTGTACTTAAGGCATATTGGGGGTATTAGATTCCCGTGGCTGCCTTAACAAATTATTGCAATCTTGGTGGCTTAAAAAAAATTTTTTTCACAGTTCTGAAGGCCAGAATCAAGGTGTTGGCAGGTACACATGCCATCTGGAGACTCTCGGGGTGAACCCTTCCTTGCTTCTTCCAGCTTCTGGGGGCTCTAGGTGTTCCCTGGCTTGTGGCAGCATCACTTCAGGCTCTGCTTCCATCTTCATTTGGCCTTCTCCCACTGCTCCATGTGTCTCTTCTTTATGTGTCTTTTATAAGAACACTTGTCATTGGATTTAGGGCCGACCTGGATAATCCAGGATGATCTTCTCGCAAGATCTTAAACTTAATTATATCTGCAGAGATCACTTTTACAAACAAGGTCACAGTCACAGGTCCTGGGGGTTAGGATGTGGATGCATCATTTCGGGGACCATCATACAATCCACTACAATGGATTTTCTGATCATCTTATACACCTTAAAATGTCTGACTGTTGGCTTTAAAATATGTTGTAATCATGAGCTAACCTTTACTGAGCACTTTTTCTCTGCCATACACTGTGCAAAGTCTTTTAGCTTATTGTTTTATAATAATCTTCATAACCATTCTGAGATAGTTTATATTGTTATTTTCATTGTACAGATGAGAAAGCTCAGGTCTAAAGAGGTTAAGTGATTTGTCCAGAGTCACAGAGCATGTGTGATGGTGAGCGGAAGATCTAAGATTAAGTTCAAGTCCATCTACTTGAGTTTGTGCTCTTAACCATTATGCTGTGGAAGATGTAAATAAGTATACATTCAGTGTCTTAAGAGCTTCAATTCAGAACAAATGCTTTTTTTTTCTTCAAGCTCTTAAAAATTGCTGGTGAGCAAGTTATGTTAATACACACATATTTCCTGATTATCTCTCTTTTTATCTAGATCCCAAATCCAAGGCACATAGCACAACCCGGTTAATGAGTTTATTTGGGAATGGAACAAATATACCTCTAGAAAATAACCAGTGGTAGGGGCTTCTTTTAAAATAATTCTAAAATTTGGGAAAAGAGAAAAGGCTAAGTTAAGTAACATTGAATTGTTCAAATTTCCCTCAATGTAGGTAACTGCTTGAGAGTGTGTTGTAGTAACAGAGAACACAACACCTTCAGCTGAGCATCTTCTTGAAATCCTCAGTTGTGATGTCTCGTCTTGTCTCGTCTCGTCTCGTCTCGTCTCGTCTCGTCTCGTCTAGTCTTGTCTCTCTCCTCTCCTCTCCTCTCCTCTCTTCTCCTCTCCTCTCCTCTCCTCTTCTTTTTTCTACAATGAGATCCAAGGATATTGAATTAATTTTGACATGTCAATTACCTACAGACAAAAAGAAAAAAATGCCCTCTGCTGCCTGGTATATGGAAAGGCAGTTGTTCATGACTCTGGAGAACAGTTTCCAGGCTGACTTGCTTGAGTCAGACTAGCTGGTGTAACTTTTAGAAGTTCAATTCATTTCTCTGAGCCCCAGTTTTCTTATTTACGTTGGATCAGACCATTTCTTTGGTCTTTAATGAAAGCTATGAACCCTCTTCTCAGAAAACACCCCCACACAATTTTATATACAATGAAAAATTTACATGCTTCCTATAGCGCATTCATTACTATTTCTTGTTTGTGGATCCCAAGTTAAAAACTCTGGCCCAGACCATCTCTCAAGTCCCAGCCAGTTCTTATATGCTAGGATTCTTTCAATACTTGCATTACCCTAATCTTTTAGATAGAGAACTATGTGTGATTTTATGAAACAAGATCCTTCAATAAACAGAGAATGTGGGGGAAGGCCATGTGAGAAATGATAGAAATGAATCTTTCTTTTTTTACACTAGAGACAAATGTACAGATTTTGCAAGTGCTCTTGGAATATGAAAGTCTTTCAGTAGTCTGGCACATGTTGAAGGGTTTTGACTTTTGAAAGATTTTCACTTTTGAGTTTTCATAAAATTACATTTTCCATCTGATGCCAGGGAGGCAGTGGTGCTTTTGTCACAGCCAGGATCCAAGTGAAATGGCTGCTGGCAGTTCCAAGGAGTCAGAAAAAGTTCATGTGGCAGAGGGATCATGCCCTGTACACAAAGAAGCTGTGCCATTCTTCCAGGGTGGGTTTGTATGTGAGCTGGCACTCTGAGGATGCTCAGCTGGCGCTAGGGGAGATGCCCAGGAGATAAGATTTCTGCCACAGATACAACCCAGTTGTTAGCACTTAAGTGTTAAGGGATTAACACTTTTATTCTGAATCGGTTCTCCTGTAAATGACCTATGGCTTTGCAGTTTGCATTTCTCCAAGTCCAAGTTGTTAACAAAATTATTTCATTTTGATTAGCTGAGGATTGGTGATGGGTGCTCTGGCACCCATACAATGCCAGTACAGTTAGAATGAGATTTTGGAGCTGGTCAGTTATTTCCGTAAGTGACTGAGGACAAACAGCTCCATGAGGGTTACTGTAATGGTTGCTTTTGTTGACGTGTTTGAGGATCAGCGTATGTAAGTGTGTCTACACACACAGATGTGCTTGAGATTCAAGAAGATAGGACAAGGGAGAACCAATTGGTACCAGGTCCCATGGCTAGGGAAGAGGACTGAGTGTTAAACTCTGTGTCCTGATGTCCAAATCAGACCTTCCCACATTGCTCTAGAACAGCGCTGTCCAGTAGAACTCTCTGAGGTGATGGTAATGTTCTTTATCTGCACTGTCCAGTACGATGGCCGCTAGCCTCATGTGGCAATTCAGTACTTAAAACATCACCAAAGTGATGGAAAACTGAAAAAAATTTAAATTAAGTTAACTTAAATTAATTAAAATCTAAATTAACTAGCCACATATAAATAATGTAATAGCTACTGTACTGGACAGCACAACTCTGGATGATCCCTTCTGATTTCATTTTCAAGGAATAGTCTTCAGTATCAGACACTGTGTGTCTTAAATCACTGTCATCCTTTTGATAGGCAAAGCTAATGATCAGCTTAGAATTAAAAAAAAATCCTTATTAGCTTGTCTGCATAAATAAAGATGTGCTCCATTCCTCCCTGCTCAGTATCTCGGTTTCTCGGGAGTATTCGCACCCGTCGAAACCCACATGTGTTGCACATATCTCAAGGCAGTCTCCTAATGGGTGGCCCCTGCTTCTTACATGTCCCTGTCATTTCTGCCTAGGTGGTACCTGCCAAACCCTCCTTTTCCTACCCTTAGAGTTTTTTTGTTCTTATTCCATTCACTTCGAAATATCATTACCATTGCAAACAAGGAAAATGTGTTTATCAGAAACTGCAAACTCCTTTAGGGCCTCATAGGATTAATCACGGTTATAAAGTTTTATTAAACACAATTTTTGTTTAATGACAAGCTCCACCAGTCCTTCCCATTCCAAACCAATCCTGTCCTAAGGGTGAATTGCGCTTAGCAGATTGTTTTCAACAGACTCTTCAAGACAATCTCTATTACTTTGTCATGCACAGAGATATTTTTCTTCCTGGATAATTTGAACTTCCTTAAAAATCACATCTGTTTCATACTTTATTTATTTGTAATTTAAATCCTTAAATTGAATCTTTCATTACTAACATCTGGGCTTGAAATGCAGCCCACTTGAAAAAATACAAATTTTATTTTATTTGTAGTTACCCCCCTTCACTCGGTAGCACTGGTACAAACATTCTCTGGCCAGAGGCAAAACAGCCGGGTATCTTAAAGCTGTGATGCTGTACCACGTGTAATGTGGCTCACTTGATTGTCCCTGAAGTGACTGGCAATTTGCCCAGAATTAGACTGAATGCACGTAATAAGCTGTAGAATTTCCACAATATTGACAATTAGATATCTCTATACAGCAGCAGCTGTGTATTGTTCTCATGGTATGGCCCCTCAAAGCACCTCCTAAAAAGAAGAAAAAAAAAACCTGGCAGAAGGTTGCAGGCAGCAGAAAGGTAATATACATTGTATGAAATATCTCAAATTCAGATTAATCGGGATGTTTCTATTAGTACAGTTTTCTGCAATGGAAATCATGGCTGAAACAGAATGCAGAATAGGAGTTTATAACACCACATCTGTATCGGGTAATTGCTATATTTTTAGCATGTTTCCGAGGAAGATACCTTTTCTCATTTCCATTCATTGTGAAATGCAGGGAATTGTACCACCGGCACTGCCGGAGCATTTTGAGTCTTTGAGAGCGAGCGGTTCTGACCCTGTGGACATGTTGATATGCTCTTACCCTTCTGCAATGGCTATGGTCATTTAAAATAACTTTCTCTATCCCCCGAATGGAGATTAGCCTCAAGAAATCATCTTGTTTGTGGACAGTTTTGATGAAAAAGAGCTCGGTTTCTAATTTGCCATTTTTGCACTCCTAATACGCAGGGAGCCCTGCGAATAAACGTGAAAGCATCTCCATGTTTCACCATTTTTTTTTATTTCTCCACCAACCCATTTGTTCTATGGCTGTAGAAAAGAAAGGAGAACATGAAGGAACGGAATTGATAATTTCTCATTATCTAGAAGCCACTGCCCACAGTTTTAGGATTTGAATATTATTTTAAACCACACGTTTGAAGCTTACATTACGAATGGCTAATCTTTGATATTTTGCCCAGTGGATCTGGGGCAGGCTGTTGTTGTCTGGAGCCAGACTTGGAAAACTTTGGGTTTTGTTGTTTGTCTTCTTGAAATAAAACTGAGCGTTTTAAAAGAAAGCTGCTGTTTTTAGAAAAATACCATAAAACCTCAGGAACCATAAGAAGTCATGTTTTCTATTGCAGATCTTAATTTATCAAGCTAATTACCAACAAAGGATAACTAAATTGTTGATAGTTTTGAGGATGATTAATTCAGAAAAAAGACATTGTTGGGTTATTTAAAAGTTAGCAGTAGTGTCTGGTAGCGTAGGATTCTTTTCTCACCTCAAATTATATTGTAGCCTTCTTTTAGAAAACACACATTATTAAGAGTGCATTCGGTTTTGGTCCAACACATGCATTTATTTTCCCATTAATGCTAATTAGTAGAGAATAGAAAAACCAAATTTGTTATTAGTAAAGAGAACTTATTTTGAAACTTGTTATTTCTCTCATGCAATCTGTTGTCTCCCTCTTCCCGCCACCCCATCCCATTCCCTTCCCTAAATCCAATCTTTAAAGATTGCCTTTTGTATTTAAAAAAACATCAGGAGTTGGGGTGGGTGCCCCCTTCTGGGAACCAGGAACTCTGAATTCTCTAGTTTTGGCTCTGCTCCTTACAAGTAGGGTGACTTAGTTGTTCCTGCCTCTGTGGGCTTCAGTTCCCACATGTAAACAAAGCATCAGCAGAATCTGATGATCTAGAAAACACAGTCGATCATGACAATCAAGATAAAGATGCCATGGACCCTGACGTTGGCTATGATTTCTTTATTGGCTGTGAGAAAGGTATTTTCTCGGCCCTCAGTCTCACCAGCCTTCTCCTCTGTATTCTTGCTCCAGACTCTAGCCAAATCAGTGCCTAATGAGGTCAGGTCATGATGTGTATTCCCGTGAACTGAAGACAGGGCTGAGACGGCATGAAATGGTATCGCCTGGGTCTTTCTGTTGCCAGCAGCATAACATCGAATCCCTTTGGTGCCTAATGTACTCTAATAAAGGAGGTTAAAGAGCCAGTACATTAATTGACTCCAGTCCTAAGTCCCTTTTATAACCTGTGTTATCAGCATAAGTACAAGTGTGGTGTAGTAAGGAATATCATTATGAACAGATTTCCTGAGAGAGGAATTAGCTGGCCCTGGTAGGCATCCCTGTTGTAATGAACACACTTCCGTGTTTATGAATACAGTTATAGATGTACTCTTCGTGATTCTGCCAGGGGGGAAAAAAAAAACCTTCATCGGATATCTCATGCCTAACAGAGCATTTTCCCCAAATGGTTCTTGAAGGGTTAATTTCCAGTTTACTATTGAATAACATAAAATGAGCTGTAAATAATGTAATGATATGTATTGTTAAACTACATATACTGTACCAGGTGCTAGTACACCCACTCCTCACTTGGATATAATCTGGGGCAGTCAACAAACACAGATGCATTTTAACAAAGAGAGAGAGAGAGAAAGATAAAAGAGAAAGAACAAGAAAAAAAATTAAAACATATGTAAGATAATTTAACCAAGATAGAGATCCAGGTAAAACTTGGCCTATTTTTTTTTTTTTTTTTCTTTTCTCAAAGTAGCTTCTCTGAACTGGGTGAAATACAACAGCATTTTGGCTTGTTTTTGGAACACACATGAGCCAAACACGTGGGAAACACCTTGACAGGCCTTTTGTATAACTACAAGGAAACTGATAATCCTAAATAAATTACACGGGAAAATATGAATCTTTGAATACTAGTAATTATAATGGTTATTTTTCACTTTTGTAGCACCTGCAAATGATGTATATATAACAAAGCTTCAAAAAGCTCTAATTAACTTTTTATTTTTTTCCATTTACTGGCTTTAACCAGTTTGCATTAATTGGCAATTTATATCTATATATTTGTACCAAATATTTCTATTACTTTTGAGTGGCTGGAAATCACACATTATTGAATTTACTTTCACTGATTTTGTTTTTAATTTTTGTCAGCCACTTGCTCTAAACTTCCTCCTGCCTGTCCTGCTCTGTCAAGGGGTTGCAGAGGGGAGTGGATGTTTCTAGGTTGATCTTAGGGTGGGGAGAGACTCACAGTTGCTTCTGTGGTGCAATGACTAGACTTCTGACTAAAAGTGCCAGTCAGAATTCCTAACTGCTCCTACCAAATGTGCAAGGGCTCTGTTTGGAAGTCCTCCAGGCTCAGCATTTTCGACAGAGTACTCCAGGCTATTCCGGGCTATTCATGGCATAAGATTAGTCTGACCTCTAGGAAGACAATGTTTTTGTTCTGCTTTGGGCTTTAGGGCAAGTCAGACCCAGGTGAAGCGTTGCTCTGAGGGGGTCTTAGAATGAACATCAAATGTAAAACCTCTGAATTTGCAATCCTGATTATTTTGAAATTACCCAGTTGCTGCCACTTTGGGTGGCAATGCCAGGGGAAGAGGGAGCCTGAGATTTTCTGGGAGCTAAACTTGTCACCTGGGAAGGAGAAAATATGCGCCATTTACCTTAGAAAATCTGGAGGAAGGAATAAGCCTACACTTTAGTTTTTTTTTTTTTTTCTCTGCTTCCTTCCCTCTCTCCATTTTTTAAATTATTTTTTCTGATTTTTTTTTTTTTTTAAGGAAACTTTAGGTTCTCGTGCCATCTACACAGAAGTGGATGTGGGTGGAAGATTTTGGTTAAGTATCAGAGAAGTCTCTGTTACCAGGGAAGAAGAGAGTCTACTATTTAGGAGTTAGACTAGTGATTTGAGAAGAGGCATGTTTAGGAAATCTGAAGTAGGAAGAATCAGAGGTGTGTGTGTGTGTGTGTGTGTGTGTGTGTGTGTGTGTGTGTGTGTATGTTATCTTTTTTGAAAGGAATGAACATTTTTTAGCTGCTATCCACGAAGAAGTGGTAGAATGGCTTGGCTGGTGTCAAGCCATCTCAGACCGGTGACCCATCTCTCTGGCTGACCATGTGGGCCTAGGCCAGAGTGAACGCTGCCTGAAAGTAAGACCTGGGCCTCTCAGGATGCAAAGACAAGATGGCCACCACAGCCATCTGCAGGACATCAAAGGCTGCTGCCTGATGGCGCTTGGGCTGCCAAAGCTTCTAAAGGGTTTGGCGCCTGACTGGAAATAGGATGCAAACTGTCCATCTGCCGCATGGCACTGGTGACAGCTGATTCTTTTGCAGTCTGCAAGATGGACCGGGCTTAAGCCAATCGGCCCCCATCCCTGATTGCACAAGGTTTGTCTGACCCATTTTATTAGCCAGACACACGAGATACAGTATGTGGTTTTTCATTTTGCTCTGTACGTGACACTATAAATACCAGTGCTGGGGATGAACTGAGAAACCAAAGGGGACACACTGCTGCTTCTGCGTAGAAAGCATATTGGCAATGTTCAAAGCATATTGGGGCATAACAGTAGCCTAAAAACCCCAATATGGATTAGGACAGCTGACCAAATGTCTTGACTGACATTTTTTAACAAGTTTCAAGGGTATCCCTACAGGACATAAATGCTAACTATACATCTGTGTACTTCTTTTCTGTCCCACCCGCTCCCAGCTTTAACTAAGTGTGTGGTACATGAAACTCAGAATGTAGCTAACAGCTTCAGTCACAAAGAAAAGCTTCGATGTGATTGTGGCCTACTGACCCAGGAAATGCCTCAGCTCCCTTTGGAGGGAATGACTGCTTGCTGCTGAGGGAATGAATGAAGGCGTGACCCCAGAGTAGATGTGGGCAGCTCTTCTGCAAGCTGCCCTTTTGAGGGTAGAGAAGTATTTGGGATTGGAGCTGTTTCTTTCACTGTCCTTTGCAACAAGCTTTCATGGACACTCTGGCAATTCAGTGTCATGTGGTCAATTCGCTTTTGATCCTGGCTAATCTGGTTGGGCTGCTGCCACACGCAGTCGTTTCATGGTGAGATAGAGAGTGGGCAAGAAGAGAAACAGATGAGAATTTTAGGAAAGGAGAGCAAATTTATAATTCTAATTTTCTAAACTATAGGCTTGTTGGAGTGGGAGATTAAACTTGATTTTAAAAGTTTGAAAATCACAAGGAAAAGCTGTAGTTTTTATATTTGGGTACTCGAGTGTTTTGGTTACATTCTGGACTATTTGTGGTAATGGCATATGTAACTAGAAGTGATTCTTACTTAAGATTTTCTATATTATAAAAGATTATGTATTTTTGTAATTTAAAATAACTTAGAGGTTTATCTGAACCCCCATTTTGTGCTCTAGAGGGCTGTCATGGCAATTAAATGCAGCATCTCTTTTTCTCTAAGAGCAAATCAGGCATATAACTTGCTACAGGTTGTCTTTGTAAGAATTTGTTGGAGTATCTGGTTAGCTTTTTGTTTGTGACTATTATAATAGTATAGAAGATAATATTGGATTGGCAAATTTATAGGTTTTGTAGCTCAAAACTTAACTTTTCCTTAATGACCAGCATTTAAATGCATCCGAGATAATTTTTTTTTCAAATCCAACTAAAATGTGCATGGCTCCAACTAAAGTTAGGCTCCTCTTAAAGAATCATGGAGTCGTGTTACAGTTGGAATGAAAATTTGCGATTTTTTGGCCAAGACTCTTGTGTCAATGAGGAAGTTTGATGAAGGAAAAGGTGAAGTGATGTGTTCAGAGAAACACTGCCCCAGCCTGTGTGTGTTTCCCTCTGTGCTTGAACCAGGTCAACTTGACAAGTGGACTTGCTCTTCTTAGCAGAGCAAGACATAACTACACACCTGGAGTGTATTTTCTTTGATTAAGAAGAAGAAAAAGAAAAGAATGGATAATGCTTTATTTTTTTTTTAATAATAGGTAACAGCTTTATTGAGCTGTAATTCACATACCATACAATTTACCCATTTAAAGTATATAATTCAATTGCTTTTAGTATATTCACAGATTTGTGCAAACCATCATCGTCATCAATTTTAGAATATTTTCATCACTCCAAATAGAAAGTTAGTTACCCATGAAGTTAGACTTTACAATTAAAAATTCCACAGTCTTGCCTAGACCAGAAGGAGCAATGCAATGAATGGAAAGGTTTCCTCAATTCGGCTTTATCCATCTGCTGTCTGCAAGGGTATTTTAAAGACCATTTTACCCAGAGATGGGGAAGCACTGAGATTATCAACTACAGGTGTAAGCTGGCATAAACTGCAGAGGGCTCAAACCAGAGTGCCTGGTGACGTTCCTCTACCCATAGAGGGTGGGAGGCAGACTCACCCCTATTGAGAATGTAAGCACGCCTCCTCTCCCCCAGAATCCTCCAGTCAGAACCTGTGTTGCTGACAGGGATCAGGGGTTGGCACGTACATGACATAGGTTTATGTGCTGGACGCAGAAACACACTGTTTTCTTGTCTGAGGTGTGGCAGGCAACTGTGTTTCACGCATAGTTAAAAATAATGCCAGGTGCAGCATAAATAAAAGTTCCCACCAGACACTGTGCCATTAGACTTGCTTTTGTAAATGTAAGTCTTTCTTTGTTCCCTGCTTCTTGCTGAAACAACTTTTATGTTGGCCGATGAAAGGAGAGAGCTCCCAGATTCAGACTTTCCAAAAGACATGTCATGTGAGTGTGGAAATCTGAGTTCTAGGGCCCAGCTCTTTTGTCCCTTCTTTCCAGCTTGAAATCTACTTTGCTCCTCTGTTGTCTTTCAGAGATGGATGGATGTTGTAGGTAACCTTTTCCTTACCAGTTGACGCCAAGTTACATGACAGTTTTGACTCTATCCTATGTGGTAGGTTCGTAAAAGTCATTCCATTAGGCCTAGTCACCACATTTATTTAGTCTGTTTTGGTGATCTAAAAAAAAATCACAAGTGTGCTTTAACAAGTCACAGATTAAAATTTGGGAATGCGAAGGCTGAGGGCCAAATGCTTCAGCAGAAGTTATGAGGGTTTATTCAATTACTGTAATTCCTGCTCATAACTTGTGGACAGACTTGAACTTTCTTTTTAAAGTCAGAATGAGCAAAAGATTATATTAAAATCTTTCTCCATCTTCTCATTATTCTCCCATCACCATGACTGGTCTCTCCATGGAGCCAAGACTTCCTTAGATGCTGTACAAGTGAAGGCAGAATGCAGTATTAAGCACTGATGTTTCTTTAGCAAGATCCTCTCCTGAATCCTGACTTTATTTGTCCAGGAGATCCAGTGGAAACAACTGTTTTGCTGATGAGTCTTCCTGGCTCTTACCTCTAGAATATCTGGGTTATAGAAAGTGGCCAATTAGTTGCTTTGGAAAAGAACATGAAGATAGATTGAGAAGTTACTAGGAGAAACAGTAGTTGAAGTGTGGATGTTACTTCCTTCCATGCACACCTGGGCACTTCTAACAAACATGCACAGGCCTGGCATTTGTCTGTTTTCTGGATTTCTTTGGATCTACATGATGATAAATAACTGGAAAGAAAGTAAAGAATTACTTTCTTCACTTTCCAACCGTCCAGGTGTTTTGACTAGATGTTCCAGGCATTTCAGCAAACATTTGTTGAGTGGTTCTTACAAATAAGGCTGCGAGCTAAAGGCATTGGTGAATAAGATAAATTTTCCATTCCTAAAAAAGTTTTAATAGTCAGACTTTGTGCAGAATCCAGTAGGGCTTATTTGCATCTCGGGAATTTTTAGCTACTTCAATGGGCTCATGTGGAGAAAAGTCATGGTTTTACAGGACATACACCTATAGGTCATGTTCATGAACCAGACAGTGTAGCTTGTTCGGCCAGTTTTTTTTTTTCTTTTTTTTTTTTAAAGAAGAAAATATGTGTTCATTGCCTAGGGGAAGAATGTTATAAATTCCAATTGGTGCTTATAATTTTGCAGACTGCTAGATTTCTGGTGCTGGATCAGGACTAGAATTTGTTCTAAATAGGGCTTAGGGTATGTATCATAGATTGTATTATGATTAGGGGACTTGTGTAATTAATTAATCATCCCTAGCCAGGCTTTTTGAAAGTGTGAATGGAAGCTATTAATAACCATGCTGAGATAACAAGAGTAAAATGACATTACTGAGCAAACGGGATGGTTTCTTTAGTTAAAGCTGAGACAGCTTTCTTAGTATACCTGTGGGAAGGGTGGAGAAGGGTTCCTGATGTCATCTGGTATGCTATTTCCAGACACAAGGACACCAAGTTGAAATGGTATGGAAATGCAACTTTAATGGTCATGTCCTCAGCATTTCTTTTGCCATACCTTGCTTGGAACATGATCCTTCTTAGCTACCTTTCCAGTAACTCGAATGACCAGTTTTGGTTAGAAGCAGAAGCCCAGTTGAGGATTATGCCTGACAATGATTTGGATCATCCACTTTCCAATAATCTATAGTTACCAGATGAGTTGCAGCTTCAAAGTTAAATGTAATGAATCATATATACTGTTTACTGCAAAAAAAAAAAAAATGCCTGGGATAAAATTTTGAAATATTTTTTAGTGATAACATAAAAGGATCACTAAGATAATCTCTCTCTCTCTCTTTTTAATTTTAAAAATAAGATTTAAGATATCTTGTATCTTTCAAGGTAACAATATCTTGCCCATGTCACTTGGTTTGCAAATTTTGCATTGAAAGTGCTTTAGGAATAAGAGTGATTTCTTTCTTGAACATTTTAGTTGTCTCATACGTTATACTGAACCTGCAAAAACATGCTATTTGGTATATAGGAAGATCTCAATAAATGTTAAATAAATGAATTGATAAGTGAATTCACTAAAAAAAGTAAAATCACTCACGTCATTTCCTTTCCAACTTCTTTACAAACTTTCAAAATTCTTTAAGAAATTATCCTCTAGCAGAAATATCAATTTGTGTTCGTGAGTCATTTTTAAGTCACGGAGTTATATTGCTGTGTTTGATATACATTTATGTGTGAGTGTATGTGAGGGTATGCATGTGTAATTAACTGTCTGCTAAGCCTAAAGCATAAGATGTTACCAGAACATAGCATTTAAAATTCAACACTTTTACATTCCTTGTAGAAATTCTACCCGATGCTTATATTTCATAATCTTTATGTTCTGTGTGGGTGAATCCATCTTACTGTCATCTCCTCATCTTATCATGGGCAGTGGTTATAATTGTATAAATGGCTCTACCTGCATTGCCTAGCATAGGAACAGACAGAATTCAACAAGGAAGTGATTACTTTTTAGTAATGATGACAATGAGGAAGGAGAATCTTCATTTGGGTATATTTTATAAATAGAAGCTCAAGGAAAGGGACCCAGAATTTTTTACTCTATTTTCTTCCAAATCATTAAAAGCAGTATAAAATGCAGATTGCTTATTTCATGAAAAATTTTATGTTAATTTGATTTTGCTAGGCACTGTGTCTTAATAAATCCATCTATCTTTTTCCTTGCATTTAAGATAAAAAACAGAGATGCTATGCAAAATCTCAGTCATATGAGAAAAAATTCATAGACTACTTGGAAGGAGTGTGAAGAGTAACTGGCAAATTGTGGATAATGTACACTGTTAACATTTTATGCTTTAACCCAGACAAAATTAATAGTTCGCTTGGGTTTTGGAAAGATTGCTCCTGGACCAGCCGTGTATTTCTGAATGACGTAAATATAAGAAAATTAGAAATTAACTTTAAATGGATTTAGGCTTCTTACATAAATGAGAGCCACCCTTACACAAATTACTAAATCTATTCAGAGTAATTCATCAAGCAGTTATATGTTGTTTTGTTGTGTTGAAATTCCAGAAAATTTAATAACAACATACTTTCTGGAAATTGCATTAGCATAGACCATTAATAAGTTAGACCTATGGAGCTCATGTGGAAGTGCTATATAATGTTGCCATTAGCAATGTATAGCAAAGTGGAAACTGGTTATCACTTAAGCATATCTATGGTAATGCCGAAAGACAGGATTTTCAAAGAGCTTTCAGTATCATCTGAAATAAGCACTTAGAAAATTGTTCTATGGTATTTAGCAGTTAACGTGAGCCAACAGTGGTGTGATAAGTGGTCCCAAATGAAAAGGATACACGGGAAGCCAATAGTAGAATTTTACAGCCAGAAGAGCTCTTATCATTTAACTACTCCAAACCCCAGATAAACAGGTTCAGAGAGGTCAAGTGACTTGCTCAAAGTCACACATCTAGTTTGTGGCAGAGCCAGAATGAAACCCTGGGTCTCCAGACTCTCAGCACAATGCTCTACTCATCATATCACACAGAAATTGTAAAATGCTGGGTTAACGCTGTTCACAAATAAGCAGGGGTCTGGCAGCTGATGGATAAATTTGGCTGGTGCAAACAATTAAGCAGAATAACTGCAAAATTGCAAAAAGTGTGAAAATTTATTTTCTCTTTAATTTGGATTTTTGGAAAAGAGGCTTCTAGCTGGTCAGATTCAAATAAGTGCTAACTCTTTGCGGAAGGTTGCTCTACTTTTAGAGAACCATAAAATAATAATTCAGAAATGTGATTCACGCTTAAAACCTATTGTAAACAGATAAAATAATGTCAACACCTAACAGTGGTGGAAAAAGTATTTGTTGCAGCCCTCTTACTCAGGTCTCCTCAAGATAATTAGGAAACAAAATAAATTACTTAAAGTGCAAGGAAAGAGGTCATTTGGGCCACAACCTAAGCCATTTTTATCTTACTTGGGGGTTTTCCAATTGTTTTAGACACTGCAAAGTTGGAAAACAAAGACAACTTCATCATTAAAAATTAAACCTAGGTGCATTCGTAGGCCACCTCTTCCCTTGGTTAAAGGAAGGGCGTTTGAGTGGAGACTTCCAGCTGTGTTCCAAGTTAATGAGGGGTTTTCACCCTGTTTGCTCCTTGACCTTGTTGGCGCCTCTGCTGGTCTCCTCTGTGCTGCTGTCCTAGAAATACAGTCCTCCTTTTTTATGTGGCTCAACTGTATTTGCAATTACAATGGTCTTGCAGAGCATTAAGAAGGCTAGGTCATCAGATAACCACAAGCTTAAGGTCTCAACAGCAGCTATTAACAGTTTTGCTGGAAACCCAAGTATCATTTCAATAGTGGGAGGACCGACAAGGTGGCAGCCAAAGCAGCAAGAAATTAAAAAGATAAATAACTTGGTTTGGAGTGTTCTGACGATGGCAGGTGTGAGAGTAGATTATTTCTTCCCTTCCCACAGCTACCCGTGTCACTTTCTACTCTTACTCTTTTGTTATTATTGTATACATTTCAGCATTATTATATCCGTGGCATTTCGTGACACTGCAAAAACACGATTCAGAAAAGCTGAACTTTTAATTGTGGTGAGAAATAAGTTAGCTTAATTATTCTCCTGTACTAGAAAAGATGGGTTTTGTTTCTCCCCCTAAGTCCTTCATTCCTAATCGCAATTCAACACCCTTTTCCCAGCATTGCTATGTATGAACTTCATGCTGCTAGACAAATAAATTCTTTGGAAAAATGCACATTTTTATTTGGAAATAATGCCATCTCTTTGTTAGATTTGCAGCAATCCTATTTTGCCTCTACTGTTTTTAAGTCGAAAATGAAAAATTATATAGAAGATGTTTGTGCATCATATTGTGCTGAATGGTATGTAGGTCAGCATGCTGCAGCACCGAAGATAAGGGACAGGGAACAAGTGTTCTATGTACTTACAAGCAAATATCAGTCATAATAGAGAAAGACAGATCTACAAGAGCGTTTTGGCTTCGGAAATGTTTCTTGTCATTAGCATTTTAAAAAAGCTATGAGATTCAGGCCTATCAGCACCGATTCACAGCAAACCCTGGCTTGCACAGGTTGTTATCTATTTCGCACAGAGGTACAGCTGGTTAGCAAATGGATTTGCAGTTCTTTTTTTTTTTTTTTTTTTTTCAGGGATGAGTAAAAAGGCAAAGAATCAGGTACTTACAACCCATTCAGAATGTAACAATTTTGTTTGTGTTATAAACCAAACCTTCTGTTTTTGCAAACTGCATTATTTTTAGAAACAGAATCAAGAAAAAAAAAAAACCCAGCTGATTTAAAAAAAAATCTTTATTCATATTCCAATATCCCTAAGGGTTCTAATATCCATGAAGTAATACCAGCAAAGAGAGCAATAAGAATAGCAGACTCTGATGATTCAGTTTACAATGCGGCTTTATTGTGTTAGCAGTCAAGTCAAAAGGCAATATCTAATATTTTTTAATTTTTTATTTCTCTCTCTACTCTAAATATAAAGGGAGAGAAGGTGCTTGGTAAAGTGTGTGTGTGTGTGCGCGTGCTTGTGAGAGAGAGAGAGAGAGAGATTGAGAGAGAGAGAGACTGACTATACTATTGATTCTTCGTTTGGAAGGGTAAGGGTAAAGCATTTTAATATTTATGTGGACTGATATCAGTTATCAGAAAGAATATCATAACACAAGAAATACAGTGGTTTTTGTCTGGAACTGTACTCTATGGTAGAAACAGCTGGTTGAGTTTCTCAGTAAAAAGGCAATTACTGAGAAGAGAAAATAGCGAGGTGTTTCTGGCTTCTGGATCTGGAGATAGTGAAATTCTTGGCTTTTATTAAAGGGGTGCTTGGGGAGTTTCTCAAATGAAGACATGGTGCAAGGACCGTGTTTCATCATGTGGGTGCATATAGATATCTGTCAAATATTTTCGGTAAAGATACTGAGTTGTGATGGGTGTCAAATTTGACATGTTAGAAGCATTGCCCCTGAAATCAGACCCTGGATGAATTACCATGAATGATTAGTTGTGTAATCAAGCAATCTGTGAGGCTCCCTAAGTCACATTTACTGTTTACATAGAGAATACTTGCATTAGATCCTCTCCTAGTGCTACTTGCTTCATTGACAGGGAGATGACAGAATCCTGTGCAGTGAGTCAGGATGAGCCAAATCCTTTGTCAACATCTCAGACTTAGATCAAAGATTGGAATAAAGCAAGGATGGGTGGGGGGAGATGATGAAAGAGTAAACAGAAATTAAGAAGTGGATTGGATGTTCTGGAAACATTTGATAAATGAAACACTCTGTTGAAGTACAACACTGAGTATTTTTGATTACAGCGCTTTATTAGGAAATAGACAATCAACCACTTCACTTTTAAATCAAGTTTTCTTGAGGTAGTTCATTCCTCTGTCTGGGAAGGCAAATAAATCAGTCTTCACTTACTTAAATCACTACACTTTAGCCAGCCGCCCTTTGTGGGAGCACCTGAGAGAGAACTGGTCTTGTTTGCTCCGTTTGGTTTTGTTATCCAACCTGTCGTCTCAAGGAGGTCCATGAAATAGAACTGCATTTCAGTGTAATTGGTTTCTTCACAATCTATAGATTTCTATTTTATGCTTTTAAAAACATTATTCTGAGAAGAGGGCCACAGGCTTTCATAGGAGTCCATGGGCCAACAAAGATTAAAGAGGTAGACCTGAAATAGAATAGACCATTGAGGAAAAATCTGAAAACTAAAAGCCAAAATGTGAGAGGTGCTCATACAAAATTACATTCTGAGTCAAGTGACAGGTACTAAGTTCTCTCTTCCTTTCTCACTGCATCTGAAGATCAGGAATGTCTTAAAATGCTGAAGACCCAGCAAAACTGAGGGACTACAGGAAGTAAGTATATCAAACAGGGTGTTGTGCTTAGGCATGAAAAAGTAAAATCCTTATTCACATCTGTGCACCTCCTTCTTTTCTTATAAGCTTACTACCTTCTTTCTCTCTTCCCTCCCTTTTCTTCCTTTCCCTCATTCTTTTCTTCAAGTGATCTTGACTTCTTATACTAAAATTTCCACAAACTATAGTCTGTAAGAGAGTGCTCATGTTCTTCATAGGATCTGGCACAGAGTAAGGAGGTCAATAAACATTTGTTGCATGAATGAGTGAATGACTGAGTTAGTTTGTGTAAAGGGAAATGAAACTCCAGAGATTTCTCGTGTGGATAAACAAAGGCTTAAAGGAGCCAATATAATGTCAATCAGCACTGGAGGTGAAGTCTTATAGAAAAAAATTCAGACCTACCAGATAAACTCTAAGCTCAGGATGTATGAGCTTTTTAGCAGAGACCTGATCTGACTATATGGACAGTGTCTCCTTTTTTTTTTTTTTTGGTCCCTCCCAAAATAGAGTGCTCAGGTAGAAAGGACAGCTTCTCTGGACAGGTGGACCACAATGACATTCTCCAGGTATATTACCTAAGTAATAATGAGGGCTCTCCATGTCAGGTCAGTTAGTATCTTTGTAGCCACAAATCTCCTGTTTAGAAACATTTTTAAATCATGCATAAAAATAACATAATAGTAAAATAAACATCCAACATCAGCAGTAGAACATCACAAAGATTGTTGAAGTCCTCTTTCACCTGTTCTAAATCAACTCTTCATCCCCCTCAAAGGGTATGAACATCACTGTTCTAGTGTTGGCTTATTCCTTTGCCTTTTGTTATAGTTCTATTACAAAGATGTTTATCAATGATATATTGTTAGCTTTGTATTTTTTTTACAAAAGGTATTGTCTGTTTCACATATTTTTTATGTGATTTGAGTTTTTTCACTAAAATTATGTATCTGAAATGCATCCATTTGATATGTATAGTAATAGGTCACCAGTTTTCAGTGTTGCATAGTATTCTGTTATGTAAGTAAGTTCAATTTATCTGTACAGTTGCTTATTGATAGCATCTTGATTTATTTGGTGCCACAGTCCATGGTGCCACACTCTCACACAGTTTCCTTGGACCAAACATAAAGAAAATAAATGCATATTAATTTATTAAAGACATATTTCCATTGCAGAGAAATATCATAGAGTGATCAATAAAATACTTTTAAACATAAAAAGAGTTAAATTTGGAACAATATGAAATTTCTGACTTGGAAGAACTTATATATGCATTTTTAATGGATGATGGAAATTATTATGGTTTATCAAATTATTATGGTTGATATCTTTGGGTACATTTATGTGATGTAAAAATTAAGTGACATAAAAATTTCAATATTTATAATATGCCAGACATTACATCTTCTATGACTGTTCAAATTGGTGATAATTTTTTTTTTAGGTACCTTAAAACTGTGCAAGAAGGTACTCAATTAAAATGTTTTTGAGATTAGAAGAGTAAATAGTTTTAAAGACCACTTAGAAATGGGATTGCTGGGTCATAGTTTGTGTGCATGCTTGACTTTTCAAAAATAGAGCATTTAAGAGTTAGTGCAGAACTCCTTGGCTGTGTCTTCTGACACAGTGACCATGGAGGCTAATGTGGAGATGAAGGAGCTACAAGATCGAAATAGTTTGGATTACTGAGTCAAGTGCATAAGGACAGCTTTCCTGAAGAGTCACGTAAAGTGCAGAAGACAATCTTTGAGCAAGAGATAAACCTTTATAGAGTTTATTTAAATCCACTGAAATTTTTTAGGTTTATTTGTCGCTCCAGCATAGTTTAACCTATTCTAATATATATTTTGTTCAGCTTTTAATTTTCACTTTTTAGTGATTTATAAAGATTCCTTATGTATTCTGGATACTGACCCTTTTCTCTTTTATAGCTAATCCAAACCTCTCCCAATTTGTGAATTATATTTCTATTCTCCTTATAGTATCAGTTGATGGACAGAAGTTCTTCATTTTAATGAATTCATATTTAGTAATCTTTTACTTTTTGATTTGTGACTTGTATTTTTAAAAAGGAATTCTACCCAACTCTAAGGTAATTTAGATAACATATTTTTATTTCCTAAAAGCTTTATTTATTTTTTTTTACTTTCGAGTTTTTATTTATTTTAGAATTGATTTTTTTTTTGTCTAAAGCAAAAGTAATGATCTCACTTTATTTAGTTTTCCTTTATAGATAACCACATACTATTTATATTCTCTTTAATATGCAATGCCACCTCTTTCATAAATCAAGTTTCCATTTATATTGGGTCTGATCTGGGCTCCCTAACTTTTCATTTGATCTGTATCTATCTCTATGCCTGACCTATATTAAATATTATGGATTTAATATGTTTCCTAGTAAGGCAGTTTCCATCTTGTTGTTTTTCATGAGTGACTATTTGTGGTTCTTTGCTCTTCTATACACATTTTTAATTGGCAGATCAAGTTCCTTGAAAACCTCTTTTTGGATTTTGATCTGCATCTTATTTTAGAACTGCAATGACTTTTTAGGTACATTTAGGCAGAGTTGATCTCTTTATTATATTGATATTGCTATCCATTTACTTATTAATTATCCATTCCATTTATTTAGGTCTTTTAAATGTCTCTTAAATTTTTAGTTTTCTTCATCAAGTTATTTTACATCTATTGTTCAACTTGTTTTTGAGAACTTTATATATTGTTCTTGCCCTTGTATGGGGTGTCTTTTAATTTTTCAGTATGCAGTATCACTTATGCTAATCTTGTTTCATATATCCTCTCCCCTGCCCCCGTACCCCAGAGTATTTGAAAGAAAATCTCAGACACCTACAGCATCTGGTATTCTTAGTTAGTCTCCCATCCATGTACTAGACAGGCTTGACCCTGCTTAGCTTCTGAGATCAGTTGAGATCGGACACATTTAGGGTGGCATGACCGTAGACCAAGCATTTTGTCATTACACCTACAACTACTTCAGTATTCGTGTCAAAATAATAAAGATAAAAAAAAAAACAGTGATCATATCATTATCATACTTAATAAAATTAGTAGTTCCTTTGTATCATCTAATACAAAGACCATGATGAAATTTCCCTAATTGTTTCCAAAATGGCTAATCTGAGGATCCAAACAGTCTGCATGTTGCATTTGGTGGTTTTTCCTCATGTCTCTTATTCTTGTGCATCTTTCTCACCTGTTTTTGATTGATTTTATTTTAATATCCAAGTCATTTGCCCTATAGAATATCCTATGGTTTATATTTGCCTTTTTGCTTCTTTTTTGTGACACCTAAATTGTTCCTTGATACTCATATTTCCTATATTCTGGGAATTAGACCTAGAGGCTTGATTGGATTGGGTTCAGATTATATATGTGCCTTAGGGGGCTGCTATTCCCAAAGAGTCTGAAAGAGGTTCAGGGAGAGAAAGTTGTTATCAGGTAAGAGCTGAAGTGGTGGAAGATGTGTTACCTCAGGGGAGCTGTGGCCAAAGGGAAAAGTAACGGTTGCAGAAATGCAGCCTGAGCGAGAGTGGGAGGAATGACATTAATCTCTCCTCTCACCCTCCATCCCCTGAGCCCAACTGGGCCCTGTGTGAAGCAGTTCATCAAGGTCAGATTCCTAGGGAAGGGCAGGGAAGGGCATAGAATGGAGCTGAGGGACCAATAAAAAATAATCGGCACAACATTTCATTAATGGTTGTTGTCTTGTTCCATTACTTCATCAGGTGGTGAAAAAAATGAAGATTGTCTAATTCTGTCATTCTTCTGTATTCATTAGCTGGAATTTTTTTTCTAAAGAAGAATTTCTTTTTATTTATCATTTGGTTAATCTTAAAATACAATTTGTATGAAAAAGAATAAATGCTTGATTCTTTCAATTAAATAATTGTGATTCATTTATTAATGTTTAGAGTAATTAGTAGATGTCTTAGCAAATTTCATGAATATGGATGTAAAATTCTAAACAAAATATTAACAAGTTGAATCCAGCTTTATACATTTTTTTAAAATAAAATATATCTTGATCAAAGTGGGTTTATCCCAGGAGTACAAATCAGATGAGATAGGGCATGTTCAAGGTGGCATGATCCTAGACCAGACATTTTGTTGTTACACCTATGGACACTTCAGTATTCATGTCAAAATAATAATGATAAAAAAAAAACAGTGACCATCTCATTGTCATACTTAATAAAATTAGTAGTTCATTTATATCATCTAATACAAAGACCATGACATGAAATGTATTTTTCTTTTCTATTAGGACCCTGTATGGTTTCAATGTTAGAATTATATTAGCTTCAATGAGTTGGGAACTGTTTCCTCTTTTGTATTCTCTGTAAAAATTAAAATTTTTGTTTCCTGAAAACTTAAGAGAATTCACCTATAAAACCATCTGAAGCTAGTGGCATTTGGGGGGAATATTTTTAATACAGGTACAATATTTTTTAAGTTTTGCAGGATTATTGATGCTTTCTATTTTTTCTTGAGTCATTTTATTAAGATGTATATTTTTAGTGGTATTTGTCCATTTCATTTGTTTTAAATTATTAGCCTAATGTCATTCATATCCTGATTTTTAAAAAATTTTTCTGTGTCTGGATTTCTATAACCTCATTTTTATTTATATTATTGTTTATTTGTCTTCTTTTTTCCTGAAAAATAAGTTTTTTGGCATTGTTGTTTATTCTTGTATTTCTTTCTTAATTAATTAATTTTAATGATTATATTACTTAATTTTCTACTATTTCATTGAAATTATTTCTCTTTTTAATTTTTTCATTTGGACACTTTGTTCATTAAATTTCATCCTTTTCACTTTTCTACTACAAACTTCTAAAAATGGCTGTGCATCTTATACAGATTTAATGCAATCCCCATCAAAATTCCAATTGCATTTTTTAAAGAAATAGAACAAAAACTCATCAGATTCTTATGGAAGCACAAAAGACCCTGAATTGCCAAAGTCATCCTGAGAAAAAAAGAATGAGGCTGGAGGCATCACTCTGCCTAACTTCAAATTATATTACAAAGTGACAGTAATCAAAACATGGCATTGGCAGCAAATCAGACACATGGACCAGTGGAACAGAATCGAGAGTCCAGAAGTAAACCCATATTTATATGGGCAAATGATTTAAAAAAAAAAACATACAGTGGAGAAAGGAAAGCCTCTTCAATAAATGGTCTTGGGAAAACTGGAAAGCCACCTGCAAAAGAATGAAACTAGACTGTTTATCACCACATACCAAAATTAACTTAAAATGGATTAAGGACCTGAATATAAGACCTGAGGCAATAAAATGCATAGAAGAAAAACATAAGAATGAAATTCAGGGACCTTGGTCTTAAAGAGGATTATATGAATTTGACCTCAAAGGCAAGGGGAGTAAAAGCAAAAATAAATGAATGAATCAGACTAAAAAGCTTCTGCTCAGCAAAAGAAACTGTCAACAAGGTAAAGAGACAACCATCAGAATGGGAAAATATATTTGCAAGCAATGCCTCTGATAAGGGCTTAATATCTAAAATATACAAAGAACTCATAGGACTCAATAACAACAAAAAACCAAACGATCCAGTCAAAAAATGGGCAGAGGTTCTGACCAGACACTACTCCCCAGAGGACATACAAATGGCCAACAAACATATGAAACGATGCTCAACATCACTAGCTATTAGAGAAATGCAAATTAAAAACACAGTGAGATACCATCTCACACCTGTTAGAATGGCTATAATCAACAGGACAAGTAATAAAAATGCTGGAGAGGATACAGAGAAAAAGGAACCTTCATACACTGCTGGTGGGACTGCAAATTGGTACAGCCACTATGGAGAACAGTATGGAGATTCTTCAAAAAACTAAGAATTGATCTACCATATGATCCACCAATCCCTCTGCTGGGTTTTTACACCAAAGACTTAAAAAATCATATTTATAAAGATATTTGCACACCAATGTTCATAGCAGCATTATTCACAGTGGCCAGGAAATGAAAGCAACTGAACTGTCCTATGACAGATGACTGGCTAAAGAAGCTGTGGTACATATATACCATGGAATATTACTCAGCCATAAGAAGAGATGAGATATTACCATTTGCGACAACACGGATGGAACTTGAGATAATTATGCTAAGCAAAATAAGCCAGACAAAAAGTTGAAAATCACATGATATCACTTATATGTGGGATAGAAACCTAAAAGCAAAAAAAGAACAGGATAAACAAACAGAGACTCATGGTCATGGACTATAGACTAGTGGTTACCAGAGGGTAGGAGATGGGAGAGGAGCAGGGGGATAGACGGAGTAAAGGGGATCAAATATATGGTAGCTGAAGGAAACTAGACTTTGGGTGGTAAACACACAGTAAAATATACAGATGCTAAATTATAAAGTACACCTGAAAATTATATAATTGTATTAACCAATGTTACCCCAATAAACTCAATTAAAAAAATGGCTTTGTGTCTTATTTATTCGGGCTTGTTATTTAAAAATTTTCTTTGATCTATGAATAATTAAGAAGTACATTTTAAGTGTTAAGACATAATATTTAAAAAGTTATTCTTTTTTCATATTTTAAACTAAATTGCATTTTGGTGATGAGTATGGAATGTATGATAATATTTTTTGAAGTTTATTGCTACTTTGTGCTTTGATACTTGATGAATTTTTATAAATTCTCTATATATGTTTGAGACAATTTTACTTTCTAATTGCTTGGATCCGAGCTCTTTATATGTCCATTAAATCAAGCCTGTTATTTTTGCTATCCAAATCTATATCCTTAATAATTTTGAGCTTTTAATTACTAAGATAAATTTGTTAAATCTCCCACTAGAATGATATCCTAGACAGAAGGAACAGCAAGTGCTGGGGCCCAAAGGAGTCAGAGTGGTGCGAATGGAGTAAGCATTTAGGAAAGTAATTGGAGTCCAGATTAAAGGGCTTTATAGATTATTATACAAATTTTGGTTTTCCCTCTGAGTGTAATGGAAAGGATCTGAGTGACATAATCTGACTTATGTTCTAAAAGGATTACTCTGGCTGCTCTGTTGAGAATAGACATGGGATAAGGCTAGAAGCAGAGAGACATATAAAGAAGCAGTGACAGTAATCCAGGCAAGAAATGATGGTGGCTTGGACTAGGTGGTGGCAGTGGAGGTGGTAAGTGACCTGATCCTAAAGATACTTCAGTGGTTCAGCCAAAAGGATTTGTTAACAGTGTAGACATGAATTTTAAGAGAAATAAAGGCATCCGTTAACACCTAGAAGGGTCAAGTTGTTACCTGTTGACATGGACCATGGATGAGATAGGTTCTGGGGGGAAAAAACAAGAGTTTTGGATATGTTGAATTTAGACAAGTGATAATGTTGAGTAGGCAGTTGGAGTTTAGAACAGGAGTCTGGCAAATATTATAAATAGGGCAGTAATTAGCATAGAGAGGAGGTATTTAAAAGGCAAGGAGTGAATGTAGGTAAAGAAGAGGAGAAAGCACTGAACACTCTGAGACTCTGCATTAAGCGGTCAGGGAGAGCAGGTAGAGACCAGTAATAGGATGGGGAAGAAGCCACCACCAGAGAGCTAGTTGAAAAACAGGAAAGTGGGGTCCTAGAGATAAATGTGGGTTTTATGTGACTTTTTAAAATATATTCCTCTAAATATGTAATTTTTGAAATTTCCATAATGTAAATTAAAAATGGTGATTACTGAATTAGTTTCCTAATGTATACATTTTGCAATAACACAGAAATCTGTTGAGAGGAGAAATTTCTGACAATTTCCAACTCCAAATAATTTGTAATTTGACATTTTATAGGAGTTAAATGTGAATCTTTAAATCTGGCTTATGTCAAGGTCACTTCTGTGTTGTTTTAGTGCTCCTTAAGGAGGGAGAGTTAACTGTCTCTTCTTTTTGTCTTTGCTGGGCTCCCACTACCATGTATGGGTCTGGACTGGCTGTGACTTCAGGCTTCCATCTTTCCCATCTGAGGTCTTTTGTTTCTGTTGTGATAAAGAGAATTTCCTAGAGAAAAAAACAAAACATATAGAAAGTTGATGGAATGACTGTCTTCTCAATGGCTATATAGTCTGGGTTTGTTCTTTGATATATTTCAGGGTAGTTTCTAAGTGCCCTATAGTTTTTGCATATGGAAATGGTTGGGTGGCATATTTCTGGGTTCTCAACTGAGTTTTATCAAACTGACCACAACAAAACAAAACAAACCCAAACTTGGCACATAGTAAGTATTCAGTAAATGTTTGTTCAGTTGGGTTGGAAGGTTCAGCCTCTTACATGGCAGACACAGTGCTTACAAAACAACAGGAGATTTTATTTTAAAAGTTATCAACTTCTGGGAGTGTGCCGTTACTTTAAAATTACACATACATATATGTATTTTAGTAAACATAATGATAAAGCATGCCTAACTTACAAATTACCAACCTTAAAAATTTTAAAGTAGTTTATCCCTGTTGGTTTTCTTTTCCCACTAAAGTCATCTGTTGACAGAGCACCATTAACAGCTGAAAAGACATGGCAGGGAATTGAACAAATTGAATGTGAATAGCAGACAGATTTTCTCCTTCTGTGTGTGTGTATTGGACACGACTGTGAACAGTTGGAGGTCAGACCATCACTAATATGTACAAAACTTTTGATGTTAATTTACCATTAAAAAATATATTAATTTTTGGCAGAGGTGCGAATGTTCTTGTCTTGCCTAAAGCTTTATTTCCCGTGATACATAGAAAGCTAAAATCCACATTGGGCCAATTTGAAAAGCAAGTAAACTTTTTCTTTATTAAAGCCCCATTTTGTTTCTTAGTGAAAGTACATATATGAATTTCATTTTCACTCACTAAAAAGGCCCTTGCAAAATACAAATGATCAGTGAGGAAAAGAGGGATTATGTGAATAGGATGCAGGCATCCTGTTTTGGCTGCATTTAATGGATTCCCTGAACTTGTTCTTTCAGTTGCCATTTTGGCTGTGCATGCTCAATGTCAAACAAACATCTTGTCAAGGAACAAAAGGATGCAGAAAATTTTGAGTTGCAGTGCCTTAGCATTTAGTAGACTGTATTTTAAAAAAGAATAATCTTTTCTTCAATTTCTGTAAAATAGATGTCTCTACTAGTGAGTGCTGAATGAAGGTTAGGGTTGAACTTAGGAGGCATTTGGGGTAAAAAAAGAAAAAAAGAAAAAAAGAAATATCCAGTTAAAAGTCTCTTCACAGTCTAGGAACTGGCTGTGTTTTCTCATGGACAGTTAAACACTGTCTGGTCTTTCACATCTTTTCTATAACCAGGTTCCCAAACTACACCAGGAGAGTAAATATTGTTTCTAAGCAGAATAGCGCATTTTGGAATTGCTTGCTTTTTCTGGCATATGCAATTATGAAAAAAGAAAATAAAAGAAGGTATTTTATTTTATTATTGCAGCAAAATACAATTGCTTTTGACATGTCAACATCTAATATAAAATGACATTGATATATATTCTCTGAATAAATCTTTTTTGTTGGTAACACTGGAAGTGCTTAAACTGACTTCCACTGGCTTCTCTTTTGTTCTCTTTGTTTCATTTGGTATGTGTTAATTTTGTGGAATGCTGTTGGCTTTTAGTATGATGTTATTATTAAAATAAAATAAAAACTCAAACATTTAAGAGGAATAATCTCCAGACAAGACAGGCATTGAATTAGCATTTGCTGTTGATTGTTTTTCTTTCTTTTTCTTTTTTTTTCTTTCTTCCTTTTACTTGAAGAGCTTTGGGAACTCCTCAAGAGAAACGTTTTGAGGACCTTTTCCTCACAGGTGCTATTTAAATGGACTTAGATGCCATTGAATAATGAAAAATCCCATGAGTGAATTACAGAATGACATTTGTTAGGATTCCAGAGACCGTCATGGTAGTCAACCCAGTGAGAAGCTGGTGTCCCTTTCTCATAGTAAGTATCTGAAGCCAAGTCACAAGCATTTGTTATTGTGCTCATGGCCTCTAAATTTAAGCTCCTTTGAACACACATTATTCTTCTTTGAACTTCAGCCTTTTGTATACATCGTCAGCATCCCATAAATGATCTTAATTCACCATAAAATATTAATTTTTGACAGGTAAAATCTTGTCTTATTGAAAGCTTTATATTTTACAATCAATATAGAGATAAAATCCTTTCAGAGATGAATTTCAATTGGAAAAGCAGGTAATCTTTTCTAAAGTTTTACTCAGTTACCTAGGGCCCAGCCCTGGGCCAGATGTTGTGAAAGATAAAAGAAAACTAGTAGTCATGACCTCATCCTCCAAGGAGACCATCATTGTCTAAATAACACTTAGAGTAGAACTACTAAATTATAAGGCATTATAATCAGATGAGGAGCTCTGTGGTAGAGACCATACATGATGAAAGAACCAGAGAAAAAGAAAGGTCTGTGAAAGAATTTTATAACTTACTTAAACAGAGCCTTGAAAAGAATGTTGGTGGAGAAAGCCAGCCTGGGAAAGGGGAATAACTCAGACAAAAGCATGGTGATGAGAAGGGAATCATGATTGGAGTATGGCATTTGGTCCCAAGGTAGGGAATAATAAGATACTTATGGTTACTTTTAGAAGCTTTTTTCCCTCAAGAATTATATAAGATTGCATTTTAGGGTGTTGAGGGTCTGTCCCTATGTTTTATTTATCAATCATGCAGGTATTCCACCAAAGAAACATTTAATATACAAGAGGTCATGTACGAATTATTAAGATTTTAAAGTTTGACCTTAATATCTATTCATCTGAATTTTAAAAAGGAAAATGAGAGCCTGATAACCTTCCCATCAGTAAATAAAATGTCCTTGATTTTTATATTGAAAGCCTTGCATAAAATACTCTCAAATTCAGTCAATTCACAAGTCTTAGAATGAAGTGACAAAATCTTCCCCATGATGACAAGAGATTTTGCATTTTCTTACCAAAACTATGCCTTGCTTGAGTTTATCTGGGTTGACATTCATTAGGGTAAGAAAAGGAAGAATCTCTGTCTTCCACCGGCTCCTTTTTCTTCTTCATCATACATCCTCCCTCATCTAATGTGATTGGACAAAGAAATTTTATCTCCCCTCCTCTCTTTGTTTGATTTCAGTTGTTTCAAGAAACCATGGAGTCTTAGTGATGTCTTTTACTTCTTCTGGCATTTTTACTGCTCCAGTTGCCTTATGGTTTTCTCAGTTGAATAACCACAGGAAAACTTCTTACAAATAGAGCATTGGATCTTTGAAAGCCTCCTGCAAATCCCCAGGGTCAGAATGGCTTACTCAGCTTGTAACCAAGATGGCATCGTAGGCTATTCTGCTGGGTTCTGCAATCCTCACCTCACTTGACACATTCTATTGATAATTTCTTCTGGAAACTGGATAAAGGCAAATAATAATGAGGAGGTAAAAAAAGTAAGTTCAGTAGCATGTGTGAAATAAACCGTTGGCTTCATTTTGATGTAAGCCTACAGGATGTAGGAGAGAAGCAGAAAGGGATCTGGCCATGTTAACCTTCTAAAAAAAATGGACTGTGGACAGGAATAGCATTTATTTTTTGAAAAAGGAAAATGGGAGAAATGGTTCTGTGTGTTGGATCTGGTCTTTTCTTTTTGCAGGAATTCTGTTGTCCCTTTAGATAATATAAAAGCCGTTCCAAGGCACATTGGCACCCGTGTGGCACTGCATCCTTCTCTTGGCACTGCCTCATCCTGTTGCTGGCAGGGCACAGCATGGACCCCTTTAGCCTCGTCCTCTGTTGTTTTCTGCACAAGAGCCAAACATTGTGGCTACTCGCAAGGCAAGGCTGGCAGCTGAAGAACCCAGATGCCAAGCTCTGGATTGGACTTCTGTTCGGTTTGTGGCTAGTCCCTTCCCTGGCATCTGCCCTGGCTTTGCAGCAGCCTGTGTCCCCGTCTGCAGAGCTGGGCTCAGGATTAGGCTTCTGTTGGCTCCTGTGGATGTTCGGTCACTGTTTCTCTTTTGAATTATCCTTGATTATGAGGAATGTGCCTTTATGACACATTCCTCCCAGGTGCCTGCCTCAGATGATGTGCCTTCACAGCTAAAAAGGGGGTTTTCTCTCAAATTACTGACCATTGTTAACCAGAAAGCTCATGGAATGCGAACATTCCTCTTCAGGTAGGAAGATGTAAAATGAAATACAAAAGCTTGTATTTTAGACACAAATCTAATTGTCTTCTTAATGAAAGAATGAACCTTAAGGAAAGGTTCTGAATGAAGCTAAACAAAGAGAAAACAAAAATCCCAGGAACATGAGAAATTCCAGAAGGCTCTCTTTTGTTTTCTCTTTTTCAGTTCCTTTGACTTAATGTCCCCACACAGTGCTCTTCCTCAGAGCTCTTCCTCAGAGCTCTCATTTCTTATTCAGAGACTTTTGACTTGACAAAAGGGAAGGTGAGTTCCCCAAGTAATAAGAGGTAATATATTTATGGTGTTTATCAACAGGTAGATACTGAGTTGAGTTCCCACAGTCTGCTGGTGAGGGGGTGGGGTAGGAGGTGGAGGTCAGTCAGTATATCAGACTGTCCCTTGATGGAGCTCATGGGTAGTTCTCTGATAAGAGGAAGCTTCATATTTAACCAAGAAATGAAAATCAACTTCAGAAGTTCAACAACTAGAAGGAAAGCTTAGATACACAGACATATTCACCTCTGGAATATCTTTGTACATCTGAAAGGCTCTGACATTTGCTCATACTCTAGAATCTTTAGGTATTTGCCCTGTGACTGATAGTTGCTCATTAGAATTATAGATACAGTTCAAAGGAAGGATGAATTTTTTCTAAATACAGTTGCTTTTCCTATGGCGATGCCACCCTGAACAAGCCGGATCCTGTCTTATCTCAGAAGCTAAGCAGGATCAGGCCTGGTTAATACTTGGGTGGGAGACCACCTAGGAAGACCAGATGCTGTAGGTGTAAAAAATATAAAAAATAAGGGATTGTAAGATGACAAGTTCCTTGTAATTTGTGAGGTCAACCAGGGGTTGCTTTGCCTAAAAAAAAAAAAAAAAAAAAAGAAAAAGAAAAAGAAAAAGAAGTTGCTTTTCTCCACACAGGACAGTGTCTAAATGACCTTTTGGGAATTTAAGCAGCCTTGGACCAAAATTCCAATTTGTAATACCTTTGAGCTGAAAGATTATTCACTGCTCAATTTCTGTAGCTGAGAAGTTTCCCTAGTTTCATGAAATCTCAGTGGAAGCGAAACATTTGAAGTCAGACAGACTTGAATTCTAGTCTCAGTTCTGCTATTAGCTTCATGACCTTCAGTAAGTTCCTGAACCTCTTTAAATCTCAGGTAGCTCCTCTATAAAGTGAGAGGACAATAGTACCTATCTCATGGGGTTACTGTGAATGTTAGATGACAAATTCATGGTACAATGTTTGGCACAAAGTAAGACCTAAATAGATGTTGGCTAGTATTAAGATTTCTTATAGGTTGGGGCAGGAAAAACACCACCCATTAATCTACAGACCCTTGTCATTTTTATTTCTTTGGTTGACCTTCATATTTATTGACTTTACTGCTTTTAACGAGGCAGAATGACCTGTGTTCTTGAGAACCCTTGGGACTCACACAACATGGTATCAGACAGGGAATGTGCTAATTAAATGCTTGCTAAATGAAGCAGTGGACAGGATAAACTTCAGGTTTATCCTTTTGAATGTATTGTTTTAGAAAGTTAAACTGAGATATGGCCAGGCCATAAATTACTGTTAAAATAGACATTTTCCAAGGTGGCCAACAGAGGAAATTTCAAGCCTTAGGTGTATATGTACTGAGGAAATAATTCTATTAAAGGAACACTTTACAAATTTGGAACTATGGCCATACCCACTCAGAAAATGAACAGTTATTGACTAGGGCAGATGACCTTAGCAGATGTGAAGCACACTGGGAAGGAACAGTAGTTGTTAGATGAAGTCTTAGTATCATTTCTGGGCTCTAGAAAGGGGAGCCCATATCTAAATCTAGAGGGTCAGGGGGTAGGAGTTGGTACATTTTTTCTGTAAAGGGCCAGATAGTAAATATTTAGGCTTTGCAGATTACATGGTCTCTCAATTATAGTATGAAGTAGCTATAGATAGTATGTAAGCAAATGAACATGGCTGTGTTCCAATAAAACTTTATTTACAGAACCAGATAGCAGCAGGATTTAGCCCAACCATGGACTGTAGTTTGCTGATCTCTGGTATAGGTATTGAAAATGTGAAGAGTCAATATTCCGAGTTTTATTTTGTAATCAATTTTTAGGTAGATCACATAGTCCCTAAATAAGATATCTCTCATTTCTTATTTCTTTCTGGGTAACAGTTCCTTGAATTAGATATATAATAATTTTAAAGGATGTGGAAAAAGGATCAGAGACCGTGAGCCTGGGTGCACACTCAAGTGCCAGACATAGTGAGGAGCAGGCAGTAGTAATAAAATAGCGTAGATTGGTGAGTTGGGTTAGGCAGTAGAGAAAGAGCATAGACTGTGTTGCAGCCAACCATTGCCATAGAGAATTTGGGCCCAGTGTTTCAGATGTTCTAATTGTTCAAAAGAAGCCAGAAACCTGATTAAATACCCTGATTTTTAAATATTGGTTACCAGTTTTAAAAACACCACGTGGCCTCACGAAAACATATGTATGTTCGAAATGTGGCATGTAGGCTGGTCATTTGTGACCTTTGCTTTCAGCGCACAGATCTTTACCTTTGAAATCCTGCTAGTGGTTTAAAATGGGGCTAGAGGTTTTTCCATAACTAGTCTGCATTTTACGAGGACTGATCAGATTTATGCCTGCTTCCTTAAAGTCACCCTTCTATTTCAAAACTGTCCATCCCAAAGTGGGACTGCAAAACTCGGCCTGACCATACGGACAAAGTGTGCCAAGTATGTCCAGTGAGATTCTATTTATAGAATTTTATCAGGATTTGAACAGCCTAAAGGAAAGGACAAGACTTGGCAGCTTGTTCATTACAATGAAGATTTATGGGCAACCAACCTAGAAAATTCAAAGAAATCGGTCTACGTTGGGCTTGAAATTGTCCAGCTCTGCTTGAATATGCTAAATCCTCCCTTATTACATCTTGGTTTTTGTGTTGGCACATTTAGTTCTAAGAGTCAGTAGAAACCATTCTCTCTTTTTAATATTAGAATCTCATTTTGCTCTAAAATCTAATAATTTGAGACTTTTTTCTGAGTTGGATATAAATAGAAATTACCTTTTTGTCACCTGAAAGTTTGATTCCCTAGTTGTAATGAGCTCCTTAAAAATAAATGGATAGATTAGATAAAACTTGTATTGTTTTTATTTGATACTCTGAAACAAAAATATCGTGAAAATATTTGGGGTATGAGTTAAATTTTAATGTCCTTGTGCTTATGATGTGGGCATTGGGACTGATCTGTACTAAAGCCATCTGAAAATTCCTTTGTAGAATAAAATTCTCATGCTAGAAGTATTTGGAGGCTTTTAAGCCCAACTTCCACCCCACTCCCTTTTTGCAGTAGTTTTCTCAGAAATAGTTTATTGTGCCTGACAAAGTGTATCCAATCTCAACTTGAAAAGGTTCCACTCCTATTTGTAACTCAGTGACCCTGAGGCCCAAATTGGAAATGAACTTTCTGAAAGAGCACTCCTGGTTCTTTAATAAGAATTTATTGGTAATTAGCACCCTAGCCTGGGCCGACATTTTGGATTGTCAAAATAAAAATAAAAATCAAGTGGCATCTGTTGATCTGGAAAAAACAAAACCAGTTATACACATTTAACTCTGCGTTTTAGAAAATCTTAAATTAATCCCATTTTAGCATTCTGGAGAAAGGTGCAACGGAATGAAATGATCCCATGAAATCCTTGTGTTCCATAAGGTGTCTTGAAGTTTGATTGGATATTAACTAAAAGATCATTTTGTTTCTCTTTTATAGCAGGAGATGCAATGTGTTCATTTTATAACATCTCCGCTGTTTGGAATAAATCACCAAGGACAGATGCTCATCACATTTCGGTTCAATAAAATTTTTTGCAGAGTCTGAACAGATACATGGCTAGTTGCTTTAGGTCTCTGTCCAGGCCATTATTTGTTTGGAAAATCAAATTCACAGAACAAAATAGTTATACTATGGACATTGAAATTAATATTTTGTTTGCCATCTTACGTGTCTATTGTTATTTTCGGCGAGGATGTGCCTGTGGGACTTTACCTTCAGTTTCACAAGTTCCACCATCACAAATAGACACCACCTCTTCGTCTTTTCTTCTAAAGCAGCACAGTTAATGTGATTTCCTGTTGTTAGATCTAGTGATACCATTTTAAAGGTTCTCAACAGAAAAATTTGCCAGTCCTCTTGAAGAAGTGATAAAATTCCATGTTCAGTCTTTTCTGTGGCGGCAAATGGATTTTCAACAAGCAAAACCAAGGCGTTTATTTTAAAGTAATATGTGTATGCTGCAAAACTGTTGGTGAGTTTTGGACATCTTTCATGTGCTGCATGGCACTTCTCTTGAATTTTTTTAAAAAATCAAGAAGACATAATCCACTGACTTGCCAATATATATATATATATTTTCTTAGAGGAGAGATTTGAGCTTAAAAATTTGTGCCTGTACATCTTCAGTTGATATTTTCTGGAAGAAGTTTCATATGGTTTTAAATTATTTATCCAAGAGGGTATGTGATAAACAGTTGAGGCTTTCTATAAGGTAAAAATGTGCATTTTACCAAACATTCGTACATGTGTACTCCTGCATTTGACAAAGCTGCAGGAGTCTCCTGAGATAATATTGTTTCTGTGTGTGTGTGTGTGTGTGTGTGTGTGTGTGTGTGTGTGTGTGTGTGAAGGAGCAGCATAAATGTTGAGTAAATAGATCAACCCATGGCTAGAATGGTGTGGGGGTGGTAATCATTCCCTAAGGGCAACAGAAAAGGCTTGCTAACCTGTCATGGTAATTTTCCTGGAAAATGAATCAAGGGAATCCAGGGTGTGTAATAACTATTTGGTAGGGCTAATGTTCTGACACCATCTGACAGAACCGGAAAAGTGGGAAGTTAGGCGCGTGGCTCTAACCACCGCCAGTGAATTTTGCTTGCTGTCTGTTTTTTAACAACCATGTCAGTACTGGATTTACTTCCGAGCTTCCTCTCTTTCAAGAATGTGTTTCTTACCTGGAATTAAAAGAGCATTTTTATTGGTGTCCACTTTTGTTTTGACAAAGGACTCAGTAGCTGTCAGGCCATTTTGGAGTTAGCTATGTCCCCACCCCACCCCGAAATTAGGTTCCTGAACTGCAGAGGGAAACCTTCCTCCTGTGCAAATTCTGAAGTTTATAGTGAGTAGACGATAGGGAATAAAAATTATGTTCTTTCTTTTATTTAAGGATCGCCTTCATGTTGAACTGGCTTTTACTGCCATTAAATATTTGCTTTCTGGGAGCATTTGTATATGTTTTCTTAGCTCTTAACTACCATTTCTGCTCAGTTTTGTATCTGCTAGCCCCAGCATTTACAACCTACGAAAACCTCATAAATCTACTTCATTTTTCTAATAAGACATGAAAGTCCTTAATTGGCCTTAATGAAATGCACTTAAAGGGCAATAAACGTGTTTAAGCCCCTCTTTCAGGGTGAGCTTCAGTACTCTCACTCTACTCTGTTTTAGCCTTTCTGGTAATTAATCATTTATTCATATGTGACGAATCAGTAACAAGATCAAGCAACTACTGCACAATTGCATGATAATAAGCTGCTCATATATGTGTCAAGATTTAGCAATCCTTTTTAAAGCCTAATTTAAAGTCATTTTACAACTAACCAGACTGCTTCTCTGAAACATTTTTTCCCCTAGTATCTTTTCTACATATTTTCATTTGGATGCCATCTTTTTATTTTGTTTATAGAGCCCAGTCCGCCTTAAATCCACTTATGGCACCAGTGTGAATTTCAGTAATGCAAACATTTACCATTGTTTTTCAGTTGGCTTGGAATCTTCTCTTTGATCCAAAGGGGAGGGGATGGAGGAGAAGCAAAAAGAAAAAAAGGAGTGCATTTATAAATAGAAGACCCATGAGTCCCTGCCATTTTTAGTATGTATTTAAACCTTAAATCTGCCATGATTTATGGAGACATGTTAATCATTTGCCTGCACCTTAGCACTCTGAGAATTCCAGCAATTTCCCATACCACAAACATACCAATGGAGAGGTTTCTTTTCTTTTTCTGCAGAGGAATTCTTACTTTTTTATTCTTTTAATTGAGATATAATCAACATGTCTCTCACTACAAAAAAGAAATTTTTTTTTGCGTTAGCTGACAGACTGAATATCTGAATGCCTGCATATATATATATATATATATATATATATATATATATATATATATATATATACACCCAAGCTGGAGATTGGATTTTCCTGGCTGTATGTATATAGTGTATGCTCACAGGTAAGCCTAGGTAAAGATATGTGAGGAAAGATTTGGGCCTGCACAATTATGGTGAAGAGAGTTGCTTTGTGCTTATGAAATCATCTTGAGTTGATCCTAATGTGTAATTGAACAGTTGGCATCTGCTTTAGTCAGGACAAGTTTGTTCAGTCCAAGGAAACCAAAGTAATTAAGAGTCAAAAGTCCTTCTTCAGCATATATTAACATACATAGATCACTTGCAGTTTAATCATCCAGAAGTCTTTAATATTTGCCTATAAATAGCAGGTGGCGAGACCCTCTATACATATAAAATATATATAATTTTATTTATTTATTATTAATTATTTAATAAGAAGACACCTGGCAAATTCAGTATAAAGATGACACCTGTAAGTAAAATCTTGCCATTGGAATTGGTATGCTATCTGAATTTTTACCTTCTTGTATTATATACATGATAGAATTAGAATGAAGTTTTAAATGTGTGAGTCCCTCCCTCAGATACACTTAAACCTTATTGATTCAAATGTGAAGTTAAAAAGGCAAGTTTGAACTGGTGACAAAATTGAGTAGCATAATTTTTTAAAAGAAATGTCATTTTATTTTTTTCAAGTACAAAAAATGTTTAATCCCGTATAACCAGGCAGAGGAAGCTCTGGCCAGGTTTACTTTTATGTCTAGAAAATGACCACATGTGACAGCACATTAATTGCCTGTTGGTAGTGAATGCTTTTAAAACATTTCAAAATAGTTCTCTTATATACCTTAAAAATTACCCTCAATTCAACTGTAGGTAGGCTCCTCTAATGTAGAAATTTAATTTTTTGTGTGTGTAGCCAATAAACTCATCATAGTGGATTTAACATATATCTTTTTACCTTGATTCAGCAACATTTTTTGTTTTTTCTTTACTTTAGGCCCTAAAAAAAGTAAATTTTGTTCTAACTTCTTGCAATCATACATTCCTGAATAGGAGGCACAAAATTAATGAGATATAATCAAGGCATCATTCACATTGCAATCTGTGTGAATGACTTGCCCTGGAGTTGTGCAGTGCACAATTTGTGCATCTGTACATTGCAGCTCTGGTTTTCTGTTTTGTCTATATACACCTGGCTTTGATAAAGAAATATCTCTGATTTTGGTTGAAACAACATGTTTCCTTCATTTTCAGGTGGCATATATTTTACTTTGTCAGGTACCTCTAAAAAAGATTCTTAAATGTAGCAAAGTATTTTTATGTGTTAATTTTTATACTGCACACTTGGTTGCTCTAATATTTTCTGCATTTCCTCACATGCACATGCACATTTATCGAGCTCTAAATCACTTTGTGGGTAAAGTGTGAATTGCAGCCTCATTCTATTTTGTCTTTAATGACAAAATAATGTTACTTTAATTTATGACAAAGTTCCTTAGGCCAAATAACTTACAAAAAAAAGTAAGGTGATGAGCGAATAAAAGTAACATTTTTTTTAAAAGTCCCAGCTACACAAGCTCCACTAATCTGCTCATTTAAAAAATTTTAGGGGGGCAAAAACACAACTTTAGAATATGAAAAAACACAACTTTAGAAGCTGAATTCTTTACTGGGCTTGAGATTTTAAGAGGGTGTGCTATAGCCTAAGCCCTCTGACTAACGTCTCCCACAAATTTTGCAGAAATAATCACTATGTGTAAAAATAATCACAATATGCAAAAATAATTGCAATAAGGTGATAATTCAGCAGTAAAAGGAAAATTCCAGACCTAGTTTAATCAGTTAAAGTGTCGCTCTGGTTCTTCTGATTTGTTGTTCATTTATGCTGGGCAGCTGGACAATAGGATTTTGCACGGGCCACAAACAATGAAATAAAACAGCAAGATGTACTGTATTTTACTGAAACATACAATAAAGGGCAGCAGGGGACTAGTCAAAGCCCAATATTCAAAGACTGTAATTTTTTATCACTACTTTATTTCCTAAACCAAAATGTTTTTTGCGTATAAATATTGGATGAAAGCAAAACTGCACCACATTAGCTATCGTGGAGGTAATACCTAAACCTACTTTTTATTAGGATTAAATTAATATTATGTAAGTAGTTTTAAAGTTTTAGCATTTTATTATTATTTATGTTCTAACTGTTCTGTGTAAAAACAATTGTTCCTTGCTTCTTTTTGTTTTTACTACTAATAAAAAGTAATAGGCGTCATAATTCAGGGACTGTTTGCATTTCAAGGCATTTTCTGTTTGGTCTTGGTGGCCTGTGGAAGGAGACATATCCCAAACCGAAGTGTAAGAAGTTTGAATAACAAATGTAGAAAGCACTTCCTTGAAGCATTAAATGTGTAGGCAAGAATGGCCGAAACAAACATGTACAGTTGAGATTTTAAAATTGTCGAATAGAAAGCCGGTCCAAACAATATATTTCTGAGTGAGCAGAAATATAGCTGCATTGCTTTTCAGCTTCGTTCATGTATGTTTGGTAATTGCAGGGAATACATATATTTATTAATTGCCTGCTAATTTCTCAGAACACTTAAGAAAGAGGAGAAAATAGCTTTATTTGTGATAGGCAGGAAGGCACTTTTTAACCACAACAACCATGCTTTCTTATATTTTATAAAAACAGATTTTTCAGAAGTAGAAGTGACAGGAGACACTTAAGTAAAAATCAGAAAATAAAAATTATTCCTTTGTGAAAGTCATAGGTTTGTGATATCTTTGAGGAAATTAGGCTAGAATTTGTACTTGGAAATCTGAAAAACTGGACCAGCGGCTAAGACCACATTCTTCAAATGGGCAGACTGAGGGTACATTTTAATAATGCTTTTATGTCTCAAAACTGCTGCAATTATCATTGTTGTAAGCGTGAAGGCAGCACAAACAGCCTCAGAAATGCAGGTGACTTCTGGCCCCTTCTCTCTAAGGAAAAGAATGGAATCTTTTTTTTTTTCTCCTAGAGAAATATTTGTATTACACTTAAATGAGTCATATAAGTGTATAGTGGAAGACTATGCAACCATTCAAAGCGATGTTCAGGAAGAAGTTTTAGTCACATGGAAAACATAGATCCTATAATGAGAAGGTAAAACTACAGCATGCAAAATTATACTCCCACCCCCTGTCACATCTCAGAAGGAAAATGTATCGAAGAAAAACTAAATGAAATTTTCTAAAATGTTAACAAAAATTGCTCGGGGTGATAGAAGTATGAGTGATTTTATTTTCTGCATATATTTCTCTCATTTTCAAATTTTCTATGAAAGGCACAGATTATCTTTACAGAATGAAGCTAATGTAAACTATACAAAAAACCCCAAAATTATAAAAATCAGATTTAAGGCTGCATTTAAATAAATTATACTCTGTTAAATTTTTATTTACATTGTTAGCAACCCTATGGGAGAGCTAATATTTTCCCCCCCATTATACAGATGAAGATACTAAAGCTTAGGGGAGACAGAGTAATTGTCCAAGTTCTCATGCCTAGTAAGTAGAGAGAATTCAAACTCAGATGGATTTATTCCAGTGATCACATTTCCAACCACCACACTGCATTGCTTTCTCAGTCCCTGGTCTTCATACACATTTTATGTATAAATACAAAATTAGAAGGTGTTAATGATTCTTCTTTGTTAGAAGAGGCATTTGTGTGGCCCCTTCTCCTAGCATGATGGAACCTGGCATTATTTCTTTTCCTTTCCCAAGGATTATCACTTTTGGCGATTCTGCTCTTCTCTCTTGATGCCATATTCTTGTCAAACCAAACCAAATGAGCAGGCCGTCCCAGCACTGTCGTTCCAGCTTATGACAGACAGCTCCTTCCGTTTGCTTGCGTTCAGCTTTTCAGGGTGACTTTGACATGTTTCTGAGGACAGAGGTTTCCCAAGCTCTTCTGCTAAGTTTTTTGGATAACTTTACATCCTAGCCCATCTCACTCTATCCCACTGTAAATACTAAGCCAGAGTCTTTCTAATTTAGACCAGCCTTGTCATTCTTTCCATCGAACTTGAAAAGTTTCAAACCTAGTATCTGCAGAGACAGGTCTGTTTCTACTTAAGTCATTATTATACATGAAGTTGTGTTAACTTCAGCTTTCTTTGGAATAGCCCCCAAAGATTAGGGATTCTAATACAAATATGTTGTCAGTTAAATTTTTCCAAGATATTAATTTTGCTTCAGGAGAAAACAGTTTCTCTTTTGGTGTCCTAGGGTCATTTGAATTAAGCTCAGAAGGCAACTCTGTAATTGGTTCCATCTTGTTAATAATTTTGTAAGAGGGTTTGAATGTTATGCTTCTGACAAACCAGGCCTAATTTCCATGGTTGCCACTACACTGCACTTGCAATCCTCAGTGATGCAGAGTGATTAATGTAAGTGATGAATCAGACAGTCGAGAGATGGACTATTGAAGATAACGTTCTTTTGGGATAGATTAGTCTAGGGGAAGATGGTCCTGGAAACCTGAGTAAATCTTTATGCTACTTTTGCTGTGCAGAATTTAGAATATCAAATTTGGCACCTTTAAAATGTGGCCTCCAATATTTGGTTCTTTCTCCCATTGAAGGTACTTCTCCCCCCCCCCCCCACCTTGAATCTGGGTGGGCTTGTGAGTGTTTCTACTAATAGTGGACTGTCAAGGCTAGGGAATAGAGGCCATGCCTGTCACTTGCTTCTCATACAATACTCTCTCTCTGAACACTCTCTCTGATGCTTCTTCTTGGAACACAGTCATCGTGCTGTACGAAGCCCAAGCTCATGGAGAGGCCATGTGAAAAGGCTCCCGACAATAGTCCCAGCTGAGCCCAGCTTTCAGGTCATCCCAGTCTAGGTGCAGACATGTGAGAGAAGAAACCTTCAGATGATTCCAGCCAATGGCAGTTCAAGTGTACCCAGCTCAGGCCCCAGACATGGTGAAGCAACAACAAGCCATTTCCACTGAGCACAGTCCAAATCTTGACCCATAAGACCAGAGAACATAATAAAATGGTTGTTGTTTTATACCATTAAGTTGAGAGTGGTTTGTTATACAACACGGAGAACTAGAATAGCAAGCTTTACATTTCTTTTTTCTGTCATTCTTAGTTTTTCAAATAATGTTTTTCTTGCTCTTATCTTATTTACTGAGCACTAAGAAGCCTCCAGGAATGTCAGAGGCATGGTAATAAAAAGATAAAGATGATTAAGAGATTCCTGGGGGTGGGGTTAGGGGTTGTGGAAAAACATGTGACATACGCACAGACACTGGTACATATCTCCTGGCTTTTGTAGTATGTGAAAATAATTACAAATACATGGACTTTACAAAGCACTTTCAGATGCATTTCCTTATCTAATGCAATTGAATTTTTACAACAGTCTTAGAAGCAAGTATCATTATCATTATCATCCTTATTTTACAGATTAAAAAAACCAGGATTCAGAGAAGTTAACTAGATTGCCCAAAGACACACAGCTGCTTGTGGGTGGGGAGGGAAAAGGGACCAGAACTTATGTCCTCTGGCTTCTCATCTGTTGCTCTGCCTGGCACCAGTTGCTTTTCAGGAAGAGAACTGCTGCCCCTTTGTGGCAGCTGGTCTGGCTTCATACAATCCTGAGCTTCAACCTTTGTAGGAAGCTAGAAGGGCCCCCGCTTTGCTGAGCAGGGCAAAATAGCAGCCCTGCAGTTCTCACCTCAGGGATGGAGGGGTAAAAGAGAGGAATTCTGGCTGAGCTCTCCATTTCTCTGGGAAGAAAGAGCACAGTAAGACTTGAAGATTCGTAGTGCAGACCTCACGCCTCAGACTACTGTGCTTTATTTCTAGAAGTTTGATTTAAAAAAAAAATGTTTTCATGTCTCTGTTTAACATGTTCAGTCTTTCTCTCACTTCTTGAACATATGGAATACAGTTATACTATCTGTTTTAATGTCCTTGTCTACTAATTCTATCATCTGTGTCACTCTGGGTCAGTTTCAGTTTGCCCAGATGGGTTGCACTTTCTGCTTCTTTGTGTGCCTGGTAATTTTTAATTTGATGGCAGACATTGTGAATATTATCTTGCTGGGTGCTGTACATTTTTGAATTTCTGTATTTCTGAGCTATGTTCTGAGACGTGACTAAGTTATTATGTAGCGCCTGCTTTATCCTTTCGAGTCTGGCTTTTAAGCTTTGTTAGGTGAGACCAGCGCTTCATTTCATGTGGAGTTAAATTTTCCTTGCTACTGAAGCTCTGTGCACTATTTCCTCTTAATCTCTTGACACCCATGCATGGGTTAGTTCTCACGTAAATATGTAAGAAGGACCCTCTGCAGATCTCTCAGATTGTTTACTCTGTGAATTTCAGCTGTCCTGGCCTCTGTAGAACCCCAATTCTGTCTCCTCAACTCAAGAGAGACCAATAGACAATGCCTGGAGTGCCCTTCCCTGTACCATGGCCTAGAAACCCAGGGGCAGTTGTAGGGCTCACCTCATTTGTTTTCTGCCTCTCAGGGCTCACTGTCTTTTGTGGTGTGATGTCTCATGTCTCTAGAACTGTGTTTTATATATTTTTTCCAGGTTTCAGTTATCTTAAGTAGGAGGGTAACCAGAAGCCTTGTTATGTCTCAGAGACTCATGCGATATCACACACACTGATACATGGTTGAAATTAGACCATTATTTAGATACCAGTCTTGTTCAATTATTTTCTTTCTCTCTGGAACTCTGCCTTCTGGACTATCAAATGGGATCAGTTTGTAGGTCCTTTATGTACTTCAGACACCAAAAAATTGTCTTGGATATTATTTGAGGCCAATTTACTTACTTTCCAACACTGAGGTGACAGTTCTGAGTGTGTTGCACACTTTATGGATAAAATGCAAATGCTAATTCATGCCTTCAGTAGGAGAAAAATGTTCATTTTTCTTTATCTGTGCTTCAACTTGATATTTAGATGTTTGTTTCTGGTGCCTTATGCTCTGTTAAGTATTTATTAGATGTATACTTTGTGCATTCTGCTTATTTAGTTATATTGCCGCCTGACTTTAAAATCTTATATCGAAGGCAATACTTGCACAATTAGAAGTCTCTTATCCCTTACATTAAAATCAGTCACATTTCCTCTGAACTTTCATGGACTCCTCCTCATGCCTCTCTGACTTAGCCACTTTCAATGCAGTAATAGAAGCTCATTTCCAGGATGGCAGGTCACACAAGCTCCAGAGGAGGGACAACCAATCCTCCTGGCATCTGGAAATGAACTGAGGCAGCTTCTTGGCAGGAGCCCCTGGGTCTCTTCTAGGAGCCACCATCAGTGCGACTCCACCTGTCTTCGTGGGTCGGTTGGTCTCAGGCTGGGTTTCCCAGGATACATACTCTGAGGAAACATATATCTGGGTAAAGAAAATTTGCCAGGGGACAAGGGGGTGGGAGTGGGGGGTGCCCTTGGGACTGAATCCTATGAGAGAAGAAAAGAGGAAACAGGACTGGGCAGAGAGAGCAGTTGGGCTGCAGTGCAGTCCAATGGTTCCCAACCTTTTTGGCACCAGGGACTGGTGCTCCTGTGGAACTCTAATGCCTGATGATCTGAGGCGGAGCTGAGGCAGTGATGGGGAGCAGCTGCAAATACAGATGAAGCTTCGCTCACTTGCCCACCACTCGCCTCCTGCTGTGAAGCCCAGTTCCTAACACCCGTGGACCCATACCGGTCCACAGCCCAGGGATTAGGGTCCCCTGCAGTAGACAGAGGCCTCAGCTGATTCCATGGGGGAACTCTGGAGCTGTGATGGCCCTTCAGAGTTGCCCCAAAATGAGGGAAAAGGGGCTGAGGCTCTGTTTATCCCCATTTACAAGTCCTTGGGTGCAGACAGTCCTGGACGAGGTATGTAACCAGGAGTAAGGCTGCTGAGGGCAATTCTCAGGGAGGGGCTCAGTTCAGAGCCATCAGCTTCCAGCACTCTCGGAAAGTGGGGGAATGAGTACTTCAAACAGGAAGCCACCTATTGGGTTTTGGAATCTTGGGTAGTGATTTCAACTCTTTATGAGCTGGAACAATTTGGGCAAAATCATTCACTCATTTGTTCACTCAACCAATATTTTTGAAATGCCTACCATGTGTTTTAAGTTCTAGGAATAAAGAGGTGAGATAGTCAAGTTTAAACAAAAGTCCTACCTTATGGGAGCTACAATTTTGTTAGAGAAGACAGACAATAAATAATAATAATAATAATAATAATAATAATAATAGAATTATAGAGTGTTATAAGCAATATGAAGTAAGATAAAATAATATGAAGACACAAGGAAGGGGGGTGGGGAAATGAGTGGGAAAGGGAAGGGAATTTAGAAGTACTAACTTCTAGTTATGGAATAAGTCATAGAGATGTAACGCACAGCATAAGGAATATAGTCAATAATATAAAACTAGGTATGGTGACAGATGATTACTAGACTCCTGATGATCACTTCATAAGATATGTAAATGTTGAGTCACTATGTAGTACACCTGAAACATATAATATTATATGCTGATTGTTATTAAAAATAAATTATAAAAAAGAAAAAAAAGGACAGAGAGTTCAAGTAATAATGAAAAAAATATATAAAGTGCTCCTTAAAATTTAATGTGGAAACAAATCATCTGGGAATCTTGTTAAAATGCAGATTATGACTCAGTAGGTCTGGGGTGGGGTCAAGCTGCTGCTTCTCTAACCAGCTCCCAGCTGCTGCTGCTGCTGCTGTTGATCCATGTCCTACACTCTGAGTTCTGAGGTTAAAAAGGACATAAACAAGGCAGACGAGGAGGGTCAGGTGGTGGGAGACGGAAGTTACTTTAGATAGAGTGGTCTGTATGAGGAGAGGGTATTTGAATTGAGGCCCGAAGAAAGTGAAATTTCTTTATGTCTTAATTTCCTCAACTATAAAATGGGAATAATAACAATAAAATCTGGCACACAGTAGGCACTCAGTACATGTTAGCTATTGTGTTGGTTGTTGGCTCACCCAAGCCCATCATGGTTCTTCTGCCTCCTCTTATCTCACAGCCTTTCATCTTTCACTCCTGATTGCTGCCATGTCCTCACCATATTTTCTGCCTTAAATTTCCAAGAATAAGAATGTGATTGGCTCGACTCTATGTGGGCCGACTACTACTTTAGGCCCAGACGCTTCATAGGCTGCTGATCGGCTTGCCGATTGACTTTGTTGCCCTTCACTGGCCAATCACTTACAGCGGGAGGATGGTGGGGTCATATGGTATGAACATAGCTGCTTAAGGCTGCTCCCTTAGCAGAGGCTCTAGGCGGGCAGTAAGGCTAGTGTTTAAAATGTAGTGTCATTAGGTCACTGCTCCAATTTTACCGGGACCAGTGATTTGCACGTTCATTTCTTCTAACTGATTGTGAGTTTTTTGAGAGTGGGCTGCTGTTTTTTTCTGATACCTGGTGAAGTGTTGGAACCATAGAAACTTAATATTTTGGTGGTTAACTTAGCAATGCTATGGATGTGCCATGGGGCTGACAAGCTCTGGGGAAGGCTTAGAGGAGGAAGCTGACAGGCAGAGAGTGATTTTTAAAAACGAGAATTTTAGTAGATGGAGAGAAGATGGAGGGGCACTTGCATAGCAAGAGTTTGGTGATGGGTGAAAAGAGCAACACTTTAGGGAAAGGCACAAACAGTATCTTGGCTTGTTCAAGACTAAAGTAAATTTAAGCAATAGTTTTCTCTAGGACAGGTACTAACTGGCATTTTCTTTAGTCTTCCTAGGTAAGACATAGTACCTTATACTTGTGTATGCACACATAGACACACACACACACCATATAATAAAGTTAAAACAGTTCATTAAAACATATTCCACTTACACATTTACTTTACTAGCTGCAAAGGTATAGAAGTCCAAAGCCAAGAGTAATAAAAACATATTAAGAGGCAGCTTTGCACAGAAAGTGGTTTTTTGCAAGGTTTACAGATCTTATTTTAAGTTTGGAGCCCCCCAGGTGTCCTTCCTCCTCTTTTCAACTGACAGTTGTGGTTGTGCAAGGACTCCGACTGGCCCTGGTGAACTGCCAGCCGGGTTCAAACAAACAGCCACTTCTGGCTGTGGATTTCCTCTTGGCTCTGCCTGAAGGCAGCAGTTAGTGTTGGGGCCTTTGGGGGCTGGAGGCTGGGGTCAGACTTTGAATGGTGCTAATTATGAAAAGACTCCAGTCTTTTCATTTTCATTACTGTTGTGACAATTTTAGTTTTTTCTCTCCGATATCAATATTGACCAAGGAGAATGTTGGAGGGGTGAGCCCTTCCAACCTGGACATTCCCTACCTTTTCAATGAGTATGACTTAACTGATGGGGATACCAGTATTTTGGTCTTTGAGATGTGGTTAAAATTTCTTTTTCTTTTTTGCTTATCTATCAAGAAAATTTCTGCTTAAATGAATGATACAAGTGAGATTTAGGGGACATGTTTAACCTGCTCATGACTACTCCAATCTGAAGAGATTTATAACTAATCTCTCTCCTTCTAGTCTTTTACCCTAGAATCCATATTGCACAATATAGTACCAAAAATTCCAACATTTTCATCATGTCATTACCAAAATCTCTATGACTCTTTTTACCTCTGGGATAAAGTCTCTTATCCCTTTCCTTGAATTTAATTTTGCCTTTCCTAATCTGGCTCCAAATTCTTCCCACCCTTGCACACTATTTTTTTTTTTTTTCTCAAAGTCTCAAATCTATCCAGATAGTGGTGAATTCACTGTCCCTATATCTTATAATTCCTAATGCCAGGTCTTTGCCTACATTGTTTCTTATACTGGCCATGAATTATCATTTCCTCTCTCTGAATTCACTTATTCTCCACGTCTAGCTTAAGCCCTGCCTCCTCCAGCCTTCAGAACGGCTACACTCCCAAACACTTCCAGCATCTTCCTGGACCCTTCATCACCAAATCTTAATCTTGAGTCTGTATCATTTGCCAACTTTTGATGGGCCTAGGCTCTGTTTCCTCAACTAGAGCTATGAATCCTACTAACAGGTAGAGATATTTTACCTACAGTACAAAGCTCTGTAGTTGAATGAATTACTATCAGCTTGTTTGAGTAACACTGTTAATTACAAATAAACTTTATTGAAAGTAGACCTAAAAAGTTCTCACAATTAAAAATTCTAATAATACCAGCACTGCATATACTTGAAATTAATAACCTGTCTCATCAGTAGACTTGTCTCTTAGGCTGGTTTTTTTATATGTAGTCAGAATAGTGTAGTGGGAAGACCTCTTGGGGCAGGGGAGTCAAGAGATTGCTCTCTAATCTCATCTCTGATGGAAATTATCTATGGTGTCTCTCAGGAGGGAACCTGCTTCTCAGTGGCTCAATTTCTTAAAGCTGTGAATTTCATAGGATATCATAATCCCATCTTGAATTAGTAAAGAGAGGGTAAGGCCAGGGCACGGTGGTGTATTTCTGAAAATGTCCAAGTTTAAACTTTTGCTTCTATTTTCCTCTATTTGTTCTCTCTTGTTAGGATGTGGCCTCCCCCATCCCCACCTCGCTCTGTCTCTGTCTCTCTCTCTTTCTCTGTTTCTCTGTCTCTGTCTCTCTGTCTGTCATTCCATCTCTGTCTCTGTCTGTCTCTCTCTCTCTCTTTTTCTCCCTTAAGTGTCAGTAAATCTGATAATGATCTTGCTTTCTCTTTATTCCTTCCCTTGTTCTAACCACACTCCAGCATGTTCTCCTTAGATAAACATTTCTCATGCCTTGAGTGCTGAGTGCTGCACATGCAAACTCCAGCTTACTTTGCTCTCAGAATCTTTTGTTAAAAATAGAAATGAATTCGTAGCCCCAAGAATACACGTTTTTTATAATTAAACATTGCCTTTCTACTCAAGAGTACCAAGTCTTTAAAAAGCGTGACCTCATTCATCTCTAATCCACTGTCAGTTCATGGGACTTCTGGAGATGGGGTATGCCCATTATGTCACCCCATTTTATAGAGTGAGAAATTAAGACCCAGAGTCCCTAGCAGTTTGCCCCAGGGGTTCAATGAGTTCTTGGCTAGTAGAGGAGCAGAACACAGGGCTCCTGGTTTCCAGCCACTATTCTAACCACAGGTAAGTTTGAGCAGAATTGATTCCTGCGTAGCCAAGAAAGGGTGCTGCCACTGGGAATTGAGAAAGGTGATGAGTCGTGTGCTCTGACTGGAGACAGGTGAAGAAAAAGAGATTCATCCACTCAGAGACTTTTCTAGAACGAAGGAAAGATAAAGCTCCATTGAGGCAAGACCAAAGGGATAATAATAAAGGGTATGGGCTTCCTTGAACTTTATTTATTGGTGTCCAAGCCTAACCACCAAGTTATATTAATTTGTTTTATATCTCCTAACTTTGCCTTGGGAGCTGACCAGAGATAGATTCATCATGAAGCTAATACCGCTTAAATTTCAGAGCCTTTCACTCACGTAGGTCCCTTCCAATAACCTGGGAAGGCTCTAGCCATGGGTTCACGTGGCTATGTCTCTTTGTAAAAATTACAAAAGTATAATATTATTTTTCTTTTTTCTTTTGCTTTCTGTATCTTTAAATTTGGCTGACATGCTTATCTAAATATGTTTACAACACACTTACATTTAGTATTTATTGCAGTATTCTGAATATTCATCACTTTAAAAAATTTTTATTTTTAAAATTTTATTATTTTTAAATTTATTTTTCAATTACAGTTGACATATATGATATTAGTTTCAGGTGTACAACATAGTGATTAGACAGTTATATACCTTATGAAGAATCACTACATTAAGTCCAAGACGCATCTGACATCATACATAGTTATTACAATATTATTGATTATATTCTCTATGCTGTACTTTATACCCCAGTGACAGTTTTCATAACTGGCACTTTGTACTTCTTAATTCCTTTAATTTTTTTCACCAATCTGTCCCCCCCAATCTGGTGACCATTGATTTGTTCTTTGTATTTATGAGTTTGTTTCTATTTTGTGTGTTTATTTATTTTGTTTTCTAGATTCCACATATAAGTGAAATCATATAGTATTTGTCTTTCTCTGACTTATTTCACTTAGCATTATACCCTCTAAGTCCATCTACATTGTCTCAAATGGTAAGATTCCATTCTTTTTTATATATAGCTGAGTAATTTATTTTTCTTAATGAGTCTCCCAAATTGTACAAGCTTTAGGACTCACAGAATCTGAATCTGTCTCTGAACCTGAACCCTGCTGGCATAATACCCACAGCTTTTGTGCTGACTTAAGCTGCCAAACTGTGTCTGTGCTCGCTCTGTGTCCTTACTCCTTACCATGCAATTCCAGTCTTGGCCTAAAGGAAGGAAGCTAGCTAGCACTCTTTGAGCACTTCTTATGTAACCGATGCTTCCATAAGCACCATTTAAGTCCAGACTTACCTCATCTTACTTTTTCAAAGTGGGGGAACAGGTTCAGCGAGATCTAGTAACTTGGTTAAGGTCATATGGCTTGAAAGTGGCACAGATCCAATGGAAACTCATCCTTTCTGCATAAGCAGACTTACTGGGAAGGGAAAAAAAAGAGGAGTGTAGGGTAAAGAGAAAGTTCTTTCCTCTTTGCTGAAGTCATTTTTCTTTATTTTCCTTTTCAGATCCCTTTCTTTTTTCTGTGATTGTGATCAGGGTGTGTTTATGTAGTCTGTGATCTCTGCAAGTCCTTGGGGTAGACATCCAAAATGGAAAAAGTGGTTCCTCGTAATGTACGAGGGATCAAAATAACTACTTGAATCCTTAGAACATCAGACAATAGAGAGATACATACTAGTGGAGCTGGAGGTGAGAGGAAACAGAGACAAGTGCTATGCACCTCAGATAGTATTTCAGTAGGATAAAGGCAATTGGGAAAATGTACATGGAACCTGAGATAAGAGCCGAAAAGAAAGACAGAAAAAATACATTTGAGCAGTATTGACCTTAGACCTACAGGGGACAGGGTGGTGCTGCTGTACTGAGTCCTGTGCTTCATCAGAGAAGTGAGGTTCAAACTTTGGCATGCCTCAGAATTAGAAGGGCTTGTAAAAACTCAGTTTCCTGGGTTCTACCCCCAGAGTTTCTCATTTAGGACCTTTGTGGTGGGGTCTGCATCTCTAATAATTTTCCATGTGATACTGATGCTACTGGTCTGGGACCACACTTTGGGTAGCACTGCTTTGGAGGACTGCACTGCAGGGCAGAGGGCCTGTGTGGTTCAGAGGGTGGCACCCACTCACCACCCGTGACCCACCTTCCAGACCACCCTTTGGGTATTTGGGTTTGGAGGTCTTGGATTTTTCTCCTCACACATCCTGGAACCCATTTCAGGATATGGTTTGGTCTCCTACCTGGGTTTTTCTTTCCAAAGATGCACTATCTCACTACTGTGTGCACCCTTAGTTGTGAGGGGATGGTCCTGGAGTGGCTCTTTGTTTGTGGTGTGAAAAGAGCTTGGACCTACAGGCTAATATGCCCACACCTGTGCATGCTGGCCCTTTGCAGTTGAGGATGGTCCAGGGGTAGGAAGAAATGAGGGCAAGCCATGGGTCAGAATCCAGAGGCCACATTTTCCCTTACTTCCATGTTCTAACACAGAGGTTTGGGGATCTGTAGAATTCTAATTCAAGTGTGGCCTTCCAGGTCATTGTGAAGAAGTATTTGTCGGGGCAAGAAAAGAAAATATTCAATTTAATGGTTTGTTCATTTGGTTTTTAACTTTTAAATATTTGGACATTTGGTACATGGGCTTCTGTTTCTATTTTTGTTCCAGGCCCCTCAAACATTAGAGGTAAGCCCGCAGATAAGAAAAAGCCATACTTCATTCTAATTTTTATGAAAGATAAAAGAAAAAAGGAATACTTTTTTCTTTTTTTCTTTCCATCTTATTCTAAACATAGCAATTTTTCCCTGGAATTGGTGGCTCCCAGAAATGTACAGCTGCTCTTGCTCAGGATGACATGCACAGGGATCATGGCAAGTGTGCAGATCTGCAAAGAGAGTGAGTCACATGTATTTTTGTCCTGGTTTCCATCATCACTTTTCCTGGTTCTCTCTCATTTCTCTCCCTTCCAAAGCCTGTGACTCTATGCAAACTGCTGATGCAAGTTAAAAATTGTCCGAGGATCCTCCCAGGGCAGAGCCAGTGAGATCTTGAGTTGTGACATTCTAAGTACTATGGGATAAAGTGAGGGTGGAGCATTTTGAGGTATATTTCAAATCATATCACAGTTGGCATTTCCAATGTGTGGGCTTAAGCTTGCCCAGAGGAAAGGTTTTAAATGCAAGAAGAATTTGTAAACACCAAAGACACATAGAAGTAATATGAGGCTGGGTGGTGACTGGCAAACCTCAGAAAGTTCCTGGAGATTGATTAGTGGTTCTGAAATTTCAGTGGGCACCAGCTCATCTTGAAGCTTGGTAATCATGCAGATTCCTTGGGCCCCACCTCAGAGATTCTGATTCAGTAGACCTGGAGGAGGGACCAAGAATTGACATGTTTAATAGCCACCTCTGCTTCCGTGGCAGGTGGCTCATGGAACTGCAGTGGAGAGCTTATTCTTGTGTTCAGGGAGAGGATATTGCTTATGAGCAAATTTTTGAAGAGGACAGAGGAGTCTTTTGGAGGCAGCAGAGCTAAGTTCAGAAACCAGCTCCACTATTGAGTAGTTGTGTAACCTTGGAAAGTTAGCTCACCTCTCTAAACCTAGTTTTCTAATCTGTAAAATGGGGATGATACTCTTAATTCTCACAGGGGTGTTCTGAGAAGCATATGAGTTAGTCTATATAAAGCACTTAGCACCGTGCCTGGCACTATTTGCTATTATTATTTGCCATTATTATTCCTTTTGTAGGAGGGGATTTGGCAGTGTCTTCAGGAATACTGATATGAGTGGATTTCTGAAGAAAACAGTGCTTCAAGAGTGAGTAAACAAAAAAATACAGAAAGCTATCAAGGAAGTGAAAGTAATTGGTAGAGCAGGGCACTTTCTCCAGCTGGTTGTGGGTAAGTACAGACCAAATCCCGCCTAACCACCGAAAGGGCCCTTACCAGACTAGGGTTACCTATGCTAATTACCCAAACACAACGCTTCCTTTCTGCTTCAGGCAGTGAGATCTCATTAATTCGATGGAGGGAATCTTCCAGAAAATGCCACATTTGACATCAGCACACCTGCTTCATACACCCTGAGCTCCAAATGGAGAAAATAAGCAAAAAAAAAAAAAAAAAAAAAAAAAAAAAAAAAAAAAAAAAAAAAAAAAAAAAAAAAAAAAAAAAAAAAAAAATTGATTTAAATTATGCAGGTGGAGGGTAATTAAATATTGATATAATAATTATTAAATTATGCAGGTGTAGGATAGGTTTATGTGAAACTTCTGGAATCACTGCAGGAGAGGTGTAGACAATGAAAAACCCTGCGTGGGGCTCCGAGCTGGAAGACAATACTGTGAAGTTATGGTTGAACTGGGCAGCTGGTTAACTTCGCGTTCATCTGTAGGTCAATCTCTCTCTGGGTGAGTTTATATAAACCAAAGGCAAGGCTTCCGCCCAATGGCATGAGTGCCTGGGAGAGAAAGCAACTTTTATCGGGAAGTTTTAAGAGTTGAAAGAAAAAGACAGAAATGGAAAATGATGGGAATCTTCTGAATAATCATATTTTCATTTAAAATTATAATCCTAAACCACCACCACCTCATTTTCATCGCTAAAGTAACATTCATGATTTCAGAGTCAGAAAGAAGGAAAGAGCTCCGAAATGAACAAATGTTTGAGGAAAAGCGTGGGGCAAGTTTTGAGGGACGATGAGGGGAGCCATCCCAGGTCCGGACTAGAAATGTGTCTGTGTTCAGTGGCCGGGATAGGCACACTTGCCACAGCGAGTTTGTTGGAGGAAAATTCTAGTTCCAAGGCAGTGAATTTTTATGTTTGATCATTTTGTCACTTGTGTCACTAAAAAAGAATGGGCCAGATGGTGGTCTCTAGTATGTTTTTCACAGTGTGGCGTCTGCAGAGGGTTTACCCTAGTTGGCCATTAACAATCAGTCTGAACAGCTTAAATGACAGTCCAATGTTGAAAGGCAAGAAAGCCAAATGCTGAAATGTTCTTTAATTTCAAATCTCAGATGAACTTAAATGTTCAGTTTTAAAAGCCACAGTTGACAGTCGTAGCCAGTGGATAAGATGACAACTTCAAGTATCTGTTTAAATAAGCCATTTTCTCCCCCTCTCTTTCCATAAAATGCAAAAAAATGTGGTTACACCAGAGTTCTGATATGTTGGCATTCAGCGTTTTAACTTTGTGAGTTTTGACGTTTTAAGGTTAGATAGTTTAGAGGTTCTCAAACTTGAGCAAGCTTCAGAACCACCTGGGAAGCTTGTTGAAACAGATTGCTGGTTCCCACGCCCAGAATTTCTAATTTAGTAAAAATTTGCATTTCTAACAAGTTCCCAACTTCTCAGCAAGTTCTCTGCTGCTGGTGTAGGGACCACACATACTTTGGTCACTATTCTAAAATATCCTCTGGTTCAATTGAGCTCTTAAAATATTTTTTGAAGTCCAGTTCTTTTGAGAATCTGATGAAAGACATAGATCTTTTCCTCAGAAAAGGAATATGCAACTAAACATAGATAATTGTAATTTTAGAGAATTTATTCTGTGGGGATTCCAAGAGTCTATGCATAAAATCTCTTGTTCTCTCTAGAGCAAGAGTCAGCAAACGTTTTCTGTATATGTCCAGACAGTACACATTTTAGGCTTTATTGACCATAGAGTCTCTACTGCAATTACTCAGTCCTGCCATTTTAGTGGGAAAGCAGCCATAGACAATATGTAAATGAATGGGCATGGCTGTATTTTTTTAAAAACTGTATTTACAGAAATAGGTGGTGGGCAGTGTGGCCTGTAGGCTGTAATTTGCCAACCCCTGGTCCAGGCATGGACTTTAGAATCAAATATACTTGACTGTGTTTCTTTGGGGTTGACCCTTGACCTGTGTCAGCTTCGTTTTCCTCATCTATAAAATGGGAAGTAGCGATTCTTGCTATAAAGTGTAATGTTGAGAATTAAATGAGATAATCCACTCAAAGTTCCAAACATTTCCTTTAAATGTTATTATTTTTATGTTTATTAATAATAATAATATATAAAAAAAGTGCTAGTGCAAAAACCCTTTATGAACCATACAGGCATCACACGGTATTAGTTATTATTAAGCAGAGAAGGTGCGTAAGAATTACCTAAGAACAAATCAAGACCTGGGAATGTGGCATTTTGTTCTAGAATTGTGAAGTAAGAGGGGTGGAGGGCTAGTAAGGTCCTCTGTGTCCAAGCCCCTACCTTTCTCTCCAAAGTTATCATGCCTATCGTACTACTGTCATCCTCATTTCCTAGATCCATATACTCTTCAGATAGACTCCGTTTTCCCTGAACTGTACTTTCTTTTCCCTCCTTTGTCATTTAGGCCTCTGTTTAAGTGTTACTTCCTTGGCAAGTAGGTGATATAGGACCTTGTTTTTTTCCCCCCTGTAATACTTATTAGACTTTGCATTTATGTATTCATTTATTGATTTGGTTTTTGAATGTCTCATTAGAGCTGAATGTTTGGACTATGTTTTGGTCATCACTGAATGAATGAGCCAATTTTACCCAAGGTTCTTCTCAGCTCAAAGCAAAATAATGAAACTTTGCCTTTGGTACCCTCTAGAAGTGCCCTTGTCTCTAAGAAGAGTTGGAGAGGTTGAGGGTGCAGGGCCAGGGAGCTCTCTTCGGCAGTTCTGTGTCTTATGCTGTCTTCTGTGGTGTTTCATGATCGACTTCCCCAACCATAAACTTAGCTCTTCAGTGCCCTCTCCCAACTGTCATATCATATAGCCATATCTCAAACCAGTTCCACTCCATGGTGATGGACCTTCTTTTCTAGGAGTTAGTTTTAACAGAGAACTCTGAGGATGCAAAGCCTTAACACTAGAGCATAGCTCTTTAATGGCTGACTTTTAGGCTAAGGTGGATGGGTGGATAAATTATGAAAGAGGAGTCATGTCTAGAATCTTTTAGATCACAGCTCAGTGTCGGCTGTCTGCTCTGAAGCAGCATTAAAGCAAATGCATGGGTCTGAGAGAGTGTTTGCTGTTCGTACAGGAAAACACCACTTAATTCCCCAAGCATGCTGGTATAAAACATATTTTGCAAGTGACTTTAATTCAGTGGCTTCTTTCTTTGTTTCTTTCTTTGTCTTTGTTTTCTTCCTTCCTCTCTTCTTTCCTTCCTCCCTTCCTTCTTCTCTCTCTTTCTCTCTCTCTCTCTCTCTCTCTCTCTCTCTCTCTCTCTCTCTCTCTCTCTCTTTTTCACTGTCTAATTATTTAAGCTCTTAATCCTAGTTGTGATAAAGAGAGAGAAAGACACGAAGAGTAATTATGGCTGACATTGGTGGCACATCTACTGGAAAACTCGGGAGCTCCTCAAACTCCCTGCAGTTGAGTAGGGCCAGATGCTTTACAAACATAAATAAGCTTAAATTTTAGTCACTAGCAATGAAGATGAAGAGGTGTAGCAGAAGCTCTCAGTGACCCAAGCTTCATCTCTTGGATGCATCCCCGCTATCAGCCACAACTTCGATAGATAGTGCTGTGTACTCTCACAACCTCCCATCTCCACCTCCTGAGCTCTATCCCAGCATCTACATGCTTTTATATCTGACAGATTTCTTCAAAGCTGTGGGCATTTACTCAGCCAGCACATAGAGACAGCCTGGAAGGGGAGTGGAGTTAACACCCCAGGGGCAACCCTGAACCAATGGCGTGTGGGAGCTAGTGCCTGGCCTTTTGCACTTTGAACAGACAATTCTGGGAGGTGTTTAATATGTTCCTCAGAGGTCCCAGTGGAGTTGAGTCCCTGCTGTCTGGAGCAGCAACCTCAGTAACTCTCTTTTATAGAGGTTTCTTTTCCTATTTTCACTTTCTCATTTCTTCGCTCATGTTTCTGTTTGTTTTGTTTTGTTTTGTTTTGTTTCAGTGATGGTGGGGCATCTCCCATATAAACTTCCTACATCCAAACCTTTTTTCACATTAGCTTTTGAAGGAACCTAAACTAAGACAAAGAGTGATCTACTAGCGATGCTATGATCTTAAAATACTTTTGTTGGTTGTGGTTCCATAGTGTAGTGGTTAGCATGTCTGCTTTACACTCAGAAGGTCCTGGGTTCACACCCCAGTGGAGCCATGGTCTGTGGTCTACGGCCATGTCACCGTGAACAAGCCCGATATCTGATCTCAGAAGTGAAGCAGAGTTGGGCCTGGTTGGTACTTGGATGGGAGACCACCTAGGAAGACCAGGTGCTGTAAGCATAAATAATAATAAATTTAAAAAAAAACTTTGCATAAAAAGTGATAACATGCTATAGTGAAGAAAATGGTCTTAAACTGAAACATGGGGTACAGAAGACATAGGCATCCATTTCTTGGACAGGTGTCGCTGGACCTAGCACTGTCTACTATGTCAGCCACTAGCCACATGTAGTTATTGAGCACTCAGATGTGACTGAGGAACTGAATTTTTAATCTGATTTAATTCTAAACAACTGAAATAACTATATATGCCTAGTGGCTACTGTATTGGACCACATAACTTTAGACATTTTTTTTTTTTAAACCACTTCCTTCTGGAGGTTTAAAAAAATAAATTTTATGGCTGACTCTACTAGTTCCTTACTTAACACCTACTCTTGCAGAATTCTGATTTTATTTAGTGTGTTATTGTGCCCAGTTAGAAAAACAAATAAAACCTGTTTTTTTTCAGACTTCCTTGCTGCTCTGAGCGGCCTTGGGAACCTCCTCATATAAAAGACAACATCTGGAGCAGAGAAGGCATCTTGCTCTTTGTCCTTCTTCTGTTCCTTTTCTTCCTGATTAATCATACATCATGCTTGGAGGTATGGCAGTCATTTTATCATCAGCTTCCTATAAAGAATGCCTTCCTTAATTTTCTGCACCAGCCCTGGCCTCTTTACTTCCAGACTTTGTGTTGATTGAGACAGACGAAACTTCAATCATTGATACTTGCAGCAGAATGCATTGTGACTGGCATAGATTATTTTAGACAGGTTGTGGTTAAGTTTTTATACTGGAGATTTGGAGGTGGTAGAACTGCTTGTAAAGCTCTACATAGGTATTGCTTGGAAAAGTTAGAAAATGAGTATAAGCTACAGCTATAAAATAGAAATCGTGATCCTCTCTGGGCACTTATTCTCAATATACCAACGATTAAGGATTAGCGGCAATAACTTGGAATAACATAGGGCTGTTCCCACTAAGGATCTATTAGATGTCTCTAGTTGGATGTAAACATGTAATCTCAGAGTGAAAAAATGGATTTGCACTCGTGGGGCTGGGGCCTCTGGGTGGGGCTAACACACTGTGCATTCTCAATACAGAATGGGCCTTGGTCAGGAGGTAAACAATATAGGACTTGCTCTGAATAGGAACTCCATACCCATTTCACCTCTAATTGTGATGAACAATTTGCTAAAAAGTTGCATAGCTTTCTTGTAATCCATTTTCAAGGATGTGGTGGATATTTGGGGGACAAAGTCTATTTCTTCTTACTGTGTAGATCATCAGCTAACCAAAATACACACACTTCTGTCATAGGAAAAAAGATATTTCACTCTCCCAGGCTTTCATTGAATAAAGAAATTTTTGAACTGAGCTCTTTAAAATATCAATGTTCCATATTACTCCCCAGATACAGATATAAATCTTTGTAACGGTGCACTTTACAAGCAACACTCTGGAGTCTTTTCTGATTGGTAATCACAGTGTTTCCTTCTTAATACTGTAAAAAATGTAAAAGGCATAAACATTTTGCAATCTATCTGTTCTTTCCGTGCGGGCATACATCAGGGGGTGCTTTAAGCATTCCTAATGGTTCACCCATCACATTTTTTATGAGTTTATATGGGAAGAAAATTGTACCAGAAAACCGAATTCAATGACTGCCATTCTATGAATAAATTCTGTTATCTTTGATGCTCTGAGTATAATAAAAACATACAAAAGTTAAATTTCAGCATCCTTGCAGAGTTATGTCAACTGTTTTTAATGTCAATAAGACACTGCTATTTTAACCAATGTCTTTTCCCTCCAAAAAATACTGCTTGATTTTCAGGTTATGTTTTCATTAAAACAACTTGTTTTTAACAGCGAGATGCTGTGTATGTTTGCTAATTTATGTATACTACAAAGTCTGATCAAAATGAAGAGTTATAATTTTAAGACACGGAGCTCAGTAAAAACCCATCTATGCTTTGGATGAAAGATTAAAATAAAAGTCAGGTGTCCATAAAATGTGTTTTATATAAGATAGATCAGAAAATATCTTAGTAAAGTAACTTTGATCAAGCAGATTCTTATATATTTTTGTATTTACACACATCCTCCTGTGATTAGAAGGAATATTTTATATTAAAACTTATGAGTATATTCTATAAGAAAAATTTTTGTCTTTATGATCATTTATGAGATTTTTTTTTTCCCTCAAAATATGCAGTGATCTGTCTACAGCCATGCCACCCTGAGCAAGCCAGATCCCATCTGATCTTGGAAGATAAGCAGGGCCGGGCCTGGTTAGTACTTAGATGGAAGACTGCCTAGGAAGACCAGATGCTGTAGGCGTAAAAATAATAATAATAATAATAAAAAATAAAATAAATTAAAAAATTCAGTGATTTAAATACTTTGAAATAGAGTAGATTTTCTTGAACTATCCAATTTCAATATTTGCAAATTGATTCCCTATGCTTCCTTTATATGATTAAAAAAAAAAAACAACTATACACAAGTTCTTTATATACAGAAAGCCTAAAGCTCAGAGCATTTCTGAAAAGAATTGATCCATAGGCTCTCAACTGCCCATCCAAAAGTCTAGCATTTTTCTTTGGGGTGTTGGGTTTTTACCTCCAAAAGATCCAACCTATTGAAGTGTTCCTTTTCTTATTAATGGCTTAATTGCCAAGACACAGGAAACCTGAAATTAAAGTCCCAAAGATATTCAGGACTTCCAAAGTTCTGAAAACTCTCTTCTGCCAGCCCATCTGCCCATCCGGCATACTAGAATGAATTCATGCACATAGACTATAAACCAAAGAAGATATCACAGTTGCTTGCTCATGACATGGACACATCTTTGAATTTTCATGACCTTCCAGACTTAGTTATTGACAATTGAGACCTCAGGGTTCCTACATTCTCTTAAGCTTTGCCTCAAGGTTGATTTTTGCTTTATCCCCTAGCCTTAGGCTAATTCTTAACCTCTGCAAGTAGAAGTAGGAAATGATTTGGACAAAAGTTTATTTTGAGGTTTGTAAAAACATTTATTCCTAGATCTAGTAGAGTGAAAAAAGAAATTTATTATTATTATTTTTTCTGGAAATAAGCAGATAATTTAATAAAAGTGCCTCTTTGGCCTGAATACATGTCAAATGACCTGAATTCTCTACTTGCCTGTGGAGATAAGCTTCTGATCCTGGCTATAAGCAGAGATTTCCCGGAAAGATTAAAGTCATAGAAAGGGAAGGCAGGCTTTAAGAACAGGTCCATTAGGTGGGCTGTAGGAGTTTGGCTAGGCCTACCTGACTTCTTCTAGGGCGTTCACTAGTTTATTTTCATGATTGTAGCATCTTTTCCGGAGCTACTCGGCCAGATGACTCCATCTGAGAAAATGAATGTTTTGTTTTCTTTTAAAAATGTACACGAAGATGCTTATTGCGAAGGAGATTCCAGAGCTGGCATCCTTGGAGGTTAATCCTGATTAATAGATACTTGTCTATATAATTTTGGCTCTTACTTAAGGTAAAGGTTCTGGCCTCCAGCCACCCTGCAATTATCACCAAGTCTCAGGGCACACCTTATGGGCACCCCTTTATGGAGGAGATGGCTCAATTGGTTGGCATAAACAACATCTTATATCCAGGAAACACTCATTAAACATCTCATATTCCAGAATTTTATGATCCTCTATCATCCTTGTATGTCCATTAGCATCATGAAGAGTTGTTTTGTTTTGTGTTGTATGACATTTGCTAAAGTTTTCCTTGCTCTGGGGTAATTGTCAGCATTAAGGAAAAGTGGAATTAACATTGCTTGAGTGTTTTCACCCTGGAGAATTTAAGCCAACATGTTATGACACACATTGGGACTGGATGTGGATAGCTAATTCTTTCAGAGATATGTCTTTATCATTTTAATTTGATAAGGAGGAACAGCTCTATACAATGTCTCCACCAGCTTCTGGGAAATGTCTCTGTCATGCATTCTCTTTAGATGCAACAACCTGTGAAAGTTTGATGTCAAAGTATAAGAACTTCAATGAGGATTTTCAAGATGGCAGTCCTATTAGTTATTTCAAATTTCACTTGAAACCCATGGTGCACAGATTTGCAGAATTTATTCATCTTCTGACTGGAACTTTGTACCCTTTGATCAATATCTCCCCATTTTCCCCACCCTCTCAGGTCCTGGTAATTGCCATTCTCTTTTTCTATGAATTCAGAGTTTTTAGATTTCACTTATAAATTGTATCATTTAGTATTTGTGTTTCTCTGTCTGACTTGCTTCACTTAATATAATGCCCTTAAAGTCCTTTTAGGCAGGATTTTCTTCTTATGGCTGAATAATACTCCATTGTGTGTGTGTGTGTGTGTGTGTGTGTGTGTGTGTGTGTGTGTGTGTGTATGTGTGTGTGTATAACAACTTCTTTCTTTATCCATTGATGGACACTTAGGTTATTTCATATGTTGGCTTTATGGATAATAAACATGAGAGTGCAGATGTCTTTTTTATATTCCTTTTGTTGTTGTTGTTTTTCTGTTTGGCTATATACCCAGAAATGGGATTGGTGGATCATATGGTAGTTCTATTTTTAATTTTTTTTCATGTCTTTTTCTCATTTAACACCATTAGGAGAGATGGTGTAAAAGTTGTTGGAAGAATAAAAAGAATGTATCTAAGACAACTGAGGCACAACACTACTAACATATGTCCACTATAATGTATCAATAGAAACTACAGGAGAAACACTATATGAGTGTTAGTATTAATATTTCCAGGAGAAGATAATACTTGGTTCTCTGGTGGAAACATGAGAAGAGTTAAATGGCTTAGCTAAGTATTGGTGCCAGAGTCAGTCCTGTCATTTGGCAAAGAGTCAGTGACTAGAGCTGATTAGTTGCAGCTAACCACTGGTGTGCTGATAAACTACAAGTGATGGTAGAGTGGGGTGTCTGGAGGCATGCTTTGTGGAATTTGTCAATTTCTGAGGTGTAAATACCCTCACCCAGACTGATTTTAAGGTATCAGTGTTTAGCAGTGGGCTCAAAAAATTTCTGAAAATTTAACAATTGGATTTCATTAGCCAGTAAGATCTGGCTCCAGCATGCCACCACAGCTCTTTCCTGAGAACTGATGGCCCTGTACCTGTTGAACAATATCTAAAGTGCCCTTCCTTCCTGTACCTGCCAAGAATTTCTCAGGTGGACCTCCATCATAGGGTGATGCTGGTCCCATTCAGCACATCTCCTTCTACAGTGGCTGGTGATTAATTAAGGAAAGGCCCTTTCATGGAAATTTCTCAGATGTGCAGAACTTTGTGTGAGGAAAATAAGACAGTGAAAATGCTTATAAAAATCAAAGATGACAGTTTATCAGGGAGATCTGAGATGGAAAACATTAGAAATAATGCCCAAACTCATATCACTCAATTGCAAAAAATCCGACCAACCAACCTACCAAACAACCCCATCCCCAAAACCCCAAACTAAAACCAAACCCCAAAACAAATAACCCAATTTAAAAAGGGGCGAAGGAATGAAAAACATTTTCTGAAGACATACAAATGGCCAACAGATACATGAAAAGGTGCTCAAAATCACTAATTATCAGAGAAGTACAAATCAAAACCATAAGATATCACCTTATAACTTTGAGGATGGCTGTTATTAAAAGGACAAGAAATAATAAATGTTGGCAAGGATATAGAGAAAAGCGAACACTTGTGTGCTTCTGGTGGGAATATAAATTGGTATAGCCACTATGGAAAACTATATGGCAATTCTTCAAGAAATTAAAAACAATCCAGCAATTCATCTTCTGGGTATATATCCAAAGAAAATGAAAACAGGATAGCAAAAAGATCTACACTTGCACATTTATTGCAACATTATTTACAGTAGCTAAGCTATGGAAACAACCTAAGTGTCCATCAGTGGATGAATGGACAAAGAAAATGTGGACTATATATACAATGGGATATTATTCAGCCACAAGAAAGAATGAAATCTTGACGTTTGTGACAACATGGATGGACCCTGAGGGCATTATGCTAAGTTAAGTAATCAAACAGAAAAAGACAAATAATACATGGTATCTCTCATGTGTGGAATCTAAAAAAAAAAAAAAAAAAAAAAAAAATTTCAACTCAGTAGAAACAGAGTAGAAAAGTGGTTGCCAAGGGCTGATGGAGGGAACAGGAAGGTGTTTGTGAAAGTGTACAAACTTTTAGCTGTAAGATGAATAAGGTTTGAGGATTTAATGTATAATATGGTGACCATAGTTGATGACACTGTATAGTATAATTAAAATTTGCTAATTGAATAGAGCTTAAATGTTCTCACCAAAATAAAAACAAATAAAACACTTTGGCAAAAAAAAAAGAGAAAGAAAGAAAGAAAGAAAGAAAGAAAGAAAGAAAGAAAGAAAGAAAGAAAGAAAGAAAAGAAAGAAAAGAAAAAGAAAAAAAGAAAAGAATGCTCAAATAAAATTTTAATTTATTTATTGTACACTAAATGTGGTTAAATGATATATCTTGAGACAAAATAAGAATTAGGTTGAGTTCACAGAATCATAAGATCAAATATTCAGAAAGGTAGATCTAGGTCAGTACATAAATATTTTTCTCAGTTTCCCTGATACATGATCATTCCTTGGACTTGAAGGCTTGTTTTGAAAGGGACACTCAACTTCCTGAGGCCCCTGCTTACATTTTCTGGCAATACTATTTGTAAGAAAATCCTTCAGGCAGAGTGGGAGCTGCACCTCTGCAGCTGCTTTGGGTTCTTCTTCTCTGGACATGTAGAACCTAGAATAGACTCATAACTTTGGAAATGGTCAGATGCCTTTTGACTGAGTTCTACAAACTTTCCCTGAGTGTTTCGCCATGATATGCAGATGCACTAGCCTCATTCCTTCCCTTAAGAAGTTCAAAGTCTGGCAACCTAGAAAGGTTCATAAACAAATAATATATGTCCTTGCTAGTATTCTGCAATAAGGACCTCCCTTGTCCTGTCTATCTTTCCCCCTACCACATGCTCACAAACAGGGCTTCTCATGTTCTAATATGAGCTCATAATTCTGACTCAAAATTGATTGGTCTGGGCATGGGTCCCTGACCAAACTGCATTGATCACACAGTATTCTGCTCTCACTGAGCAAAGCTGATGGTCCAGGAGTGGACTCTTGACCAAAGCTGGCCACTTACAGCTCTTCCTTGGAATTTTAAAATGTAGCATAAACAAGGATATAAACCAGTTTCTCTCTAACGATTGTCTCCCTAGTGACTGTAAAACCATGCAGCTGCTATAGCCATGTTTTGTGCTGTTCTGTACTGAGAAAGAACGAAGCAGATGTGCAGTGAAGGAGGACTGGGAAATGGAGAGAGGGTCCTGGCAGTATCCCGTTCCATACTTCCAGTTTATCTTGAGACCTACCTCCATTTTTGCCAGTTTCATGTCCAGTTCTTCCTTTCAATCACCGACTCAACATTTTCTCCTTGTTTTAAGCTGGTTTGATTTTTGTTTTTGTTTTTTATTTGGGAGGAGGGGTTGGGGGTGTTGGGAAGGCTAAATAAAGGCATTAGAAAGCAGTGTTGATGCTCCAAACCCCAGACTCTTTGCTGGGGGCAAACTAGTCTCAGGGACATAGTAGAGAGACAGGCTGAGTATCAAAAAGAAGAAAAGGCTCACATTTCCTTGGAAGACATTTGGTTGGGGGTCAGTGAGAGGTGGAGAATGTAACACAGGAATTCAGGTGGAGACAGACATGCTGTTGAGTGGAAATTGTTCTCTTGGTGAGATGTTTGTATTCATCACTGTGTCCTGGTCCTGGGGGCATCTTGTCTGGCTTAAGGAACCACCCACTTCCGGGTGGTTTCTTAAGCCTGAATAGGGATGGAACACTGTCTTTGTCTTATTTACTGCATGCCTGACACTTTAAATAAACAAACAAACAAACAAATAGATAGATAGATAGATAGATAGATAAACATAGACATATTACATATGTATTTTCAAATCTATTTATATATAAATCTCATAGTATTATCATAAAGTTGGGAATTATTATTCACATTTTACAGATGAGAACTGGAGAGTGCAAAGGTCAACAAGCAATCTGACCCAGCTATAGAGTAACAGTTGGGATGGGAACTCACCTTCTGATCTGTAACTGTGCAGTACATACATCTCTCTCTTCGTAAAGAGAATCTGGCCCTTTGAGGTTCTGCTTGGTTTGAGCTTACTGCAGCCCAGCTCTCTAGTAGTGTGGTCCAGGGACTGCTTACCCTCGGCCCTCCCAGGAACCCAGCCTTTGTCCCCTGAGTAAGAGGAAAATGAGTTTCACGGCATGTCTCTACTTTGGCGAAAGCCCAAGGCTCAGCAGGCAGAACCATAGTCCGACAGCCAGGTGCGTCTGGCCTGAGTCACTGAGCCATGCCAGGTGAGGCTCTGAGGTGGCACCTGCCCATGGTTGGCAAGACTTCTGAGAGGGCTGCCTAATCTCACATAATAATAATGACAACAATAGTGCTGATAATAAAGGGCTTTATGTGCGCAGTGTGGTTCAATCCCAAAAGGTCCAGGAACTCTACAAAAGGTCCTGATAAGTATTATTATCTCTTGGGAGGGCAACAGGTTTACCTCGTGGACAAATTCTGTGTGGTGAGGTAAAGAGCCCAAGAGATAATGAGAGCAGGTAGTAATGATAACACATGCTAAAGCCTGTAGCCAGGAAAAGGGATAGGCAGAAAGCCCTGTGTGGAGAAAGAATCAAGGTTAGTTCAAGGAGAACTTTTCTTCCCTATTTCTCTTTGGATATGAATTAGCAGCAGCAAATGACAGAGCACAAGCTCAGGTTTTCAGATAAAGAGATGAACACTGTATGGAAGGCCATTTGCTCTGTACATGTGGTCTGCAGATGGCACATTCATGGGTCTCTAGGGGCTGGCAGGTAATGGTAGTAAATGACAGTAGTCAAGTGGAAGGCAAACACAGTTCAAGTAAAATGAGATAAAGATGACAAATGGCAATCTATGCTTGGTTTTATAATTGGAGGATGATAAGGAGGGGTAGTGACTGTGACAAAAGGGAGAACACATGCGTCTCCTGAAGTGGACAGCTCCACTCAGATTCAGCCAAAGCTGGTCCCCCATTGCCAGATCTTCCAATTTTGGAAAGAAAATGAAAATCCAAATTTTGGTGGAAAATCTCTTGAATATGAAATATTGGTAACTAATTTGAATCTTTTTCAAATGCTGTTGGCCTGCGGCCTGCCTGGTTGGGGTCTCTCTTGGAAGAGAACCCTTCAATTATTTTAAAATTTTAAGAAGTTTATCCTCATTATACACATGGACTATACACATGGAGACAGAGCTGGCCCACTGTGTACCCTTCATTTCAAACCCAGTCTTTGTCCCCAAGTTTATAAAGGAAGTCAGTGGGAAAACGAGGGGATATTCCATGTTCATTTGTGTCTAGACATTACATGGAGTATGGGCTGGCTGGGGATGCCCAGGTGTGGCCATGAGTGTGGTCAGATGAGAGCAAGAGAAAGGAGCTTGGTGGAAGAGAGGCTTATGAGGGAGATCCAGCAGGGCTACTGGAGAGAAATGGCAGCTAGGACAAAATGTTTCTTTTAGCTTCCACCCTCCTTTCCTTCTCTCTACTGCCCTATGATCCATTCTTTCTCCTCCTTTCCCCTCCCATTCCCTCTCTCCCTCCCTCCCTCCCTTCCTTCCTGCCTTTCTTCCTTCCCTCCCAATTTCCCTCCTACCTTTCTTCAACAAATTCACTGCCAGTTTACATTATTTCACATGTTCTACTAGGCTATGGAAATACAACCTATGCATAAAATTATGTTTCTTTTTTCTTTTTACCATATCATGTGCAAACAGTTTTACAGATTTTTACCAAATTGGAGGTGAGTTTTACAAGGTTGGACATTATACAAGCTTCATAAACTTTTCTTTGAAGGAATCATTCAGCGAGACACACAACCTCCAGAGCAGCAGAAACTGAACGGTAACAAAAGGCCTAATGGCTTTTAGTGACACAAGACCTGCCAGATGCCTGGGATGTTGTGGGCAGAGACTACAAATGGTAGATTCAAGTTTGATACTTGAATTGAAAGTCACAAGGGAAACATCTGTTTCTGACATGGTTGACTCTACATAGTTGCTCCTGGGTAGTAGCAATAACAGGTGTTCATATAATGATATTATTGACTTCTAGCAATATTGTAGAGCCTGCTAGTGATGAAATGGGGTCAGTTCTTATTATAATACTCTACTCCAAATGTGGTCCGTGGGCCAGCAGTGTCAGCATCACCTGGGACCATATTAGAAATGCAGACTCTTAGCCCTACCACAGACCTACTGCCTTTTAAGCATATCTCTACATATGCACATTAAAGTTTGAAGATTACTGATATAAAGCAGGGGTTCTCAAACCTGGACTTCTCTGAGAGCTTTAAAAAATAATAATGTTGAGGCCACCACAACTCCTTCCTCCACATCCAGGAGGCTCTGATTTAATTAGTCTAGGGTGGGGTCTGGGCAGTAGAAATTTTTTAATCCTTCCTCAAGCAAATTCTTGAGCTCTACCTCAGACCTAATGAATCAGAATCTGTTTTCACAAGCCCTGTGGGTGTGAGTCCAAGGCATGCCTAACTTTGAGAACCACTGTCCCAGAAGGTCACAATCTGTGGTAAAGACAGGCAGAAAAAGCAGGCCATTTCTACACAGTTAGGATCATGGCTCAGACAAGGCAAGCCCACATTCTCCTGTGAGGGACATCCAGCCTGGCACAGAAGGGGACGGAAAGGCCTGTAGTAGGTGACATCTAAAGGGATGAGTGGAACCTAGCCAGGTAGAGATGGGAAAGAAAAGAGCATTCTAGCAAAAGAAACAGTGAGTGCAATGGCCCAGGGGTAAGGGAGCACACGGCTCACTTGAGCACTTGAAAATGTATCACTTTGGCTGTAAAAGGGGGTTGCTGAGGGCTGAAACTAAAGCTATAACTAGGAGATAGATAATGGAGGACCTTGTTTATTGTGGTAAGGAGTTTTACTCTATCCCCAGGTAGGTTTAGGTGGGAGAATATTAGGAAGATCATTTGATGACCACGTAAAGAGTGGTTTGTCTGGCGGGGGCACGAGTAGAGGCAGGGACACTAGTTGGAAGATGGTCACAGCACTTCAGACAAGGGATGCATATAGAATCAGTCAGAGAATTTTCACTGAGAAACGACTGCATTAATAATTACATGTGACACAGTAGACAGTTTTTGACCTCAGAGGTCTCCGTCAGATTCTCAAGACACATAGGTCATCCTATTCAATTAATCAATTCAACTCAATTAAAAAATATTCATAAAACCTGCACTACATAGAGGCCATGTCCCAAGGACAAAGACATGCAATGATCTGTAAGGCATGGTGGCTTCCATCAAGTTGCTGATAGTTTTCTGGAGGAGGCACATATGACAAAATATCATATATGGTATACAATACAGTTGCTGTCATGGGCAAGTAAATTATTTGGCCCATACTGGCCATGCCCTCTTATTGTAATGAGAGCCAGGCCACTGATATATCCAGCCTCATCTGCTATGCTTGGCTCTTCTGGGCCAACTACAATCTTGTGTGGCAGGATTATCTTTATTCCCATTTCATATGTGTGGAAACTGAGGCCCAGAGAGCTTTTGTCATTGGCTTCAGATCACAGGACTGGTAAAGGAGCAGAAATGGGATTTTTACTCCAGGCTCTATAATCTTACTTTCTCATATTCTGATGATTATAATGATGCTTTCTAAACTTTTGTCATCCTTTCTGATTTTTACCATAATTGTGGTAGCCTGCACTACTATTTACTTTATATTTTATGTTAAACTGATCATTTTTTTATGTTAAATAATTTATTCTAAGAAGAAGGTCATATGAATATAATGAATAGAAAGTCAGTATCACTTTCTACAAATAGGAAATAACTGTAAAATTAAATATGTCAGACACAAACCAATGGTATTAAAAATCTTGTTGCATATGGTAGCCTGGCTAAGGCTCTAAGCCTGAGGTCTGCTCTCCCTTTGTTAAAAAGGGAAACTTACAAATTTTAAGAGGTGCTAAAGAGCTGGTAGCACTAACCTGACACTTAGCTTTGACTCATCATAAGGCTCTAAAGATAATTGAGACTTTGGGGAATAACTTTCTCACTATGTGATTTTATCTTTTTAAATATTATCCATCTACCACAAGTCATTGCACAGCATCCATCGAGTAGATATTGTGAAGATTTTCCCTTTCTGTTTTTCCCTTTTTCTTTTTTATAAGACGATTGTCTTCCCAGCCACAACTCCCGCCCCACGGGGTCACCAGGGGCATTTCCTGCAGGGGAGCAGAGGAGAGTGAACCTTTGAGACAGGACCACAGGATGTACAGGTAGCCGCTGGAGTTTCAGTCTTAAGGAAATACTGTTGTGACACCCAGTAATGATCCTCATGTGATAACTGACAGAGATGAGATTTTGCTTTGCCCTCAGTACCTGCTTTTCTTTTTCTCTCTTCTGTGGGCCACTTCAGCCTCAACCTTATGTTTCTGTCTCTCAGTCTTCATGAACCTTCCCTTACTTTGTTAATGTTTAATGATATTTTTATATTATTACCCAACTTGGTAACTTTTAAGGTGTAGCAAGAAAGAAAGAGACTTCAGAGATGCTTCAAAATCAGTGAACCTGGGGGCTTGAGCCCACGGAGTGGACGCTGGTGGAGTGCAGAGGTTATGAGCTTAGTTTTCTTGTTCACAGAGATGTCTAGATGCTGGAGTACTGGCCATGTGAGATGACCAGAAGGTGAGGCTGGAAAGCAGCCGTAGAGCGGCCATAGAGCAGTGTTTAAAGCTGCATGAGAAGCCTGAGTGCCAATCCCTGCCCCAGATGAGCAGGGCCAGCGAAGGTGTCCACACTACGTTTAGATCTCACGTGCTTGGGTGAGGGAGTCCTTCTCTCTTTGAGAATGAACCTCTGCCTGGACTGTTCTTGACTTGAGAATGTACAAGAATGGGGATTTGTCTGAGAAATGTTACCCACCTGATGTGTTTGTTGACCCTGCTCTGTATATCCTGAATTTGTACATCAGCTGGGATATGGCTTTTATTTGAGTCAAATGATTTGTATGTTAACTACTCTACTTTAATGATCATGATTGTCATGTTTATCATATACTTTTTAGCATCCTGATAAAAGACACCCCTTTCAGAATTCAAGAGATTATCACCTGGGCCTGCTTTGCAAATGATTTATTTCTGTCAATATTCTAGTGAGAGGGGAACATTTTATTTATGTGACACACACTGGAGGTTTACAAAGAGCAAAGTACTCCCCATCAGATGCGACTGTAAGTTAAAATATATCAAAACACACACAACTTTATATGAAGGATTAAAGGAAGAAGATTGAAAGACTAAGTCTTGAATTGTTCTGAATTTTAGTGGCTTTCCATGAGGCCCAATCTTCAAAATTTGGGTTTGAGCAAAATAAAAAGGCATCTAGAAATTTTTTACAAACAGATTTCAAAATCTGATTTAAAATAAAAGACAGAAAACAATTTATTTCTAGACTATCTTTCTAGAAAATACACATTTATTCTAGGTAAGATACTAGAGATACCAGGTATACATCAATTATAATATATAATCACGGCTTTCAGGAAATTTACAATCTCCCCAGGGAAACAGACATAAAAACGATGATAGAAGTAGACTAGAAGAATAGAAAATTAACGGGTGAACCCAGGGCCTGGCCAATGGACTTTGTATCAGTTGGCAGAGAAAAGGTCTATAGAGGACTTGGCATTTGAGTTAGTTCTTGATGGGTGCATAGGATTTTGCAAGGAGTCGGGAAGGAGATTAGAAGCAGAGGGAACAGTGGGAGAGAAGACAGACAGGAATGTGCATACCTGCTTGGCAGAATGAGAGTGATAATGGGAGCATAGTGCCTATGTGAGGGAAAATAGAGTATGAAGATGGAAAGGTGGGTAACAGCCCAGTTGCAAAGGTCTCTAATGGTGCTTGGATTTCATTGAGCTAGTCGTGGGTAGTTGTCATCATACATTCTCAAGCAGGAGAGTGATGAAAATGGGAAATTTTGAATTAAAATAGCTAGGAAAGTGATCAGGCAAGAGATTTTTTATGTTGGCCCAGGTAAAATTATCTTCCATCTATCTTACACCAATTCTCCTTTTTTTTTCTTCTAATCCATGTACTGAAATTAAGGATTTTTTTTCAAGAGACTCAATATATTTGTTACATTAATAACTCAGGAGTTCCAGTGAATGAAGTCCTAAAACACTGCAGAAAGGCTGAGAAAGACCTGTCTTCACTTTAGATTTCTGGTTCTAGTTTTTTTCAATATGTTGGACATTACTGAGATGAAATTACAGGAAAGAAAAGAAGGAAGGAAGAAAAACTTACATGTCATACTTTGCTTGTTCCTCCAAGAAGACACATTTTTTTTTCCTTTTTGTGAGGCTCTTCAGATCAAATTAAGCAGTAAAAATATTCTAATTGAGTTGGGCTGGACCAAAGATGGATCCTTATCTTAGTACAATTACATAGTGTAATTTATGCTTCCAATTATACCATTCCTTCTTCCAAGAGGAGATTGAGCTTGTAAATAGGCTCTCAGTCAGGCTTGGGAAGAAGTGTGGCTGCTGTCATTAAAGGGGCAGTAATTGATGTGATTTCATAAACACATATGATTCCCAGTGCCTTTAAAGACATCCACATTCCTGTCCATGGAGGGAAAGCAGAGGGATGGATAGACCAGTTATGGCTACTTTTTGAAACATGGACTGTAGCTTAGTTCAGTGGTGGAATTGCAGGCACGGGAGTGATGGTGGTGAGAGCAGAAATGGAACTATTCTAACATAGTCAGTGTCATCAGAAGAGTCCTGCCTAATGGAAGCTTGGTTTCATTTCAAGGCAGAGCAAGGCCTGGTACTCTCTTGTTCTATCTTTCTCCTCACTTCCTCCACCTCCATCCATTTAGAACACTTGTTCTCCTCTGATGCAGAAATGAGAAACATAGTTTGTAGTTTTCAGTCCTGAACTTATAATTTCCAGATCTGGTTTTGAACAGATCATAAGAGAATCAAAGTTGAAAGCTTTTCCCTTTCTCCATTTCAAATTCTCTCTAGAATCTGTTCATTTGAGCTCCCTGGGGAAGTGCACTGACACTGTGGGAAACACTCCATTGTCTCCAGGTGGTGGGAGGATATTTAATTGTCAGTTAAAAAAAATAATGATCTGTAGCTGATTAAAGAGCTGAGAGAACCTTATACTTTGAGTTCTTTAAGTGGGTGATTCCTTTAACCAGGTAATTCTTCTAAGCGGGTATTTCCTTTAAGCAGGACCCTTCACAGCCCTGTAAAACTGAAGACCATCTAGGAATTCTTGAACTGTTTCAAATTGTTTTCAAATGGGCCTGGATGCTGTTGAGAAATGCATAATTTACGACCTTAACACTTGATTAGGTGTTAAACGACTATCGGGAGAGATGTCCTTGGTAATCCAGTTATCATCTAGACTCTAATTATCACTTCACAGGAGAAGTAAGGCTGGGTAATTGAGAACCAAAATTCTTAAAGGGCTTGAAGTGGCCATTTTCTTATGCAGTTAAGCAAATTATTTCTCTACCTAGAAGATGTCTAATTGGTACCAATTGATGAGAAGGAAGAAATGGTGTTATGACTTTCAGGAGAGAGTTAGGAGGCTTCAGCCAGGGCAACAGAAAGTTGCATTGGGTACTAAGAGGTTGCTCCCATTTAAAAATTTCACTTTATTTAAAATATGTGTTAAAGGAGAGAGAGAAGAGAAAGCAGGAGACAGCCAAGAGGAGACAGAATGTAATTAAGAGCTGATGGCCATACCTCTCCCCTGTCTGTCATTACTAAGGATTTTTCTCAGATGAGACTCAATTTCACCTTGTGTTAGTTCCCATTGATTACTATAAATTATTTAAGCCACAAATGCTGTGCCATTCATTAACCAAGAATGGTGATAATGGGCCAAAATCTGCCTGAGAGAAGGGTCTCACTCTCACTGAATTCAGTAGGAAATAAGAGTAAGAGGTAAAGAGATTCTGTTCTGTATCTTTTTTTTGACTGCGTCCCCCTTGTCCCTCATACCGCAGTCTTCTACAGAGCACTTCTATGTGCATAAATGTCCACACTAAGTGCTGTAGATACAAAAATAGGAATATAAGACATGACCATTGTCTTCAGCAATATCCTCTCTAGAGACATTGGTGGGTAGTGTTCAAAGGAGGCTAGTAGTAAATACCTCGTCTTTCTTCCTCCACATGTAGGATGAATTGATAAATGGTGGAGAGTGGGAAATCAGATCACCTTGATTACTAATAAAGTTGATTGGAGAATGAGGGTTATATCTCTGGCCAAACAGGTTTGCCTGTCCGCCAGTAGAATCAGCACTTACTGCTGGGCACTTACTGCTGGACACTTGGCACAGCTGGTAAACCGCAGGCATCCCCTATGGTGAGGAGATGGGAGGCAATCCCCATGGCAGAGAGCAGATTAGAGTGCATGCATCCTCTGGACAGGCTGGCACCAAAAGAGGCTCTCCTTAACTCTGATCATGTAATCACAACTGCAGGAGAGGAGTGAGCTCCAGGCAGAGCCCAGAGTAAAGTCCTTCTACATGGAAACATCAGGCCCTTCCCTAACAGAGAGGCCTGGAAAACGATGTTAAATGGAGATTAAGTTTGTAAGTGGTAAATTATATGTTTAATTCACTGCTTTTATGGGTTTGAAGTTAGAAGTGCATTTGTATACAATGTTCTGAAAACTGGCCACATCCTGAAGAGCGCAGAGACCTGAAGAGGCACAGAACCACCACACTCCAGAGTCGCTATCCTATTATGCAGAAAGTGTGTAGTCTGTCCCCGATTGGTAGGTGTCAATTTGGCACATCAGATGTCTGGTTAGCAGGAAATGTACCTATATTTAAGCTTATGTTTTTAGGTTCTTCTGACCTTATTTTTTTCTTGATAGTATTTTTTTTTTCAGGAATACAAATGCAATGCATGTTAATCATAGAATATTTAGAAAATACACAATAATATAAAGAAAATAAAAGTTACCTTTTATCCTATCATGGAAATCATTTAACCCATTTTTAAAAAAAATTCTTCTATTAACTAAACTTATTGTGGTAATCATTTCATAATCTACCTAGATATTGACACGAGTTGTACAATTTAAACCTATATTGTGTTATATATCAATTATATCTCAACAAAACATGAAAAAATGAAATAAAATTTTATATATACCTATTTTCCCAGAGAATTTTTTATACTATATATGGAATATTCTCATTTTCTCTTATTATATCCTGAACATTTTTTCATGTCATCATTTTTTCATGACTGCATAGCATTTTAACCTGCTGCTTTCTCTTTGATACTTAGATTATTTTTAACTTTCTTTTCTACAAAAAGCTTTCTTATGTGTAAATATTTGTATGCTTCTCTGAATACTTTTTAGATTAGAGTTGTTGGGATTGAGAGTTTAAACATCATAAAGCAGTGCTGGGCTGGTAAATGTTTAACAACAGGCTTGCAGGGGCCAAAAAAGCCCTGATTTGTAGCATTTGCAAATTTCCATGGTACCAGCACTGATTTCAAGCTACTGATGGTTTATCACCTACTTTAAAAAACTCTTGAAAATTTAACAACTGGTTCTTGCAAGCCAGCACACCAGTGCAAGGTTCTAGATACATATTTAGCTGTTTCTGGAAAGGTTGAAACTAATTACATTCCTTACTAGCAGCAAGTGAGATGGCCTACTTAGATCCTGCTTAGGGTTGGCAGCCTCAGGTAGGCCAGCAGCTGAGGTGGAAGGTAAATACACTCACGCGTTCTTTCACTCAAAGGGATCAATGCCATCCCAGATAATATGTAGGAGAAATTACTTTTTTTTTTCTTAAAGAGCTATTCCACACATATAAACATTGTAAAAGGGGAAAAACTAAACTCAGAATTTGTTTCAGATTTTATGTAAGACTAAGTCCAAAATAGTCTCTCTGTTACTTCTCTTTCATATTGATGCAATACTATTAAATATGACATTTAACCATCTCATATATTCAGAGAAATATAGCGTCATGGAATGAAGGGAAATTTGTGATATTACTGGAGCATGGTAATTCTCAAATAGCTGTAGCCTTGGCTTAGACACTAACTCTGTGACCTCAAGGTTAGACTTTCTGTATTTTCTGCTGAGTGTCTTTATAAGAGTCAGAGTGAGCCTCAAAGTGCAGACCTGCTTATGCTATTCCTCTATTCAATATCTTTTTTGAATGAGTTCCCATGATTGGCGTTAAGTTGAAAATCTCAAATTCTTAATATTTACAATGTTACCTGGTATTGCAGACAAACTATAAAGTAACCCCCAATGACCCCTGTTCACTGTCATTTACATTCGTATGTAACACACTCCCCTTAAGTGGGAGTGGGACTTATTACTTGCTTCTAATCAACAGAATATGGCAAAGATGGTGGGATGTCACTCCAGTGTTTGTTATGTTATTTAAGACTCCATCTCTCTGGGTCACTCTTTTTCTGCTGGCCTTGAAGAAACGATAGCCATTGTGAACTGTCTGTTGAAAGGCTCACCTGTCAGATAAATACAGGAAGGTTATAAGAATTGAGGACCTCAGTCCCATAACCACAAGGAACTCAATTCTCTCAACAACCTTAATGAGCCTGGCAGCCGAACTTTCCCCAGTCAAACCTCCAGATGAAAATGCAGCCTGGCCAACACCTTGTTACAGCCTGGTAAGACCCTAAAGCAGAAAACCCACTGAGCATGCCTAGACTACTGATCCATAGAACTGTGAGATAATAAATGTGTATTATTTCAAGCTGCTAAGTATGTGGGAATTTGTTGCACAGCAAAAAGAAACTGGTTACAAAGTCTTCCACAATATTCTGACTGCCTATGTCTTCTAGCCCAAGTCTAATTTTCTCTTTCTGTCCTTCCAGATTTCATTCTGCATGCATCTCCTTCCTTCTCTGGGCGCCAGGAGGAGACTGACTTCTAGGGACCACATCTACTGAGCCTCCTTGACCTCTGGCTTTTGATTGGTGCTGAAATGAAGTTGAAAAGTAGAAAGGAGAGGGGAGAAGATGAATCCAGCTCCCTTCCTGTTATGTTGTAGGTTGGCAACAGCTATGTTTCTCAACCGAAGGCCATAGCTCCTGTCAGGTGTTTTGCTCCTATGAATCCAGCTTTCTCTGGTGTCCCTTACTGCTCCCTTCCCATGTCCCTTAGTATCAGGACTGGTACAGGATCCTTGTTGTTGCGAGTCTTTGATGTTCTACCATTCTTTTCCTTATTTGCTTCCCTTAACCCTGCCTAAACCTTTGTTTATAGTCACTTCATTAAACAATTCTAAATTTCTCTTTTATCACTGTTTTTTTGCTGGGACCCTGAATGATGCAAAGCATTATTTCAATTTCATACTCTTTCGTACAAAGGGCTTCCCACAAACTGATATTTTAACAAGCTCTCCAGGTGATTCTGAGGCATGCTAAAATTTGGGAACCACTAAAGTAGCTTGTTCTGTAATCTTCTTTAGGTTCCATCCTAAACTCTTAGACTTAGTTTGCTCCCTTTGCTACATTTTCCACAGCACCCTCTGTCTCCCTCTATATGTCTAGTATGCAGATCACTTATTGTTTAAATTTAGTCTCTCCTAGGATCTTATGAGCCCAGCATCTATGTCCTCTTTGTGTTGTTCTTTTCCATGTCCTACTAGTACCTAACCTATAGTGGGTTAGCAATAATTAATTCTTAAATAAATTGATTGCATGAACTTGTTTAGGCCTCATTCATGTGAAGGGGATTGGCTGGCTTGTGCATTCATTCAATGATCAACTTTGCTCAAGGTAGCTTGGTTAAGCTGTAGAGTTTATCTCTGGGCAGAAGTTTCCAAATTTCTTATTTGGAAAGATCTACATTGTGTGGGTTAATTCTCATCTTTTCTAACCATTTTTATCCAAGCTCATATAGTTGCAGATTTGCAAAAATATGTTATATAACATAGTTTACTTTATAAATAGCATAGATCATAATTTGGATGAATTACTTTCAAAATTCGATCTAAATAATCTGACCAAAGAACTTCTGTTTGATTGTTCACTCAGACTACTTATAGTTAGAGCTGCTGCTGTTGTTTGTTGTTATTGTTGTTGTTGTTGTTGTTTTTTAAAAAAACTCCTAAAACTGTAGGCTACACTCATGAATTTAATAACAGTGGGGGTAATTATCCAAGTTGAATTTGCTGGACTTGAAGTGGTCTTGTGCCTCAACGATCTCCTTGGACTTATAACACATAGAAGGAGGTGGGAGCTGTTAGAGGTTTGAGTGGAGGTGTGACAGGTACAAATTTACATTTTAAAAGGATCACCCTGGCTATTCTGTGGTGTAGAGTGAGGAGAGACAGAGAAGAGGCAAGGAGATCTGTTATGAGGTGATGGCAGTGATATAAGCAGAGATGATGGTGGAGTAGTAGCACCACAAATGGAGGTATATTTAACTTCTAGATATATTTTGAAGGTAGATCTATTAGATGGGATCTGGGGAAAGAGAAAGAAGCCAAGGTTTTTGGCCTGTGCAACTCGTTGGATGGGATGCTATTCAATGTGACAGGGAATGCTGTGAAAGAAGTAGGCTCTGAACAGGGTGATCTGGAGTATGGAATATTTCTATTATAAATCATTAGCAGCATATGATCGAATAAGTAACATTAAGTTTAACAAAGATCTTGGGAATTTTACAAACTCTTTTGAATGTTATCTTCAATATGACTTTGGATAGAAACAAAGAACAGTCTATGATTTTATTTCTTATCAGGATGTGCTAACTGAGGTAAACATGCTTCCATTTGTGGGAGATCATAGCCCAGTGTGGATTAGATTCTGTGCTGGTCCTTGATTCATATTTATTCTTTGCCCTTCTGCTGTGCTCTGTATTATAGAGGAGCTAATAATTGTAGGCTGTATTTTCTGGGCTTCTGCTCAAGGGATTTTTGGTTGTGTTGGTACTGGGAGGTCCTCATTAGATACTAGAGCAAGAGAGGAGGAAAAAAGCAGAATATTTTCCCTCCTCTGTGTTGGATTTATTCATCATCACTATCAGTGGCTGAAAATCCTCTGTCATGCCAGCTCTCACTGGACAGGCCTCCTCCCCTGTGGTTCTGGTCTCTTTCTCTCTCTCTCTCTTTCTCTCATCCACCCACCCCTCCCTTCTTGTTGAGCTCTGTGAAAACTGCCTCTTCTCTTTGAACCTCCAGCCTAGGGGAGTCTCCAACTTGATGCAGCTGCCAATCTCTGGGTTGCCATCCTGTCCCTGTTTGGCTTCTCAGTTTAATGTCTAGAGTGGTTTCTGTTTTCCTGGTTGGCTCCCACAGACTAATTCCTATAGTGAGACAAAGAGCAAATTGGGTGATTATTTGGTATGCCACTTATTTCAAGGATACCTGTGAATTTGACTTGAGTTTATCCTCTAGACTTAACTTGTCTGTGGCCTTCTTATCTATCTGGGTGAGATGGGCTGTGGGTTTAGTATTAAACTGGCCCTCATATACTTTGATCTACTACCAAAAGGGTTGACAGTAATCTTAAAACAAAACCATTCCTCTTACACTTTAATTTCTTCACTGCTGTCATAATCCTACTTAGTTACTCTTCATGAGAAACTCATAATTTCCAAGACTTGCCATTTTTATCTTTAGGTCGTTCTGTTTTGAATCCTAAATTTTTGATTAGAACACTTTATTTTGAAAACTCCAACTCGGATTTTCTCTGGGCTCAAATGATGTGTCTGTGATCCCATCCTCCACTCCTCACCTCTTTTCTTAGTACAACTTCTTCAGGGTTGTTACCATCCTGAGGTAGGCCCTCTTTCTGGTCTAAATTTGGCCCTCAGAAGCTCATAAAAAAAAAAGCTCAAACAAATCCTGGCATGGAGGGCCGCCTGCCCTAATTGGCTCATGTTCCAGTTTTCATTGGTCTGCTTATGTCATGTTCTCATCCCTTATTAGCTTGCCTTAGTTCATGCTTCCATCTCTTAACTAATTCCTGGAGCTAGGTGAATGAAATACCTTTATAGGCCTAAGAAAATACATAGTATCTGGGATCTACTGATTAGCTTAAGCAAATACAGTCACTGGATCACTGGATGCAACTTGGAGTTGAAGTCAGTCCCACCCAAACCAGCTATCTCATAAATTCACAGTGAAGTTATTAGTAAGGGAGAAAGGGAGATTGGGTTCTAGAGAGTCTTGACAAAAAAAAAAAAGTTTCCACTATGAAAGGCAAAGACAAAGAGTCATTTGAGTCTTGAATGGTTTACATTGGACAAGTTAAGGTTTACAGGATACATTAACAAATCACAGGGGGCACAACTCCAAAATTTGGTAAGTAAAATGACAGATTATATATATATATATATATATATATATATATATATATATATATATATAATAAGGAGATAAATTCTGAATTTCTAAAACTTATTATGTAACAATAAGACTATTCTTTATTCAATTATAAATCAATAAGCAATACATGTATAGGCATATATATATATATATATATATATATATATATATATATATATATATATTTGGAAGAAGAAGACAAACAGAAACAAAAAGGATGATTTAAAAAAATCTCAGCTTTTGACATAGTAAAAATACATCCGAAAATGAGCCATTCTCTAAAACAGTGCACAATTAGAACTGAAGCTTTCACACCTAATCTGGAGGAAAAGGCTATCAATATCAAAAAACAATATATTGGACCCCCATGACAAATACAGCCAAAATTTCATTTGATAATTTCATTGCTATATTTTGCAGAATGGTAACTGTGGCAACTGAAATACACTATAAAGGTCTATACCTTCATATACACCTCAATTTGTGGCAGGTTGCTTTTTTGTTATTCTTTTTCATGTAGGCCAATGAGCAGTTCAATTGAACAAAGCTTCTTTCTGCCCCCTCCTTCTTCCTATTTTTCTTTTTTTTTTTTCTTTTGATTTGGCAGGTGCCTAGATTTTTATCTTTGCACAGGACAATGAAATGATAGATGATCTGGTAAAAACAAGAACAGAATCCCACGTACAACTGATATTAAAATGAAAAGAACACTAATTCATTTAATCTTATTCTTGCCATTAAATAATAGCTAATTATTTGTTAAAAAAAAAGAAAGTACATAGGTCTTAGTGAATATGGTTGATTGGTAAATGGGGGGTAGGACTAGACAGGATTCTTTATTTTACTTTATTTTGGCATGTGTGTTTTTTATCTCTTTTGCCCAGGATGAACTCTTTAATACTCAGTTAACTATTGGAGTTTTGAAGGAGCTGACTTATTGAGGTTTTTAATGTTCATCACTTACACTAAATAAGTCTAAGATGGCTTTTTTTTCTTAAACTGACTCGAAAAGCCACTACAATAGCAATAGCAACAAAACAGAGATCCAAGATCTGCCAAAGCTGTTGTGAGATTCAGATTCCACTGGTCCCCTAACGTAACGATTCAGGAAATGCTTCATTTAACTGTTGTAGTGTAACAACTCCCTCAAAACTTAGTGACTACATATAACCATTTATTATTCCTGACAAGTCAGTACCACCTCCTGGGTTGATCTGGGCTAAACTCACTCATGGCTCTGGGGTCAGCTGGAGGGTTGGTTGGGGCTGGCTGGTCTAGGATGGTCAGGGCTAGGACGAATCAGCTTGGCTCCATGTGGTGTCTTATTCTTCTAGCAGGCCAGTCTGGATTTGTTCACATGACAGTGGCAGGGTTCCTATAGAGAATGGAATTGTGGTAGGTCTTTTGAGGCCTAGGGTCTGAATTGGAACATTGTCACTTTGACCTGACTTTAAAGACAAAAGTAAGCCCAAATTCAAGAGGAGGGGAAATAGATCATGACTTTTGGTGGGAGGAGCTACAAACTCCTACTGGATGCAGTAGGAAAGAATTGGGGCCTGTTTGCATCCATGTACCGCGGAAAACTTGAATATGCTCAGCTCACATGGTAAACACCTTATTTTTAGGGGGGAGAGTAATATAAAAATAAACATTATGTGTGAAAGAAGTTCCCATACCCGATTTAGAAACAATCTGGTTTATTAAAATAGAAGCATCTCACCCCACCCCCCAAATCCGTTTTTAGTTTTCTTATTTCTACCATTTGTTGACTTTTCCACTCAATGTAGAGAGAGAAACTTTCGTATTAACTTACTTTTTTTGGTTTGATTATACTTGAATTATTTTTGGTTTTGTTTATTAATATAAAACTATGTAGTTTAGGTTTTTAATATCATTGGAATATTTTCTATTCCTCTGACTGAGTTTTTAGGTATCTTAAAATGAACTTCTTGCTACCCATAGTAGAATACTTGAAATTATTGTGTGAAAAGGAAAAATATGTTTCAATTATTCACTTCTTTGGGACCTACTGGATGAGTGAGTACCCCCTGGCTACAAGAATCTGAGCTAGGTGAGCAGTATAAGTGGAGAGCAAGACAAACAAAACCTCTGCCCTCTGGAGCTTACATTTCATTGGGGTGACAGGAAGCAAGCAAACCATGACTGATTGTGGTAAGTGCTACAAGGATAAATCAGGACATTGGAAAACTTTGTTCAAACAGAGCCAGTTCCACTTCCATTTTCAGGAGTGAAGGAGGCAGAAATGAAGCAGAAACTGTCTTTAAAAAAAGAAGGCATCTGTGCAAGAGAGAGAGGTCCAGAGCAGACCAGACCTTGATGTGGCCTGAAGATGCCTCTGTGGCGTGTTTTCGGAAGAGAAACTGCATGTCTCAGGCACCATCACTACTCTGTTCATATCCTTTTTGATTCATTAAACTCTGGTGTTCTTTCCCTCCCACTAGCAGTACCTGCATCTGTCTCTTGAAGGGCTGCTTCAGGCTGCCAGAATTCACTTTGCGAACAAGTCCCAAGAGTTGGAAGTTCTAGGAATGTCCATGCTCCAGGGAAGCCCTTTACCAGTGACTGATGGGCAAAGGAGTATAAATTCTCCAGCTCCTTTGCTCTAATGGGATCATCTCCCCAGACTCCCCCTCCCTTGCAGGAATGAGCTGGAGTTGTCCTCATTGGAACTTTGTTTGATTTCTCACCCTCGCTTGCTTTTTCTTCTTTTCCTGTTGCCACTTCCTCACTCTTCTGCTGATTTTTCCTGGAACACTTTCTAATAAATGATTCTCACATGAATTATTGTCTCTGGAGATGATTCTGAGGTTCTCAGTCTCAGGCAACCAGTAATACTGGAGCATAGCAAGTGAAGAAGGAGGTATGAGATAAGGTTCTAGAGATAGACCCATCAGGCAAGGTGTTGCAGCCACAGAACAGCAAGAGAATGATATAACCTAACTTATTTTTAAAAAGATCACTCTTTTTACTGGAGTGGCAATGGCTGGAGAACTGGTTGGAAGAGGGCAAGAATAAAACCTCAAATCAAATCCAGAGCCAGTTATCCTCCCTTGTGCTGACATCTCTACCAATCAATTCCTTTTTATATTTTCAATTAAGATAAAATGATCTACCCTTTGGATATGCCTCAGAGATGATGTGAGCATGAAAAGATGATTTGCATAAACTTAGAGTTCTCTGGAAAAGAAGTGCCCAATAAAAGCCACTATTATTATTGATAAAAATAAAAATAGCAATGCAAGCTCATAACTAGCCTCTGGAGAATTTTCTTACAGTAATGGGAAAATTAAGTGTTATATTAAAGACTAAAACAACTGTTTCTAGGTTTCTCTTTTGTTCCTGCTATTGTTTTGTAAAAGGACAGTGATGAAAGCAACATTCCATGTTTTTTCCTTTGAGAGTAAAGGATAGTTTATTTTGAAATAAAAAAAAAAAACAACTTGTATAAATGTAGGTAAAACTGTTGTTGAAAAATATTGGCTTATGCTCTAGATAAATAAATATACACACAGTCTCCATAGAGGACAACTGAGTGTATGTCTGTCTGTGTGATATATACATGCAGGCATGCTTGGTAGACTTTCTCTGCTCACTGGAAGCTTTTTCCAACCTAATGTACGGAAAGTGACAGATGGATCAGCAATGGCTGAGAAGCAGTTACACATATCTGGCCAGCATGGTTTTGATTGTATGTTGGATTGTCAGCCAGCCACACATCAGAACTATCATTTCAGGAGGCTGGAAAAGAATTATACACCATCAACGGGAAGGGAGAGATGCAGGAAATGAAACAGACACTCTGTATGTGTGTTGAGGAGGACATAGAAACAAAGAGTGAGGTGCAGTATCAGTTCTACTTAAGAAGTTCCCCAGTTCCCTTTGACCTCTTGTTCCTCTCCATAGGAAGCCTATCTATCATATGGTTTTTGTAGAAATGCTTTCAGTAACGCATCAGTGTAGGTGAAGCTTTATCCAACTGTCTGAATTCACACAAGGACTCACCAAAAGCAATGCATTCTGATATTCAAGTTCAATTGTTATTGTACCTGAGTTTTCATAATAAAAATCTCACCACTGAAATACATCTATGTTGTACAGTGGCCTGAGGGTTGCATGTCCATATCTTCAGATAACCCTGTAAATACTTCTTATATCAGTGGTTTTTGAACCACAAAGCAGGTATAACCTCAAAATGCAGTAAAAATTGACTGACTTACTTGAATGTGCAAATATTTAGGCTCAGCACCTGAAAAGATTACACACTTCAGTAAGACCAACAAATCAAAGAATTCTGTGGGAAAACATGGAAACGTTTGCTTTTCTACTCCTCTATCAACACCATTCTGGTACTTTGCTGTATGTGCTTTAAAATACACTCTGCGTGACAAAAGATGTCAAAATTAGACAAATAATGCAGTGCAGTCTAGATTCACTATGATGAGAATATTCTATTCACTCCCTCTTTTTCTTTCCCCAGGAAGATACCCAAATTGAGTAAGTTGACTCCCCAAATCTCTCATTTGTTTTCTCTTTTTCAGAAGAAAGGGGCATTTAGGACTCTACCATTAGGGTAATCTTTGCTGTGTCTCAGCATCTCATCCATTGTTCTTGTAATAAGATTGGGAGATAGTTTTAACAGTTGCTTTTGAAAAATGGTAGAAAGAGTGACAGAGTTATATGCAGTATTGTTAAAATGGCTACCCATGTAGCTTTAGATATCTCCAATGCCCAGTTCCCAGCTGCTTCTGCCTCATTCCCTCTGGTCCTCATCCTCCCCAGTGTCTCTTCTTCGATGTGGGCTCCCATGTGGCTCACCCCAGCTGCTCATAAGATTCTTACACTAACTTAGGAGGACAGCTTCTTCTTTTAAATTTTTGGATTTTTAAGAATTAGAAAATATAACATCACCCTGTGTAAACCAGGGCCTAGAACATAGTAAGTGCTTAATAAATATATATTGAATAAATGAGGAATTAAAAATTATTAGAATATATAACACTTAGGATGGAAAATCAATAACCAGTTATAGAGCCACCCACCAGAGACGAACACTAACACACCACATTTTGGTTATATGCTTCTAGATATTTTTTGCAATTCTAAAAAAAAAAAAAAAAAGAATATTTTGGCTTTATTGTTTTGCTGTATGCTTGCCACCTCCCTCAAGATGCAGATCCTCCCATCATACTTTTAATGGTTACATAATAATCCATTTTATAGAACATTGCTATGAGTTGTTTAGGTTCCTGTTGTTTGACATTTAGGTTCCAATTTTTTTTTGCTTTTGTAAACAATACTTTATTAAACATCCTTTATGTTATTCTTCAATTTTAATGCAATTTTAATGATTTCTTTAGGATAAATTCCCAGAAATGAAATATTTAGGCTAAAGAATCTGTGTATCTTAATGCCTATTGACAAGTCATCCAGGGAAGCATCTCCTTGCCCAAGTTCCGAGGGTAATCTGCTTCCAACTGGCACTCTGAATTGTAACCTCCTTCAGAGTCTATGTCCTTTGGGACTGATGACTTGTATAGCAGATGATCAATATATAGTTATTGAAGCAAGTGATTTAAATATTTCTTTCCCATGACCTCAATTCTAGCTTCCTTATGCAGTGATTTTCCTTGTACACCTAAGAAACAGATGCACAGAAAACCAGAGAGAGGATATAACTTTGTGTTATCACGAAAACCTTAACTCCAGCCTAACCTTCACTATTGTCCATGGGTCCAATTCAACCTATATTTGCAATGGCCCATAAGCTAAGAATTGTTCCTGTGTTTGCCAATGCTTGAAAAAAATCAAAAGAAAAATAATATTTCTTGAATCATATGAAATTTAATTTCAGTGTCCATAAATAAAGGTTGATTAGAATAGAGTTAGACTCATTTATTTACATCCTATCTTTGGCTGCTTTAGTGCTAGAATGACAGAGCTAAGTAATTTCAACAGAGACCAAAAGGCCCACAAGGCCCATTATATTTACTATTCGGCCCTTTACAGAAAAAGTTTATTGAATCTTCGTCTAGATGTTAGCCAATTGAAGCTGAGTAATTTGAACTCTAGAAAAATGAAATTTGCAATGACATTGTCACTAAATTAGCATTCATAGAGTGCTACACATATTCGCACTTCCAGTGTGTCTGGGTAAGATCTCACCATCTTTCTACTGTCTCGGCTTTGACCCCAACATTCTATAGGTGAGAAGATCTCTCACACCTTCAACCCTGGCTCCGCAGAGTACTCAGACAAGGGATTTTCACTGTGAGCATTGACAATTTCCCAAGTTCACAGTTTTAGCATCTTGATACCAAGTCCTGAGGGCATGCTTTGGCTAGTGTGGCTGAGGAGATGAAGTATGGCTCCCTTATTAACTTGTCAAAGTGCGGTGCAGCTGCATCATTTGCTCACCCATTTGCTTAACTTAAATAAAGGTTGGTGGTTAGGCTTCTGTTGCATTGTGCTCTCCTGCTAATTATCAGTGTATTTGTTTTAGAGACAATTAGCCACCTGGTTCATTTTCCCATTGAAGTCAGGTCATCATGAGTTACATCTGCTTTCAGGCCTCCTCAAGTCCAAGACATAATAAAAAGATGATGGCTATGATTATAAAAAGCGTGCGGGGTTGGGCATCATTGGTACAGCATATTGAATTCCCAAAGAGGATTGAGTTTCATCATTGTACTCACAGAAGCTCCTCTCTGCCAGTCACAAAAGAAGGATGTGAACTGAGAACTCTTGTGCAGAGCCAGAAGTCCTTTAGCAAGTGGGGAAAGTTCTGTATTTGCAAAGGTACCAACTAATAATGGCAAAGTGAGAGCTGATTCCTCCCAGGGGCACTATGCTGACACAACAAAAAAGTGACAAGTATGCACATCTTAGTGCTTGCAGAATTTGCATAAAACTGAAGTTGTTCAGACCTGTGGGTGTTGCCTTTTAAAAAAATGTCCCCGATAATGTGACATAATAGTATGCAGAATACACATTTGCTTTTATAATCCCATATGCTCTGGCAAAACTTAGCATTTTGGAGCTAAGACTTTATTATGCTAGGTCCTCACTGAATCACATTGATGATGGAGACGCTGTTTGCAGCTTTCTGAATTTGAGAAGTTGAGGGTCTATGGCATCAACACAGCTTAATCACATAGAATGTGTTCCAAAGATGTTATTTGACTATAGAGAAGGAAATCAGATTTATGAGGCTTGGCATAATCAATCAAGAGTGGGTCATAGCTGTGGAGAGCCTGGAACTGGGTTCAATAGAGTGAGAGTGAGTATTAGTTCATTTCGGCTGCCTTAGTACTGTAAAGACTGCAAAGTGAGGCTTAGTGTTGGGCGAAAATGAAACATCTGTAGATGTTTCACAGATCACAGGACACTGAAAACCTTTACTCTGTGCACCAAGGTGGACTGTAACAGAGAATGAATGCCTTAAACAAAACATTAGCAAGTTGCTTAGACACCAAAAGAAATTCCAGTTTATGTAAAAATTCACAATATCCACAAAACTCGAGATTATGGTGTTCTTCACAAAGCCATAGCTAATTATTTGGACATGTTGTTCAGGTTGAATTAATAAAGACAATGTAAACAGAAAGCCAAAATTGGTACACTGACATTGAGTTTTCCAAAGTGAATCCAGGCAGAGTACTGGTTCTGTGGAATGTTATGTTGAAAATGAGATTCTCGGGCTTCTTAATTTTGGGAAACACAGGGCTCGACTAACTTAACTCAGCTAAATTCAAAGTTTGTGTAGGACTTCTGGGAGCTTTAAGTATGCTAGTGATCTTTGTGAAATTCAAATTTTCCAAAGTTATTAAATCACAGAACCCCCTTTTCCTAGCATCTGGCAGGAATGGTGTTCTGACGAAAGCTTGTTGAGAGACATTGCCCCAGAATGTTTACTCTAACTCAGGGCTTTGCTGAAGACTCAAGAGAAAAAGTACAAGTCAATAGTTAGGGGTGGAGGGCTTACAAAATTGTACAGGTGGGCTGGCAGTAGTTCCAGTTCACCTACTTCCTCTGTTTTTGATCTTATCAGGGCCTGGTCTTTTCTTACTACAAGTCTGATAGCTGAGCCTGAATGGTCCCACTTCTAATTTTTTTTTTTTTAAATTGCTGCCTTAGAGCCTTAGGCTATGACTTGAAAAGGTAAGAAATAATTTAGTTAATTGAATCAAAATGTAAGCCCACAACTTTTGATCACTTGCATAAAATTCATTAGTCTGAAGATAAATTGTGTAGTACAAAGGGTGTATAAGTGAGTTTGACTAGGTGGGTGTGCCCTAATTTCCTAATGCAGGAGAAAGTAATTCAGCCTGATTGTACATCACCACTGGTGGCATGTAAGTCTTACAACTTGAAAATGTTTGGCAGTTACATAATACGGAACATAAATACTATGGATCAAGTGAGAACACAGTACCACAAAGATTACTGTTTTACACACATTGATTCATAATACTGACATTTTGGAGAAAGGAGTCTTTGGACAGCAGCCCCATACAAATTCATTTCGTTGTCTAGGTCAATTTTTGTGTTGTGGTTTTCTGCACATTTTCACAAGGCCGTTGTAAACTTAATCCTGTTTAGCAATTATGATTTACTTCAATTGGCTCCACTCATTAAGCTGTTTAAACTTAGATTTAAAGAATAATATCCACTTTGTTCCTTTACAAAACTTTGGGGACAAAATAAAACATTTAAAATGGATTTCTTGGCAGAGAACAATTGACGTAAGACACTGAATGAAGCTTACTGTACCTTTAATACATACAATTTTTCTTCTTTAAAAAGGACTTTGAATGAGAACAACAAAGCCAGACTATTTTTAAGCAAGAGGGGGATTGACTCCTGATAAAAGTCAATTACAAAGAGGATATATGCTATTTATTTAGACTTGAGAAAATGTGTATCTTGAAAAAAATATATATGTTTGTATAATCACATATCAGCAGCCTCAGGGTTTTAAACCTATTAAAAACAGCCTAGGAAAGACCAAAAGGATGTCATTCATTGAAGCTTGATAGTGCATGAAAGAAAGAGACAAAGCAGTGGTTTTGTCTCTTCTTAGGGCATGCATGCCATTGCAGGGCACATACTGGAAGAGGCTGCTTCTCAGATTGCTAAATGGATTTAGTTTAGGATTCAGGGTCTGTGTGAGGACTTGGCTCCTGGGCAGGCGTGATTTGTCTTTGAACCCCATTCTTCAAGGCTATCACCTTACACTCTGCCAGCCTCATCTCCTCAGGATATAATTAAATAACTTAGCACATGTTGGTTACGGCAGTGTGAGGCATTTAAGAATGACTTGAAGGAAACATAGTACATTCATGAATTTCTCAGGTATATGTTTTAATCAAAATCAGAAAGTCTTAACATGTTGAACTTGATAGACTACTGGGTATTGGGCTATATGCCTGGGATGATATTTGAGTTTGTATATTTAGAAATAAGGGGGAAACCCCCTAAAGTGTCCAAAAGTATTTGTACTGTGTGTATGCTTGGGGAACACCGGGCAATGAAGACATTTTTGTGTGTGTGAAAAACAAAGCAGAAATAATTTTCTCCCTATGGCAGGTGATGTCATGAAATTCAGACCTTTAAAACTGATCAGCATTTTCATTTTGCTTTAGCTGCTGGGAGATTTACACTAGACCTGATATTCATTTCAAATTTTGGTATGTTGATTGCCATCTTTCCTCTATATGATTTTTAGTTTTTTATTTATATTTCATACTCCTATTACATGGTGCTTAAAAAAAAATGTAACAGACTGTACAAATATTTTGCTTATTTTAAGTAGCTGGTATAGACAATTACCATTTAAAATTCATCCCCAGGCCAAAAATGCAAGCAAAATCAAGCAGTGTTTTTTTGAAGATGCTTCTGTATCACTTCCTTTATTATCTGGGATCCTCTGACAAGATTTTTAAAACTTCTCAAATATTTAAAACTTCTAAAAGACACCTTTGGATCTGATTATTATTATTACCCCTGAATTATCTTTCTCACTTCCAACCTGATTTTTCTTCTTCTAGCCCAGACCATCAGAAAAGGTATGTTCAAGTTATGGAAACACCTTTTCTTCTCTCCTTGGAGTCCTCTGAAAAATTTCATCTCCCATTGCAATAGTTGGGATCTGTCTCTCTCAAATTCGTATGTTGAAATCTTAACCTTCAAGGTGATAGTATTTGGAGGTAGGTCTCTGGGAAGTGATTAGGTCATGAAGATGGAACCCTCAAGAATGGATTAGTGCACTTTTGAAAGAGGCTCCAGAAAGATCCCTCTCCTTTTCCATCATGCAAGGACACAAGAAGTCTAACCAGGAAGGGGGCTCGCATCAAACTGTGCTGGCACCCTGATCTTAGACTTCCAGCCTCCAGAACTATGAAAAAATAGACATTTGTTTATAAACAACCCAGTCTGTGGTATTTTGTTATAGCATCCTGAATGAACTGAGACATCCACAGAAAATCCAGTGGTGAAGCAGCCACTGGTCAGAACTTTAGGCCCATGGGGAAGTCTCTGGGTATATTCCCATTAGTCCCATCCCGGAAAAGCATGAAAATGCCCAGTTCTAGAAAAGGTGAGGGCAATGTTAAGGAGGCTGGAGTTGGATCCCAAGAACCTCCTCACAGTAAGGACCCCTAGAGAACAGAATCCTGCACAGGCACATGGCCCCTCTTCCCCATTACACCACCCCTGGCATCGTGTCTTTTCCTGTAAGAGTCTTGAGTCTTTGCAGGAAGCAGCTACAAATAGGAATTATAAAACAACATGGAGGGTTGTGTTCAGGAAGCATGGCTTAGATGTTAGATTGCAGACTTTAAAACTACACACTCTAGGTTTAAATTCCAGGTCTGCTATTTGCTAACAGTGTCTCCTTATGCAAGTCATTTCACGTCTCCAAGCCTTAGTTTCCTCATCGAGCAGTAAGGGTGATCTCTTCATAAAGATGTGGGGAGGAGTAATAAAATGTATCAAACACTTAGCACAGTGCTTTGCACATGCTAAGTTTCAAACACATTTTTGCTATTATGACCATTGACACTAGGGAATAAGAACTAGTGTTGTCCTGACAAAATGTATAGCCTTCAGTCAACCCAGTTGTGTAAACACACACATTCACGTGATGATAGGGGAGTACTGCATAGCAATAGAAAGCTATGGAAACCAATATGATTTTAAAGAGGATATTAGTGCAGAATAGCATAAATGGAGAAAACTTAGTCACAAAACTGGAACTTGAGCTGGCCTTGAAATGGCAAAGTTTGATAGGTAGATAGTGGAAAAGACTCTTCTGGTATCAGGCATGTGGGAATGAGCATAGAATATGTAGGGGACCCAAAAAACTTAGCCAAAAGAACCAGGTGACTTGTGTTGAGGTATATGTCATGGCTAACATGTGATAGATGATTTATATACATTTGTTGAAGAAAGATGTTTTGGGGTGTGTAAAATGAGACCAAATGCTGGAGGGACTTGGCTGTAAGACCAGGTGTTTGAACCTATTGTACGGCAAAAAGCAAGATGAGAAAGTAACATTTTAGGAATGTTATTCTAAAGAGGTCGTCACGATAAAATGAAGGAAAAAGAACCTGGAAGTAGAGAGACCAGTTATGAGGCTATCATGAGAATAAAAAATCTGGACTTCTGTTTGAGATCTGGCAGTGGCAATAGCGAGAGGAAAGAATATTAATAAGACAAATGAAAATAGCTCTTTCTCCAGTCACTTTCTTGTCATATTTTATTGCCTTCCAAACAGTTTCTAAAACCTGCAAGTCCTTCGTTGACTATTTGCTCATTCATTGTCCGCCTCCTCCTCTAGAATGTAAGCTCTGGAGAGCAAAGACCTTACTGCTCCTAGAATATGATCTGATATGTGTAGACTGTGTCAAGGGATATAAGGAAGCACTCTTAAGCTGTAGGTTGTCAGGACTACGGTGTGGACCAACAGAAACAGGGAAGTGGGAACACGCTGACCTGGAAGGAAATGATGACAGCATTCATGCATCTACCCATCCTTTCAACTCTAATACTCATTGACTGCTTACATGGAAGCAATAGAAAACAGTTGTTAGGACTCAAACTCTGACACCGGATGGCTTGAGTTTGAGCCCTAGGCTCTATCACTTTTTACTTGTGAAGGGACTTTGGGAAAGTTACTCTCTGAGTCTTAATTTCCTCATCTGTACAATGGGGAAATAATAAAACCTGCCTCACAGGTGAACACTGAGATATGTATGGTAAGCTCATAGTACAGTGCTTGGCATTATGAAGGACTCAGTAATGACAGCTCTTGTTATCATGTGCTAGGCATTGTGCCACTGTGTTGAGGTGACAATGAGACAAGGCAATGAAAATATTCTACAAGTAATGGAGTTTAAAGTAGACATGAGAGAAAATTTGCTTTGATTTCATTTCCTGTTGCATTGGGTTGCTTCTGCTGACCATGTAACCATGGAAGGAAGCAGTCGCCATAGCTATTTCAGATATATTTTCTGCAAGGGACTCACAATAGCAAAGGAAATTACTATCAAGAAATGAGACCTGGAATATAGTCTTACAGAGGAATGAAGCAAGTTTGAAACTGCTTTTTTCTTTTTGTTCTTTTATTGTAACTCAAAATAATGCTAGAAAATAGATGGGAAGATAATTTCAAAGTTAAGTGTTTATTGATATTTTCTTGTTTATTAAAAATTTAGGGGTTTAAATTTCTGGTACTGTGTTATGCAGGTACTGTGTTATGGGTACCTGTGTGAGACAGCAGGAAAAGCTAAATAACAAGGCTTCAGATATCTGCTAGAATAACCAAACCAAGAGCTCAGTAATAAATCAGGATACCTTTATACTATCAAAAAGATTTTAAAAAGTATTTCTGTTATCAAAAAAGGGAGTTTTACTGCCCATGACATTTTTTTTTGTTCAGTGTCTTACTAACAGTTTATTTTTGAAGAGTAAACTTTAATGAACCAACTGGAACCATAACAATAGAATGTTATGGACTGAAATGGACTTGGGATCATTTTAATCTTGTTATGCTGCAGACAATGAAACCCAGAGACTGAATGGGATTTCCTCAGGGCCATCCAGCCTTTGGGTGGCAGACCTTGGACTAGAACCCGAGTCTCCTGATTCTTAATCCAGAGCCCTTCCCCTTCACCAGGTTGGTAACCTATGGTAAAAGGGCAAATGTCCAAATAGGGGACACTTAAAAATAATGGAGCAAATGACCATCAGCTGTCAAACTTCCATGATGATTCCTGTGATCTGCATTTATCCAATCTGGCTTTATTCATCCAAGGGCCAGTGTAACTACTGACATATCCCAGGAACACTGGACTTCAATGTAGGCTCTGTCAGCAAATGGTATTATCCTTTTGGCTAAGTAGGAAGCTGAGAATCGTGGTTTCTTTTTCTCCTCCCAGAACTAACTATTCAATAAACCTCATTACACCTTGAATCCTTCCACCTCTCTCCAGGTCCACTCCCTCCACCCCAGAAGAAGCCACCCTCATCTCTCATCTACAGTACTGCTAGAGCTTCTAACAAGTCTCTCTTTCCTTTGCTTGTCTCCTCCCACCTTCCTGCTCAGTCTGTTAGTCTGTTCTTCACATATGGCAAGAGTGATCACTCTAAAATCATACCTGGTTATGTTATAGTCCTGCTCATTATTTCGTTAATGGTCCCCATTGTTTTCAAGATAAAATCCAAACTCCCTTCACTTGAAATATGAAGAGCTACAGAAACTATCTCTGATTATCTTCCTAGCCTCACTTATTCCCTATTTTCTCCCCAAATCCCTTTTCCCATATTAAACTTGGATCATTTTTTTTTAAATGTATCAAACTCTCATACATCTGGGCCTTTGTATGTGCTTTTCTCTTTGCCTTGAATACTTTCCCTGTATATCTTTGCCTGGTTAATTTCACTCTTTAAATCTTTGCTTCGATATCACTTCTTCCAAACAATTCTCCCTGACCACCTAGCCCCTCTACCTGTCTTTGTAGAGTCTTCCTCTCCAATCCAAGAGTAAGATGTATGTCCCCATTATAGTGGTTACCACACCTCATTGTAATTGCCTACCTTTTGTTCTTCCTAATTAACTTATTAGCTCCACATAGTATGGAAATCATGTCCAATTTTTTGTGTAGAATCCCCACTGCCTATTGCAGTTCCTGATACATAATCACAAATAGCTGGTGAATGAGTGAGTGAATGAAGGAATGAAATGAGCTACTTTTCATTTTTAAAAAAAAAATATTTATTTTAATTAGCTTCAAGTATACAGTACATTGGTTAGACATTGATATAATTCATGAAATGATCCCCCCCAATTTCTCCCTTCCTCCCCTGACCCTCTACCTAGCTAACATATTAATGCTAACTGCATTCCCTCCGCCATGCTCCCTATCCCCATGACCATCCATCAGCTACTAATTTGTACTTCTTTAACCCTTCACCCCATTCTCCCAGTCCCTCAAACCTCCCTCCCCTCTGTCTGTCACCAAATTGTCCACTATATCTGTGAGTTTGGTTTTGATTTTTTTGTTCTTTTTATTCCTTAGATTCCTCATATAAGTGAAATCAGATAGTGTTTATCTATCTCTGTCTGACTTAAATACTTTCTAGGTCCATCAAAGCAATATCTTTTCCCATTCTCTTCCTTTTAGTCTGTGCGTCTTTTAATCTGAAGTGAGTCTCTTTATTCTTGTTTTTGATATATGTTTTTTCTTCTTAAAGAAGTCCCTCCAACATTTCCTTAAATACTGGCTTGGTGGAAAGAAATTCCTTTAGCTTATTTTTGTCTGGGAAGCTCTTAATCTGTCCTTCAACTCTAAATGATAGCTTTGCTGGATTCTTGGTTGTAGATCCTGGGTCTTCATTATGTCAAATATTTTGTGCCAAGCCATTGTGTTCTGCACAATTTCTTTTGAGAAATCTGCTGCCAGTCTTATGGATGATCCCTTACAGGTAACTATCTCCTTTTCTCTTGCTGCTTTTTATATTCTTTCTTTGTATTTAATCTTTGGCATTTTAATTATGATGTGTCTTGGTGTGGGCCCCTTTGGATCCCTGGTTTTGGGGATTCTTTGAGTTTCCTGGGGTTTTATGTCCATTTCCTTCACCAGGTGAGGGAAGTTTTTCATCATTATTTCTTCAAACAGCTGTTCAACATCTTGTTTTCCATCAGGTAGGTGGATCAGATGGATATTTTGACCTTTAATAGTGTCCCATATGCTCCTTAAATTATTTTTATAGTCTTGGTATTTTTTTTTTTTTTTTTTTTGCCATTCTGATTAAGGCTGCTTGGCTTTCCCATCCTCTAGATAGGTCATTTGATCCTCTTCTTTATTTATTTTGTTTATTCCTTTGTTTATTCAATTTAATATACTTCTTATCTCAGATAATTTGTTCTTCATTTCAGACTGGTTCCCTTTTATAATTTCCGTGTCCATTTTGATATTTTTTATCTCTTGAAGTTCTCACTGAATTTATCTATCCTTCCCAAAAGTTCATTGAGCATCTTTATAACCAGTATTTTAAACTCTGCATATGTTAGATTACTTGACTACATTTTATCTGGATCTCTGTTCTCTTCTCTCATATGATTTCTACTTCTTTGTCTTCCCATTTTGGCTGTCTTTCCTTGTTCATTTCTATGTACTAAACAAAGCTCCTAAGTCTCCCAGTCTTATTAGTGTAGATTTGTGAAGTAGGTGTCCAGCTGCAGGCCAAATTTAGCCTAAGCCTCTACCCCTCCAGGGCCACCTGTTAAGATTCAGCAAGCTGTTCACAGATGCTGTGCTTATAGTTGCTTAATAAGGCCACATCAGAAACCGAGGCCAGCTGCCTCCAGGCACTGCTCAGTCTAGGAGCACCTGACTAGCAGAGGATATACTTGGATGTGACTTGGGTGGGGCCGCAAGTTGGGAGGGTGAGGTTTCAGGGAATCCTCTGGGCGGAGAAACCTCTGTTATCCAGTTTGATGAAGTTTCGACTATGGCAGCACTGTGTTTGCGCTCTAGGAGGTGGGAGGGCTCAACAGAAAACAATGGATACTGCTGGCATTTCTGTACAGAGCAAGTTTGCCTCGGCCCTCACTCCAACAATGTCTCCCTGTAAGTTCCTGGTGCCCCCTGCACGCAGCCTTGGTCTCACTCAACTACTCAAGACCAGGAAGCCCTGTGTCCTTGCCCCGTCCTACTGTCTGCCATTGCAGGGTGATTTCTTGTATTTCTCTCTAGTTGTATGGCTTGTGCATCTAGATCCCAAGAGATTTTTCCTTGCTGCTTGCTTCTTGTTTCCATCACAACTTTGATTTGGTTGCCCGAGGGATGAACAGAGCCTCTATCATCTATGCTATTTTTGTTCCCTGATATAATTTTTAAAAATTCCTTGTGATTAAGAGAGATTGAGTTGAGTGTGAGGATCGGTGAGGAATGTTGCAGAACAAAATCCCAGTTGCGAGGGAGTCAGAGCATCACTTGTTCTTCTATCCCTTGAAATTCTAATAACAAACAAGTTTGTGGAAAAAGGAAATGGGATACTGGGTTAAGGATTGACTTGCAGGTCTTTCAAAGTAAGACTTGGGAATCAATGGAGGTTACCTTATCAGAGACTCCTCATCCTATACTAATAATTGGTGCTTATTTTGTGTATATCTAAAATTTTCTAAAATAAAAAGTCTTAAAATTTATTACTTTGCCTAGAATTCCAGGAAATTAAAGAGGCAATCATTTGTTCAAGGACAAATGCTTATTTGATCAGTAAATGGATACTGAGGAAGAAAAGTGTATTAATTGGATGATTTTATGTGGAAAGTAGTGTCTGAGTACTTGATGGTCGAGGAACTTATATTGAGGGGAAGGACTTAACATCAGTTTAAATTTTAATCATTTGTTAAGAAAAGGAATAATAATTGTGATTATTTTTAGTGCTTATCTGTATGTATTTTAATAAAATTAAAACAAAATTAATATGTGGTGATATGTACTTTTAACCATGTAAGTTTATTTTGTAATGATTATTTTTGAACATATAAAAGAAAGCTGGAATACTATTTTAAGTAGGTAATTACTACATAAAAATCACATCAGAGTCTCAGTTCCCGTAAGAATTTTGCTAAGCTATTTTCTGAAAGCAAAAACCAAGATTTTATTAGATTTTACCTGATAGAGTGGGAGTTACTTGGACATTTGAACATGTCGTTACTTAAATAAGTTAATCGAATTTATACATAAGTCTATAGGTTTATACATAAGTATACATAATTTATACATCAGTATACATACGTCTACAGGTTTGTATTCTAGATAGCATCTATGGTACCTTTTAAATTATCTGGCTTTCACAGTTTTTCTTTCACCACGTGGATAAATTTTTTTACGACCAGCACAGTTGTGTTAAGCCTAATGTATTACCAGGGCACTCACTCTCTTCATGTTCATAGAAATGAAGATTCTCTTTCAACACAGGGGATGAAATCTAGTTCCAGTGGTTCCTCATAAAGCCAATACAGTTTCTCCTGGATATTTTGGTTGGAGCCAAAATATATTTGACTCATACTTTTATCTCTCGTCCTGGTGATTTTTCTCATTTTTCATAATTTACCAACTGCTGTCAAAAACAATCATCTTCCCAAGAGACTAGTAAATACTCCTTCAAGCCAATGGATTTTTAAAGGGTAGATCCAATGATTTGGTTTATTTGGGCAGATTCATCAAATGCTTCTTAAATATAAGGCATAGTGGAAGATATTTTCAAGGATGGAAAGAGCACAGTCCTTCACTTGAAAGAACTTGCAGTCAAATTATGAACAAACAGAAAAAATGTACACAGATACATTTTTTTCCTCCTCCTAAGTGGATGTAGTCCATAAGAAACAAAACCTCTGTACTGAACTCCTATTGAAGGAATCTGTGAATTAAACTCCAAACCAATTGAGACAAGGTTTATATAGAATAAAGAGAAATGGTTGTTTTTGCTATCACTGTATTATAAAATATTTTATAATTTGTTCCAGAGAAAGCAAGATTGCTGTGTCAACCTCACATATCTATTTGCTTTAGAAACTAGTATATTTGGGACTCTGAAACTTTGCAGCTTATCAGGCCACCAGAGTTCAACCAATCAAAGTTTCTGGAGGAAGAGTGTACAGGTGTTGGGCCATTTTAACTTGGGATCATCATTTAAAGCCTCTAACTTACATAAAAAAGTTTAAATTGCTGCTTTGTCTTATGGAGACTAAAATGTCAAGTTTATTTATTTTTTTGCCAATGTTGGAGGAAGTCTTTGAGGAGATATGACCACTGGTTGACCCTTGAGCTTGACCTAGGCAATCAGGTGCTCCTCACCCCTCCTCTGTCTTTAGACTGTATATACTACCCACTGTTCACACAGTGGGTCCATTTTCAAAGACTCGGCCTTGAGAGCGCAATGGTTTGTTGAGATCATATGGACCTACATGGTATATGTGACTGAACTCCTTTAAGGCCTCTATACAAATTTTTTAGACTCTGGTAGAAGGTGCAGAGATCTACACATCTTGGGGCTGCTGAAGACAAACATGAAATGTAAGTTTACTTTCTTGCTAAATTTGCCACCTACCATCCTGGAGTGGCCTGCCTCTTTCTTTGGTCTCTTCTTGCCCTCCCTGTACAAGGGCCAGTTTGTAAACCAACAATTAGTGAGCCAGCCAGGAGACCAAAGAAATGGGCCTTGGAAAAGAGCCATTGATGGGGGAAATCCCAAGTTGGCCATTGACCTCTATGTGGGGAGGGGTGGCCCACATAGGTGTAGATGCTTGTTTATGTTAGATGCTTGTGGACTGCTGCATAAGTATAGGGATGCCCCCAAATGCTGACTGGTCTAATGTGCTTTTTTGAAGAACTGCACAGTTCACTGTGGCAAAGGAGGGAAAGGAATGGCTGCTGCAATGGGCAGACCTTTATTGTAGGCAGCTTGGCTGACCACTGATGTCCAAGTGGAGGCAAAAACTTAAATTAGAAAGTAAGAAGAAGAACTTAAGTTAGAGAAGGACATGTAACTGTCCACTACTCTGCTAGCTTTGGGGCTAGCAGACAAGATGGGAGAGGAAGAACCTGTTGAAGCACACTATACCTGGAATGCAACTGCACCGTTGAGAGAGCAGAGATGGTGGTGTCCTTTTCTGGAGTATCCCATCTTTAGTCCATATCCTCATGCCTGTCAGTGCTGTCTCCTCTAGCCAACATGTATGGTATGCACAACCAGGTCAAGTTTCTAAAGCTGCCGATCTCCTCCTCTTTTTCGTCATCTGTCCTCACCAACAGGCAAAATGCAATTTAAATTTTAGCATTTATTTTAGCTTATTTTCATCTTGTTTTGTTTAAAATTTATCTTCTTTGCAACTTAATAAGGTGTGGGCTGCAGCCCTGTTAACTTCTAACTAAACTATTCAGAAAAGAAAGCAAATAGTAAAAAAGTTAGATATCTAAATCTAAATGTAATTCTAAACTTAAACTATATCTGTACACATGAATTGTATAGTCATGCATTTGTATTTTGTATAAAACTCATAACCATGGGCATTTTTAAATTATGGAATTTCCTTTTGTATGCAGATTTCCAATGAATTATAAAATTTTTTTGAAAGAATATGCCCTCTGGGTTCTTAATTTTTAAATACAACAATAAAGTTATACTCAATATGGAGGAAAGCAGAATTCTTCCATTGACTAGTTGAGTTTGGCAATAACAACCAGTAATGATATTGTGTAAGACTGATTTACTGCCATGAACTCATTGTGACAAAGTATAATTCCCCATTCCTGGACTTTGGACTTGATTGTGTATGTTGTGTTAGCCAAAGTGATGTTAGTACACATGACGCAAGCAGAGGCTTTGTATCCTTGCGTGATCGGGCTTGCCTTTTTGCACTTTGGTGATCTTCAGGGAGGATAGCATACGTCATTAGCCACTGCTGCTTCAGCCCGAGTCCCAGAATGAGAAATGCGGAGCTGAATGCATGTCCCTGGCAACTGCTGATTCAAGTTGGATAAGAAACATGGAGTAGATCTGAACCTCACCTACAACCTGGAGTCTTTAGTTCAACCTAGTTCAGTCACATAGCAGCCAGCTTGCGGCTGATGAGTGTGAGAATAAATGATTGTTGTTTTAAGTTCATGAGTTTTAGGATGGTTTGTTATTCAGCACTATTGTGTCAATAACTGACATATATGACTTGAAAATTTATAAAAATATTATTTTCCATAAGTGTCTCCAACAGTATTTTGCAATGTACTGTAGGTATTTAGAAGTTTTAACTAAGAATGTCTTTTCTCCGTGCATTGGAAGAACTGAATTGGTTAAAATGGATGTTCTGAGTGACTTCTCGATATATATGTATTACTTCCTGTGTTCAAACAGTATAAATGCTGACTATAAATTGTGCAGTTGGAATTTGGGGATTCGATACTTATAAGCATTCTCAAATGCAGAAAGTGAATTCGTTTGAAGCTTGAAATTTTCAAAAATGCTATGCTACTTTTAAAAATTCTTCTCTCAAATTTGAGCAAACTTTTCACTCATAAGCTTTCTAATTTTCCAAGTAGAAAAAATTCATATCACAAAGAATGCAAGTGTGAGGAGCAGTTAGTTCCAAACTGCCTGCTGCTCTTCAGCTAGGATTGTGTGCAGTTTATGTCAAAACACTTCAGCAAAGAAATACAAATACAGACTAATGTTTGACTTCTTTTGTTGTGTTGAACTGGAGCCAGCAAAAGTATTTATATATAAATCCACTTGTGAAATGCATAACCCTCTCAATGTGACTTATATGTTAAAGGCTTAAAGAGAATTCAGGTTGATTGACAGAAGCTACCGCTCTTACAATGTCAAAATGTATGACTCTGCTTATGTGGAAACTTTTAAATTTATTCTTTTCACTGAGGGATGTTTACCTTCTAATTAAGTCCTACTGCATTAGCAATGACCATTTATTTGCCCTACTATGTGTATTGTGAAGCATAAGCCTTCGATACACCCATCTTTATTCTTCTCTTTAAAAACTTGAGGGAAAACAAATCCCCCGAAACCCCAAGAGTATGCCTAAAATATCTACTTAGACATGCCTGAGGGCTAAATAGATGGCTTTGCTGTTTTAAACACTCGAACATAATGTAGGTATAAAAGAGAGTCCTGTCATATGGAGTCAGATATTTTCCTCCTCTCTAACAGTAATACTCTACAAAACCATGTGTTTTTTTCTTCTCTTTAATTCTGTGAGGAACTAAGATGTGTTTTTTGAATCTATGATTTAGATGAGCTTCAGTAGATGGAACTAATGTAAAAGAGCACTGGCACATCAGATGTCTTAGAGACCATGTAGGAATGTCATGTCTCTATTTTTCAAAAGCTTCATCCTCCTATTTCGTTGAACTCTAGTACCTTGTTTAAATTTTTATTGCATTCCCACATAGTGTTATGCATAAGTATATAAGAAATGCCACAATGGATTAGGCCAATGGTCCATCTTGCGTGCCTCTGGGGGACGTTTTGTAGGGAGCTAAGGTTGTCTCTCTTGATGTAACTCTGAAAACATTAGGGATCGACTGCACACATTCCCTATACCCCTTTAATATTCCATTATAGAACCAGCATCTGAGAATTTTTCTAAACCTTTTAAAACTTATTTATAGTTTCACCCTTTGTTATTCTTTTGGAACAGTAAGATCACTGCATAATTTGTATTAAAATAAAGTGCTTCCTTTAACTTTTAAGAGTTGCTTCCTGAGGCTTAGCATTTTGAGATTTGATAAATAAGTCCTTATCTACAAAACTATCTTCACCTTTTCCTAGAATTTAATTATGTAATTATTAACATAATTATGCTTCAAAATTGCTTCCCAATGAGCCCCAAATCCTGTTACTTATGCCTTTGTGTAATTCACACCCCTCATGCCTGGGCTAGACCTAGTGACTTGCTTCTAATGAATAAATTGTGGCAAATGTGATGAAATAGCAATTTAAAGATTAGGGTATAAAAAACGGTGACTTCAATTTTTTTTGTACTCTCCCTCTTTTACTTTTTTCATGTGCTTGTTCTACAGAAGCAAACCTACCATGTTGTAAGCTGCTCTGTAAAGGGTTCAAGGCAAAGAGCTGAGGGCGGTTCCTGCTAACAGCCAGCAAGAAACCGAGAACCTCAGTCCTACAACCCTTGAGAACTGGATCCTGCTAACGGTCAGGTTATAAGCACTCAGATGAGGTAACAGATCCAGCCGACATATTAATTACAGCTTGGGGATTATTGGGGACCATTTTAGAAGCAGCCCACCACAGAATTAAATAGGAACTGTGAAGGTCCTTGTCTCAATTTATTTTTATTATATCTATGAGATGGTCCTGCTATCATATCCTAACAGTTTGTCATATTGGTCTTCCAAAAATATTTTTATTTTGGAAATTCTAAAGTATGTTCCCCCTTTCAGATTATTCATTTGACTTAAAATTTAAGCAGATTTTTGATATGGTGGATGTATCAATTAGTACTTTTGTGTAAAAGACCACCTTAAACTCAAGTGGCTTAAAACAATAACTATTTAGCTCCTGATTCTGTGGGTTGGCAGTTTAAGCTGGGCTCATCTGGGTAGTTCTAATCTCAGCTGTACTGCATCTGCTGTCAATGGCAGGTCACCTAACAGGCTTCATTTGTCTTGAATAGATTCTCACATTTCTGAGGCTTCAGCTGGGATATACCAACTGGCTCAATTATGTTTCATGTGATGATGATCCAGCAAACTATCCCAGGCTTGTTCACATGGCACTGTCAGGGTCCCAAGAAAATGAACAGAAGCAAGACTTTTTGAGTTTCAGGCTTAAAACTGAAATATCTGTCACTCCCACCACATTCTGTTGGCCAAAATAAGTCACAGGGCCAGCCCAGACTGATGGGATTGGGAAACACATTTTACATTTTGATGGGAGGAAATGTAAAGTCAATTGCAAAGAGCATGGAAAAAGGAGAATGAATAATTGTGGCTATTTTTGCAATCTACTCCAATAGACATAATTTAACATAGAGTCTCTGACCTCTACAACTCAGAATATTGTTATACTAAGTGGTACCAATTGTTTTCAATATTATACTACCAGTGTCGGATTCTCATTACAGTTTTGTACTTCACCATCTGTGTGACACTGTGCCTCAGTTTACTTATCTGCAGAGTAAGGCTATTAATAGGCCCTAACTCACAGGGCCAATGTGAAGACTTAATGAAGTACTACATACAATGATTGCAGTCCTAAAGTGCTTAAAAATTGTTAGCTATTATTATCAAGATTATGCTATTTGTAACAATTTACTTTCATGTTTAGTTCTCTGCTAGATCTAGACCTATTGAAAGAGGGACTTATCGGCATTTAATCTTTCATCAGAAATTATTGAGTATTATAAACCAGGAGCTAAGAGCTGGAGAATAACTGGCCTCAGTGAAACATAAACTATCACTGTGTTATTTTTAGCATTATGCATTTTCATTTCTGTTTCTTACTTCCCTAAACTCTTACCTCAATATTTTTTGTTTTTGTTTTTGTTTTTATTTTTTATAATTTGCTGTTCTTTAAATCTTTGGAATATTTTTAATATCCTTGGTGATCTCAGTTATATCCATTGGTTATCCTCTGTGTGCCTCGTTTTATTACTACAACCTCAGATGTTATAGTAGATTAATAAGGCTGTGACTTTTGTTTCTGTACTTTCTAAGAACTCTGTTTATTCCCTTTGTTTCTGAGTCTATGGTAGAAATTGAATACATTTAGAGGAAACTTATGTTTATTTAGCCAAATAGTGGTGTCATTTATCTGTTCTTTTTCCTTGTGAATGAGATTAGTGAATACCCAGAGTTATTGAATGGATTATTTCATTCAATTTCAGCCTTTGGATACCTCAATTTCCTCATTTGCCAGTTGGAACTAATGCTAACTACCCTACTTGTCTATAGGGTTGTAGTGAAAAGCAGATTAAAGAATAGAACAAAATAATTTAGAAACTGTCTTAATAATATCTGCAATGGGAATGATTTATTCAGGAGCAAGAGTAGCTAGACCAGTGGAAGACAGAAATTGCAAAGACTCAGTAAATTTTAGGCAGCAAAAGGAATTTGTAATAGTCTAAGGATTTCTGAAAAACAGGGATAAAATTTTACTTAATATAATGGCTCTATTCCTTTTTCATCTTTCCTAACTTTTTTTTCTCCTTCTTGAATCTAAATCAAGGCTGAACATGAAAGCTTCTATAGGATGTAAAATCACTGTTGTAGTAAATATAAAATGTTACATGTACTTCATTTTTGTAAGTACAATGTGTTCTGCTTCACTTTTATTTTACTCTATTAGGTATGCAGCCTATTTGCCAGGGTGAGTTATCTCCTCTTAGAGTTTGGTTATATACCTAGTCTATTTTGTAAACAGAATTTCCATTAAGAATAAATTACTTTTCCTTAGAGCTTATTGATGGGGCTGACACATAGCTAAATTTCTTTTCTGAGCCAAGATTTGTCACCTTGATCAAAAGTTGGCAAAATGCAGTTTGAGATCATTCGAAAGGTACAAGTGGTGTTTGCCTTACAAGAGAATTTCTTAGTGGCACACTTGCCCTTGATTTTTGTCTTTAGAGCAATTAAGCAGCAGGAACAAAGAAATAGCAACTCCCCACTATGATTCCTCATATAGTCTTGGCATACACCAGAAACACTTTCCTTCATTTAGAAAGAAGTGTTCTTCTGACAGACAGTCTGGAACAAAGTGTGCGTACACACATACAATGAGTCAAGAGTTGGATTGCGAAAACATGAGACCCCAAACAGTAAGCTAAAAACGTGGTATCGAATGCTTGGCAGAAAGATTATATTGTAAGCCTTCCGAGATCCTGCCTGTGACACAAACAGTCAGGCATTGCTGCTATTAGTAATTACTCCCCAATATCTCCAGAAAAGGAAAGAAGAGAAAAAATTTGGTTTGGTGAGTTGTCTGCCTACTTTTTTCAATTTTACCAATAAAAAGTGGTTAAAAAGGTGTCCCCTCCCCAATTATAAAAGTAATACACTCTCATAGTAAAAAAGAAAATATAGAAAATATAGAAAATTAGCTGTGAGAAGAATTGAGGATGGTATTTCAAGCAACTATTGTTGCTTGTTTTTATTTCTGAATTTAGATACAGATTGTTTGTGGTTCAAAGTATTTGATTACTTGGGGCTTATGAGGGTCATCAGTGGGGAAGGAGGTAAAATAAGGTAATTTCTATGACTTCTGAGGAAACAAAATAATTTCTTGGTCAAGTATTTGTCCCAGTATTCAGAACTAATTATCATTTACAATGTCCTAAGCTTCATTTTTCATGACGTTTCCCACACAAACTCGCCTCCCCTCATTTTCTCAAAGTGAATAACATCAGGAGAGAGAAGCCATATGGAATAGGTACAGAAAAAAGCAAATATTCTGAGACAAGTTTGGAAGGTTTGTTTTCACAGAAACAAGGGAGGTCAAGATCAGTAAGGCTTGCGCTGAACATTTTGATTTGCAGGAGAAAAGAAAACCTTTTTTTTTTTTTTAAATGTTGAACATCATTAAATGATGAGTAGTTTTCTGGAACAGAATAAAGCTGTGCTAAGTTCAGAGAAGGTCTATAAAATAAAGAGCCGCATGGGAAACAAGAAAGGAAAACCATCTTCGTAACTATGCTCCTCATAAAAAGAGAAGTGAGTAAACAATAATGATTATTCACTGATGGGTGAGAAATGATAATGGCCGAATACACCATTAGGTGCTCAGCTAGAGAGCTGCATACCATGCCATCCCTGGCCAGGGGAAGTGCAAACCACAAATAATGGGGGTGGGAGAACAGTGATAATAAGCGGGAAAGACACTCAGCTCACAGGCTGCCCGTCACCCTCACAAGGTGAGACTTGGGAGGGAGAAGGCTGGAGAGACATAACTGTTTAAACACCTAAATAGAGGAGTAAGGAACCAAAGGTGCTAGAAATAAGCATTCACTTTCTGCTTGGGTGCCTTAAAGGCCTTAGGAAAAAAACGATTTTATACTTTTCATCTGCACACAATTTTCTACATGTGTTACAAAGTTCCACAAAGCGTTTTGATCCCTGCTGCGTGTGTTAGTATCAATAAAGGGTTTATTCATATAGCAACTCTGGGGGAGGAAGAAACTTGCCTATACCCTCAAGGTTTTTTCGCTGGTCTAATAATCAAATAGAAACAGATTAGCAAGAGAAAATGACCAAATTTAATTACATACATATGTATGGGAATGCCACATACATGAGCAAGTCAGAGACCCCACATACATGAGGGGTTCAGAGACAGAAAGGGAAAATAAGATAAATAGGACATTCTCCACTATGGATGTGATAAGATACCTTTGGGTTTCAGAAGGTAATTGCAGGGAGAGCACATCTTCAGTAATTAGTAGTTTGCCTGCCATATAGGTAGGTAAAAAGTCAGATCTGGTGGTAACTCTTATCATGGGGCCAGACCCCTAATTTAAATTCTTGTAGGTAGTTAAGGGTGGGGACAGAAGTTTCTCTTGAGCCCATAGGGTCTCAACTGACTTTAGCTCGAAATAATCCACATACCACTGAAGCTCCTATTAGAGTGGCTCATTCTGAGCCCCTGCAGAAAAGAACTAATAGTAACAGTAATAGTAATAATAATAGCAATAAGTAACAGCTAACATTAGGGAGAAATCACTATGTGCCAGACATTTTAATGCTTTACACAGATTATTTCATTTGATCTTATTGCAATGCTACTATTATTTATTTAATTGATGAGGAGACTGAAACCTGAAGAGGTTCCTTAACCTGACCAATTTCATTGGAAGTAAATGGCAGATCAATGGAGGTATACCCTGGCACCTTGATTCCAGGCCCTGTGCTCTACTGCCTACCTGGAAAATAAATAATGAATATTTACTGTGTGTGTCCTATACTCTCCAGATGGTACTAAGCAATCTATGTATATCATCTCGTTTGCTGATACAAAGCTGATGATGCCCACATTATAGAGAAGGGACTGAGGCTTATTTAGTTTCAGTAACTTACCTATGTCAGTTGAGCAAGGCAGACTACTTCCTTGCTTTAATGAGGTCTGATGAAACCAAAATCAGCATTCTAAATTCTTGTTCTGTGTTGGCCACTTACACTCTTTATTTCTATGCATTATAAAGTCTTTTGAAAAAGATGAACTTTTTCTTTCTGTTTTCCTTCTTTCTAAAAAACCATAACCATATCATACCATCTATTTTCTCTTTAGAAAAAGAATGTACCTCTTTTGGCTACAAGAGGAAAGACCTCATTGAGTGATAGGCTTATTAAAAACCCTCATTCTTAAGGAGATGAGGAACCCTGAATACTCTCGTGCTTCCCTTGTGAGCACAAACCAAATGCATACTAAATTTTGCTACTTGGTACTTGACAGTGACCACTGCTTAATACATTGTAGGCATGTTAGAACCCCCACAGTGCCTCTAAATTGTGCAGGAGTACTCCTTGGGGAGAAATGTCTTTCTGACCCCAGCTTGCAATCAATTAACACCATGAAGCATGGGAATTTATCGCCCTTACTTTTTATTTTCTCAGCAAGGGAGAATCTGGAAGACGCCAATGCTGTAATGGAGTAAAGGGATATAATTTTATCTGTTGGTCCACACATCTCTCCTTGACCTTTGTTGTAAGGTCATCAGTGAGTGACACTATTTCAACAATCCTCCAATAATCCTCCAACTGAATGCAGTATGTGTGTATGTGTGTGTGTTTTTTTAAACAAACTTCCAATGTCTAACTTTTTAATTCTTGCCATAACACCAGCTGGCTCGTAATTAACCACTGGCATCATCAATATCTCGTCAAAGTTAATGAGTTTTTAACATAATTTTTAACTGCTCTGAAGAGGTTACAGAATTAAAAGAACAAGAATAATGTATATATTTATTCACAGACAAACAGAGGGATGAAAGATTGGAATCCAGCTCTAAGGCCACTGGGCAAGGAATTTGAGACAAGTATCTAGCCCTTCCTAGTGAATTCAGTGGTCAAGATTGAAGAGATTTACAGGCCTGAGTGGTATCACACACCATTTGAACTTTCTAAGAACTAACATTTACTCATATTTAAAATTGCTTAGGCTAAACCGCAATTCAGATGCAAAGGGATAAACGCTTAGGTTGTTGAATTTTCCCTCCATTTCTCTTGCTTCAGCCCTCAGACTCAGAGAGTTCACTTATTCACAGTTCTCATTTCGTGACACACAATTATCATTGGTAGAGAACAAGGTCCTTATCTTTCCCTTTGTCATTATTTTCTCCTTTCCCTTTTACACTCCCCTCCACTCTCCCGCCTTTCCCTCCCCTTGCTTCCTTCTTTTATATTCTTTTCCCCTCCCATTTTCCTCACCCATCCATAGTCAACCATTTTTAAATGATTGATGTGTACCCTTTTATTTGTATATACTCTTATAAAATGTGTGTTATTGTTTATGCTTTTCATTTATTTGAATAGTACTGTGTTATAGATTTCATTCTTTTTAATTTTATGTTCAACACTTTTTAATCTTTCTATGTGGTTTTGTATATATCTGCCTATTGATTCTAAGTGTTGCATAATATTACACATTAAACTTAAGCATCTCCCAGAATTGGACACAAGGATTACTTCCAATTTTCTCCCACCATAAGCAATGCTGTTATAAATATATTCATGCATGTACAGTTGTCTTTCCTTATCCATGGGGAATATATTTCGAGATCTCCAGTGGCTGCCGAAAACCATGGTTTGTACCAAATCTTATATATTCTGTTTTTCCTATACATACGTAAAGTTTAATTTATAAATTAGGTGAATAAGAGATTAACAACAATAACTAATAGTAAAATAGAACAATGATAACAACATACTGTAATAAAAGTTATGTGAATGTTGTTTCTCTCTCCTCCCCGCCCCCCACCACCTCCCCTCTCTCTCTCTCTCTCTCTCTCATAACTGATCTGAGTACCGAGATGGCTACTGAATGACTAATGGGTGGGTAGCATACATATAGCATGGATATGCTGGACAAAGGGTTGATTCACATCCTGGGTGGGGTGGAGCAGGGCAGCATGAGATTTCATCATGCTACTCAGGATAGCATGCAATTTAAAACTAATGAATTGTCCGTTTCTGAAATTTTTCAGTTAACGTTTTTGGACTGAGGTTGACACAAGAAACTGAAACCGCAGAAAGTAAAACCACAACAAATAAGGAGGAACTACTGTACCTTTATTGACCTGTGTAGGAATTTCGCAGGAACATTCTCAGGAGCTAAAAGATGGGTCACAGGATATGACCAACTTAATTTGATTGCATAGTGTTATGGCTCTCCAATAGGACTACACATTCTGTATCACACCTGCATGAGAATTCTCATAGCCACATGTTGCCAACATTTGTCATTACCAATTTTATGATATAAAGTGACATCTTATAGTTATAATTAGCCTTCTTCTAATTATTAGTTTGAAGGGGTTTTTATGTGTTTACCAGACTCTGTTTTCTTTTTTTTTTTTAATAATTGCCTATTCATATCTTTTGCCTGTTAGGGTTTGTGAAATTTTTATATTGGTGTGTAAGAGCTTTTTCCTGTTCATCTTTTTCTCTCCTTCCTTCCTTTCTTCCTCCTCTTTTCTTTTCTTTTTTTCTTTCCTTTTCTTTTTTTCTTCTATTCTCTTTTCTTTGTTTCTTTGTTTGTTTGTTTCTTTCTTTCCCTTCTCTCTCTCTCTCTTTTTTTCTTTCTTTTTTAAAAAACATGTTATACATACTAGTTACTTTACAGTTTTAGACCTGGCCTCTGTATCTCCTAGCATCAAGTATCTATTAATTTTGTCCAAAATTTTCTTCTTTGAACTAATAACCTTCATTTTGATGGAATTAATTAATTTCCAGTGTGGGAGTTTGTGCTTTTGGATTTTGTTTAAGAAGCCCTTCATTACTATTAGATCCTAAAGTGTCCTCTGACGTGTTAAAATCTACTACTTCTAACTTTCACATCTAGGACTTTAGTCCACCTTAAATCTACCTTGCCTGCAGTGTTAGGTAGGGATCCAGTTTTTTTCTACTCATAGTGAACCAGTTCCCCAACTTTATCTATTACATACACTCTCTTTTCCCATGGATCTGGGTTGTACAAACATTTTTATTTATATATGGGGCTGTCTCTAAACTGTTCATTCTCTTCCATAGACCTATTTGTTTTTGTACAGGTATCATATTGCTTTCAAATACTATGGTTTTATAATAGGTTTTAATATCTGGTATGGGCAGACCTCTCCTCATATTTCTCTTTAATTACAAGATGATTTAGCTGTTCATGAGCACTTTTTCTATAAATTTTAGAATAACAATTGGAGTTGCATTTGGGGAGAATTGGCATCTTTAATAAGTAAATCATCATATCCAGGAGTATAAACTGTCTCTCATTTTACTATTATATTTTATGCATTGTAATATAATTATGTATTTTCATCTACAGAGTTCTCACATATTAATTTTTAGATTAATTTCTGACCTTTATCTTTTCCATGAAGCATTAATGCTTTCTTAATAGCACAAAGTGAGTCCATTGGAATGGGACATGCCATGTGGTATTGTTTGAACCAGTTGCTCTCTAAAGCATTTTCCACAGTCTGGTGTTGAACGGACTGTTAAAGAGTGGTCTAGACACTTTGCTTAAAAAGAAAATGACTAGAGTCCAACCCCCCACAGATCTGATTTGATAGGTTGGAATGGACTTAAGAATCTGTATTTTCAATAGTTCTCAAATAATTCTGGTGGGCAACCATGTTTGGAAACACTATTCATTGCACTAAAAGGTGGTTTATAGTTTTTTATGATTTTCCCTTTTCCTCCTCAATTTGAAAGAATGTCTTGAGAAAAGATAATTATGATATTAGAAGAAATTCTAAACCAACAGTGGTTATTGCAGATATAGATTTATTGTAAATTAATTGTATATTTTTTATCTTTAATGTGTATGTACTCTCTGAATACCATTAAAAAGCAAATTTATTAAAGTGGTCTAGAACAGTTCATAATATTCAATTTATTCTTTTTTTTTTTGAAGCCTGGTAAAGCAGGGCAATTATAATTGCAGTGATAACTTCTAGATGGCTAGCAAATTGAAATTTTATCTATATGTTATGAGATGAAAATTCTCTGCTCTCAACCAAAAATAGTGTAATGAACAACATTTTAACTGGTACTTGGAAGAAATTTGCCAAAATGGATTTCATCAATGACAAATCAATAAAGAGACTGTTGTGTCTTTCAGGATCACATGGGCAACAGGAAAGATAGATGGTCATGTGGAAGTGTGTAATGATCTATTCTAGCTATCCTAAACTTTAATAAATAAGCACTTAAATGTCACTTAGAGAAAGGTAAATCAATTTCTTGGCCACTCACTCACCTATCTATCATATTTTATAAGGGCATATTAAAGACTTTGTTGATGCAACAAAATTATATTTCAAGATGGAATTCAAAGTAGTTAGTCTTCAAGAAACTGAAAGAATGAACTAAACATCTGAGCCTCATGTCATGATGGATGGTGGTTATGCTAAGATATATTCTTGTCCTAAAAGCATTTATGAATTTGCTTTCAAATGCCATTGATATATTCATTGTCTCTCAAACCTACAGTTTAAGCTCTGAAGTTAAAAAAAGAAGGACTTTATGAACACACTTTATTTACTGAAAGACGAAAATGCTTTTAGTCTTTTTCATGGTTAAGTCATTGTGATGGCTTCATTTTCATTGCTTTTACATAAACCTTTATTTACAGTTGTTGTATTGCCTCCTCATCTTTATTCCTCAGCCTGGTGAAATTTCTGTGTGTGAATGAACTTCATAGTTGATGGTCTTCCTGGAAATGGAAAGTACTCACAGAGGAAAATTTCAAAGTAAACTCTTGATAAGAACTTTTAAGACAAAAAGTGTGGTATCCATAATTCTAGTAGAAAGAGCAAGTATCTTTTCAAGAACCTTTACAAGGCCCTTTGTTCATTTCCTTCCTGTCCAGTGATGTCATGGTGGGTGATATACACACCACTGATACCTGAAGCTTCTGTTGTGTTTACTTATTTACAAATTGTAAGCCACTTATGAACCATTATCAGCAATACTTGACATTTCTATAACGTTTATGAATTACAAGCATGTTTTAATTAATTTTCACATTTGAGTCTCTTTATAACTCTATAAAGCATGTATTATTAATCTCATGCTATAGAGGAGAAAGCTTGGCCAAGGAAACAATAAAATGATGACTGATAAAATATTTTCCCTTTTACTGATCCGTCTATATTTCTTATTTGGGAACTGAGAGCAGGAGTTGGCAAACTTTCTGTAAAGGGCCAGAAAGTAAATATAGGCTTTATCAGCCACAGGGCTGCAACTCTTCCCCAACTACTCACCTCTCCCATTGTAGTGTGAAAGCAGCCATGATAAATACTTAAGATGAATGAGGGTGTCTGTGTTCTGATAAAACTTTATTTGCAAAACCAGGTTGGCCAGATTTTGATGATGGGCTGTAGTTTTCTGACACCTGGTCTAGAGTAATAAATTATATAAATAGAGAAATTAAAGAGATAATGTATGTAACCTGGGCCTGTTTTGGTATTCACACTTCTCACACACCTCATACATTTTTTGTGTTGAAACTCCTTATATGTTTTTATTGTAGATTTCATGAAAGGATTACATTGCACATGACATCATGAAACTTCTGTTCTATTTAAACATTTCTTCTATTTCTTCACAGCAGTTGTTACTTCCTTCTCAGATTCCCTTCTCTCTTCTTACATCACACCATTCTTTTTGAAGTCTTTCTTGTTCCCCCTTTGCTGTTTTTGAGCTCCTTCTTACATCTTCCTTCTGGGTCTTTCTGATTTTTTTTTCTTGCATGGAGTAATTTAGCTTTCTGTCAGCTTCCTCATTTGCATCCCACCTATCATCTTCTCTGCACAAAGGGGATTTTGGGAGTTTCTTTTTTGCTGCTAGGGGTGATTGTTAATGTCAGTGTTTTTCCTGCTAAATATATGTAAAGTGTTTATCTTAGTGCTTGGCTCATAGTAAATGTTTAGGCAGTAGGTACCAGGTAAAGAGTTTGACAGGCTGTAAAGTACTATGCAAATATAAACCATTATCTGTTATCATAGTGATTAAGACTATATCTGTTATCATGGTGGTTAAAACTATAGAAACCTTTACAAAGCCCACAGAAGCAATGGGTTTAGGATTTACTGAGGTGGTGGCTTCCAGGGTCACTCAGGGGGAAATGAGTATAACTGACAAGTCTAGACTGTGCTAGTTTCTCCATAGAAAAGATTTGCTGGTTTTTTCATTAACTGAAACTCTGAAGCATTTTTGCTTAAAGACTTTGTGACTTGAAGAAAAATCTTCAAGTTGCCAGAAGATCTTACTCAATAGGACCTGCATCATAGAGCTACATGTTTCATTAACAATGAATAAATAGCATCAAACATGTTTTCATCCAGACAGTCATTTTACAGAACAAGACTTTGTGGATAGCACTGAAAAATCTGATGTTAAAATTTTATTCTATTTTTTTTATAGAGCTAGCTTATGATAAAATTATCACAATGTTTTAAAGCAAACTGTCATGTGCAACGAATACCACATTGTAAGTCACGTTTGCACATTTTTCAGTCATTTTCAAAGCATTCCTGCATCCTTTCACTCATTCATTCAAGCAAACATTTTTCAACTGCCTATCATATGTGAAGTGTGCCAATTAGTAAGACATAGTTTATGCTCTTTAGAAGTACAGCCCACTGGGAGAGACATTCATGTTTTAAAACAGTCTTCAATAGAATTATCTACAAGAGGGTTGCATGAGATAGAGTAGTTACAGCTCCTTTGACTATAAGGGTGCTGGTTATTCAAGGAGAGCATCATTGTTTCAAAACTAAGTAGTGAGAAAACTGAGACTAAGAAAAAATAAGGAGAGGAAAAGTTTGTTGAACTAAACATAAGATTAGTGAATGAAATGCATGTTTTGAATTATGCACTTATTAAAGATGAACTATAAATTTGGCTCCGAGCATCCTACCAGCCAAAGCAAAGTGGTAAATGTAACCTTTTCCATGGTAAAAATAGCTATAAAATAAAATAAATTGTTTCTAATGACCACCTGACAGAAATGTACCTAGTGGGTTTTCCTAATTGGCCACCTCACCATCCCTGCTTTAACCAAGTGTCACACTTAAGGTTGTTTCTTATATCTTCTTTCAAATACACTGGTAAGAATAATGTCAAAGCTGAGCCCAGCAAATCACTTGATATGCCAGAACAACTTCTGCTTATTTCTCATCTTCTGCTTACTCCAAAGATTAGATTTGCAGTATCTAGAGGAATCAAATGTTGATTATTTTTCATGAAATCCTCCATGTCTCTTGTTTCTCACTACTGAGTTTTGTGAATAAGGGCATCAGAAAATTTGAGTTTATACACTCAGAATAGTATACTGTTAACTTCTTATAAAACTTTATAATAAAATTGTTCTAGAACTCATCAAAAGTGAGAAGTTTTGAGGTACCATATATAGCTAGAGTTTGTAGCTATATATGGAATTATTTTTGGAATTTTTTTTTATAAAATTCATTTTTGTTCACCGATGGAAATTTGAGTCATAGAAAATTATAAAGAGGATAACAAATATTTTAATATTTCCACCTGGACTACTCACTGTTAAAATTATACACTATGTGAAACTATTTTTTATACATACATATTCACATAATTGTGATTATGTTTAATTCACTTGACATTATATTGCAGTAATTTTGCCGTGTATTATTAGAAGTCCCTTGTAAATATCGTTTTTGATAACTGTGTAATATTCTAGTAGGCGAGTACTTTATAATTGCTTAGCCATTTTCTATTATGAGTTCCTTGACATTTGGGGATTTGGGCACAAATAGTGGTAAATTACTTTGAATCTTGCCCCCCATTTCTAAAATCTTCACAAGAATAGCCCCAATTTCAGTCCCCATGTTTTAGGGGGTCCCACACTTTAGAATGCCTCCTCAAAGTTTTCTAAGCCCCCCTTTAATGCCTGGGGTCAGCACAGGCCAACAGTCAGGATTAGCTTCATCAGCTGCAACCTTTTGTGTTTAATACTCTATCATCACTGCCTTGAAATTGTAAATCATTTTTAAACAAGGTGTTCTACCTTTAATTTTTGCACTGGGCCCTGAAAATCACATAGCCAAACTCAAAGGCAGTGACATCTGGGCTGAGTACTATGGGTCCAGAGCAGAAAGGGATTCTCAGGGCTCTCTCTGACCATCTAACGCCTGTGTTAGGTTGACCAGATGTCCTGAAGAACTCTAGGACTCGTGTCTAAAGGGATTTCCCAGGGACTCAGTTCTAGGAGGGCAGCCTGCCAAGAAGATTTCTCACAGTGGAGAGCACAGTTTGCCTTTTGCAGGATCAGGTGAGGCCAGACTGCCAGAATGGTGCTGACACACTAATTCTGGGTGACTCAAATTGCTTTTATAGTCAAAGGCTCCACATACTCTAGGTGTGGTCCTACTTTGGCCTGAGCACAAAGAACTATCTTGCTTCAATATTCTCTTCTGCTTCTCACATTCTCATCCTCTGTCCTCTCAGCTCTTGTCTTGGCATAGTCTATTTTGATTTTTGGTACAAGCTGCATCCCAGAGAATGTCAGGCCTAATATCAGAGAGGAAGGATGGTAAGGGTAGTGAGGATTTTCCTCTTGGTGGGAACTGTCCCAAACGGGGAGGACCTGGGTTGGAGCATCAGTTCCCACAAGGCTTGAAGAACATTAACAAAGGCCCTACTGAGTCAAGGCTTATTTATAAACTCTTAGTTAATTTTTCAATAACATATTCAAAAGCTGAAATTCCGACAAATGCTCACATGAATGAAAAAGTCATAGTATATGACAAGAGTATTGAATCTTAGGAATCTTAAAGTTTTGCTTTCCTCAGAGACTCAGCTGAGAATTATTTGGTTTCTTTCTTCATTATTGCCAGCCGAGTATTGACTTGGCTCATCTCATCTCTTATAAAGGTTTGGACTGTGGTCTTGGTAATGCCAGCTGCCCTAGGGGATTTCAACTGGGCACTCTGTGTGTTTGGTGGGGACTGGGATAGGGGAATGTAGCAGTGCCATTTTGGAGAGCATGTTAATGCCTGGAGGCATCTGATTCAATGCTCCTGATCCTGGGTTTTACTCTTATCTGCTATTTCCTTGACTTTGGTTCCTTGCCATTCCCAAAAGGAGAAATGTATTCAAGGAGCATTTCCACATTAGAAGGGTCAAGTACGGCTTCAAGGAAATGTTGATTGCATGCCTTTATGATTAGAGACAGCAGAAAACTTCCCTGGTCATAGCTATTTATGAAGACATTCATTTATTCATTCTTCTATTCACAAAACCTTACTACTTCCCTGACACTGTGAAGGGGGCTAGAAAAAGACACAAACATGTTTTTTTTTTGCCTTTCTGGGGCTCAGAAAATAATTTTGGAAAAGCAAAACAATAAAGCAATCTGATAATTCTAAGTTAGAGACATGCATCAAATTGCCGTGGGAAATATAAAGGCAAATAAAGCTATTTTTCTCCTTGGAAGGGGCCACGAGGAGTCATGCAGGTCTTCATGCAGGAGGCACTCTTTGAGCTAGGTTTGAAGGAAGAGTAAGGTTGTTATAGTTTGGAACCATATGACTAGTTCTGACCAATGAGCTTTGAATAGAAGTGACAAGCTTCTAGGCAATGAAAGCGTGTCTTATCCATTTCTTTCTTCCCCTTTGGCAGGATCTGTGGAAGCTGTGTGTTGAAATTGTAAAGCCTCAAGATTGAATCCCAACCACATGGATCTTTGTACAGGTGACACAACCTCTATTGTGTTTTTTGAGATTTAGAGTTACTTGTTACAACAGGTTAGCTAATATTATTATGTTTAATTTAAGGAGTTTTCTAAGCATTCACGGTGACATTACTGAATGAGAGAAAGTGGGTGAAAATTCATGGAGGCATTTCCTGAAGGAAGGAAGCTGGTTTACTTTCCTATCAGTTCCTTTCCATCCTTGGCTAAGGGCTGCTCCTGGAAGAAATAACAACTCTCTGTACTTCCAGACTACTTTATGCTGAACATGCTCCTATGGAAGCAGAAAGCTCACAGGTAGAGAGGAACAAGTTCTTTTTGTAGAAAATTGAAGGAGTGTGTGGAAATGGTGAATACTGAAGGGATTGGAGAGGACACTGACAGTAATTTATAGGTGATAATTAGAGGTAGTAAAGCCTGTTTGCCTGCCTCTTTAGTAATCACTGGAGTAGATATCTAGCCCAAATAATTTATGGCTGTCTTCAGAATGTGGAGTACTTGACCCCTCTTTGTCCTCTACTTTGTGGCCTGTCATCAATTTTGAGTAACAGAAAAAGTTTCGCTCAACATTTCACGATTCCGTTTGCAAGCTTTTTGTGCAAGAGATTGGGGCCCAGAGAATCTGTGCTTGGTCTTTCAAATAATTAAATGGAAGAGCCAGGACCAAAACACTGATTTCTTGACTCCAAGTTTAGTACTTTTTCTCTCTCATTAGTTGTTTGATATTTTCTTTTGTTGTCGTAGTTTGCTTTTTCTCTCTTGTCTTCTTTCTTAGCATCCTGATCAGCCCATTTCTTTAAAGAAAATTAGAGAAATTCAGAACAATGATTATATTCTTGAATTAAGAGTTAGACTGCTTTGGTTAAATTCTTGTGCCCATCCCTACCTCTCATCCCATTGCTACCTACTAGTTGTGTGACTTTGGGCAAAACATTCACTCTCTCTCAAGCCTCAATTTTCTGATCTGAAAATTGTGAAGAATAAATGAGATAGGACACATAACACACTTAACACAATATCTGGCTTAGAGCAACTCCTCAGTAAGTGCTGGCCATTAGCGTGAATCTGGTTTGCAGGGTGAGGCTTAAATAATATTATGAAGAAAGCAAAATCTATCTCTGTCGTATTTTGTTTTAATTTATTGTTCCTTCTTGTCATAAGTCCATCTTCCCTTTTTGGTGTGTCCCACGGGTGTACTGAGTTTTGTCCATTGAGAACCCTCTGCCTTTTTATATCTAGAACCTTTTGGCATCCAGGCTTCTCTTCCTAACAAAATGTGCTTCTCATCCTCTCAAATCCAGCAGCAGCTTGATTTTCTGAAAATGATTTTGTTTTTCTAATGCAGAAGGTAAATAAATTAGTTTCAGACAATTTTAGATATATTTTAAGTGAGGTGTTTTAGAGACAACACTCTACTTTCCCTTATCTTCCCCAATTTATACTATAAATCACGAAGGAAATCAATTGGTAAGAATTATATCAGGCTTCAGAGACTGGTCGGCCTAAACCCTCACATCACATTCTGGCTCACTTGGGAGTCTTATATAATACCGAAAGCAGAAAAAGGACACATGGAAACACATATAAACAGAGGCATGTCCAACTTTGCCTTGGGCAGGAATTTCAATCAGATTTGAGTTGATCAATACGAAACTTCATAGAATTTTTAAGAAAGTTGAGGTCACTTAGTTTTAGCTTCTTACATACAAATTGTGTTGCCTGAGCAGAGATAAATATATTTTGGCAATTATAAAGGTTCTACATCAGGGTACAGATGAAGATGTAACTCTAGTGATTTGTGATTCCATCACCAGCCCCTCAAGCTGTTTCTAACCTCTTATTTATAGCTTCCCTAGGCTGTATATCTTATAAATACAAAACGAATGAAGTAGTGCAAATGAAAAAGCAGCTTTCCTTATGGCCTATTTACATCCTCTTGCTCGTCAAAAGGGTGAATAAACTCACAGACTCCTGATCTGTGGGCGGCTCGTAACAACATGGACAAAATGTCTCGGTGGGCAGAGAAGGCCAAAGAGGTTGAGAAAGACACATATGGCCTTTGAGTGTCCCAAATGAGGAAAATTCTGAAGGTTGGGGAGTTATGTTTGATTTCATAGTCCAGGAGAATCTTGATATTTCCCGCAGATGTCTTTTGAGGTTTTCATGAGTTCCCATAATATAACTAAGGTGTAGGTGGCATTATTGATCCGGTCGTTACTGTCCCTAGCTTCACACCATTTCCATGGATTTGTCATGGGTTGAACGAATCTCTCCACTCCTTGACTTTAAGCTTTGCCGTGTACCTTTGCTTTGGCTGATGGCATAATAACACAAATGACAGGGCATCAGTTCTGAGCCTAGGCCTGATAAGGTCTTGTACATTTTCATTTACTTTCATGTGCCTGTCCCATCACCACAAGAACATGACCTGGATATCTTACTCACTGGTCTGAGGAGAAAGACAGACATATAGAGTAGAGCAGAGCTGCCTAGATAAAGTCTATGAAGTATATGAAGTTTACTATGTATAGACAAGAGTCACATAAAGCAGACCCTATATGGTGATCTTATATTAACCCTAAATCTCAATAACTTACCACTACAGTGTTTTCTTACCCATGAAAACATCAGTGTGGGTTGGGCATTTTTGTTGGGTGGCTCTCCTCCATGAAGTAATCCGTGGATTCCATCTTTAGGCTCTACAATTTCAATATCCACAAAGGCTGCCAAAGGGAAAGAGTGGAATGGATGAGACACACTGGCTTTTAATTGTCTTTTTTTTGGAAGTTTGTCACTTCCATTCGAAGCCCAGATGGCTTCAACCTAACTGCAAAAGAGGCTGGGAAGGATCAGAGAGTGTATGCCTATTTTATGAGTGCTGTCTCTGTCATATATTCCTACTCCATTTTCAAGTCCAAGCTCAAAGAAAACCTCTTCTATGCAGATTCGCAGAGCACTCCCCATCCCCTTCTAGGGAGAACAAATTGCTTCGCCCTCCTTTAAGATGCCATTGTGCTTTGATGTACAGCTTGATGGCCACCTCAAGGCCCAAGTGCTTTAAATTTGAGCCTTAATTACATTTTAAAATGACTACATTGTTCTTTGTAGGAGACATGTATCATTTCTGCCTGCTCAACATCCATTCCTCTCCTTTCCTTTGGAGAACATCCTTCCTCTGCCTGCAGTCCATGGCCTTGGGAGGGACTGACTCACCTCCCAGTTCCAGGGGAGCACATGTGGCCAGTCAGTATACCTCATTCTCTGGACACTATGCAGGGTGCCAGGGTGAGCAGGTAACTTAGATTGGTCTGATGAGACTTGATGCTAGACTTTTGTTAGCATTTTGGGTCTCTTTCTACTTCAGTTAACAACTACTAAGAGTAATGGGAGCTGGGGTTGTCTGAGGCTCCTAGTAGAGAAGGCCTACTAAAGAATGATGTCATCAGAGAAGAAAGTAGGACTCAGAGAGATGAAAAAAGATAGGACCAGTAATAAAAATAGAGATAAAGATAAAGAAGGAGGGGGATGGGAGAGGAGAGGAGAGGAGAGATAGAAAGCTGCTAATACAATTTGAGCCATTTGAGATCCTGAGATCCTGGGGTTAACTTTGCCTGAAACCATTCTTTCTAGAACTTTTCAGTGAACTAATTTTATTTTATTTTTGCTTAAACCAATGACAGGTTTGTCTCTCAGATGTGACCAAAAGATTGCAAATAGTTGAAACTATAACATCCTAAGATGCCAAAATCTATCAGTATGTGTGTAGGATAAGCAACATTTTCCTTACTGATAAATAGAGAAATGGGGCTCATTTCTCTATTTAAGGGCTGTCCTTAAGCATTCTACTTCAAGCTGGATTGAACATGGAAAAGTCTCATCTTGCTTCCTTGTGCCATCTTTTCTTTTATTGCTTTTCCCTCCATTTACCTTCTTGATTATTTTGTTAGTCATGAGTATGTTCTTCACTCTTCACTTCTCCTGGACCCACCACCTAACCATGGATTTCTCCAATTTATGCCCAGTTACTATCAGACATCACATTTTGGGTTTGTTCTTGATTTGTCATGAGTTCAGGGAAGTCCTGAACTTTCTTTACTTATTCTTGGTTTGACACCTTAGTAAAACAGAAAACATGATAGTGAGACCACAAGCAGGCACTTGGTTAACTCAGCATGTAACATCTTCCATGTGTGAATTATTTAGGCTGAGTGATGCTATATTAGTGTACTGGAAAAGCCCTCACTGAGGTGGGCCTTCTCCATAACCTCTGCAAACTTGTTTCTTCCCTGAGTGGGTGATGACTCTCTGCATTCCCCCTTATACAAAATTAGGTCCTTTCATTTTGTTTCTTTTCCTTTCTTTCTTTTTTTGGTCTTCTCACCATCTCTCTTGATTCATATTGTTTGTCTTTTCAAAATATTTCAAAAAGCTATGAAAGTTCACTTACTTTCTCTGAAGCTATTTCTCCATGTCTGAATAGGGATAATAATGTTTACTTATTAGAATGGTTATAATAAAAATGAGATTATCTATATAGAGTGAGCCACCCAAAGCCTGGTGCATCACAGATGCTAACATTTCATTAGCTCTCTAACCTTTCTGGTATAAATGCCCTTTTTAATTTTCCCTCCTCCATTGTGATGGTGAAGCATAATCTAAATATATTTCATCTTTTAAAGTTGTTAGAGAGTAATATGTGTGTGTGTGTATGTGTGTGTGTGTATGTGTGTGTGTGTGTGTATGTGTATGTGTTTATCATCTCTGTCTGCTTCTTTTACTTGGATTCAGATTGAGAATTCTTGAATTTTCAATGACTTACTTATCTCTTTCATGGAAGTTTGAGAACATGACATTGCCCTTTCTTTCCATATATGTGCCGTTGGTTGTCTGCCACAGAAATGAAAAAGCAATTTCAAGTCTTGGCTAATCTCTGAAGAATTATTTTTTTCCTGGGCTACCTTTAACCACCATCTTATGTTGGTGGCTCCAGAAGTTTCTATGTAGTCTACAAAACACTAATGCTATGGACTATTTATAGATCCAAAGAGACAGCTGAATAAATTTGTGAGTAACTTGGTTTAAACCAAGCATGTCAGTCTCCGCAAAACTTCCCAGAGCCTTGTTATGCTAATGTATATTGTGACTTTCCAAGGGAGGTGGGGAGATACAGCAGGCAATGTTTCTCAAATTCCCTTGGCCATGACCACCCACAAGGCTATGAGTCTCTTGTGGAACAAATATTCCATAGAACACATATGAGGAAAGGCTGACCTAGTGTTTTCATTTGATTTCCCAAATAACATTCTCTTTTTTGTTCCAGGAGTGTCACATTTTTCTGTACTCCGTTTTAGTTGTCTTGTCTCTTTTGTGTTTGCTCCTCTGTCTTTTTGATAAGTTCCTGCTAGGTAAATATAGTTATAGGTTGAATGCTAAAACACAGTGATTAGTTGACCAAAGAGAAGACTGAATAGTCACACCAATGTGTGGTGTTAAATGTTTGCAATATGTTGAACTCACCTTTGCTGCTTTTCTTTAACTAATAAAGTGAATAGTGAAGGTGATGTCTCCATTCTTCTCTAGGACTTTCCTGATTGGCACATGAGAGGCTTAGTGGGGTCTTAAATATAAAGAATATCTTTTGGGAAAATGGTCCAATTTTTCATTGTAACAGCACACATCAAAATATATTATCTTGTAGGCACTTGCTTTTTATGGCTTATCTGTTTCTAATTTGCTTGCAAAAACTGGGGTGGATAATGTAGACCAGACCAAAGATGGAATTTTCATATACAAACTCACCAATATGCTGATTAAAAAAATAATGATTTACTCATTATGTCTGTCTTCTCTCTATAGTATAGTATATTGTTAATTAATTAATGATAGCAAAGATCCCTCTCTTTTTGCCCCCCTTTCATTGTAATCTAGATAAAGCTTTTACAAATGGAATTAGTGCACTTCACACCTTGTAGCTAATTTTTAAAATACTTTCCCCTGTGGATTACTATGTCTCTGAGTTAAATTAGGAGGTCAGAATAAATGCGCCTGCTTTTCGTTTTTGTTTTTGTTTTTTCTCTTTGGCCTTTGAAGCTTTCTCTTTCTAATGAAAAGAATATAATTTTTTTAAAACCCACTATTCTTAATTTTATTTAGTCCAATAAGAAAGAACATAACTTACTTATTGTCTTCTTGTCCTCATTTGTGAAATGATATCACCTCTGTAACAGGTATGTAACCTTAGGCAACATGTAAATAAGGTACATCCTTCCTGTGATTACTTTTATCTTCTTACATAAGCTAGAATCTTCATTTATGGTATCACTTTGTTATTAGCCATTTTAAGGATGCAATAATGTAAAATAATTTAAAAGCAGACCAGCTCATTTTTAATAGGAGTTAAATAAGAAATATATAGAATTTCTCTTTTATAATACTTGGGACTTTTACATTCATTTATAGTGATTTATATATAAATTTATATAAACTAGGGACATGTTTATCAGAAATGCCTTTAGAAATAAACGATATATCAGAAATGCCTTTAGAAGTAAATCTGTGCTTCTCCCTTAGAAATTCTGATTTAGTAGTTCTGGGGTGGGACACCAGCATCTAAATTTTTAACCCTCATTCCCTAGGATCTACTATTGAGCACCCAGTTGAGAAGTAATGGTTTAGAATGTTTTGTTTGGAAGTAATTTCTTGTGTGAGAAGGCTGATTTCTTGGCTGACAGGACAAAGGCACAGAGAGATGAAAGGATTGTTGTGGAAACCATACAGCAAGCCCTTGTGGGTGCCAGCAATAGTCATGAATTATTTCCTTTTAGGCACTCCCTTTTTCAACTCAGGTAAATGACCAGTGGAGTAGGTAGGCTAAGGCCCTGGTTAGTGTTAACTGAGTTACAAAAGAATATAATAACTCATGCTCTCCTATGCATTTCTTGCAAAAAAAAAAAAGAAAGAAAGAAAGAAAAAGAAAAAAAAAGAAAGAAAAGAAAGAAAAAGAAAAAAAAAGGAAGAAAAGAAAGAAAAAGAAGAAGTTCAAATTGGCTGGAGCATAGCACATGCGTAGAGATACCCTGAGCAATCTGATGGGAATCCTTGCTTTTTTTCTAGGTGTACTTTTAAATTTGTTTTGGTTCAAATGGGCCAGTTTGTCTAAACAGAATATTTAGGCATGAATGGTTACAACTTGTCCAAATTTTCTCTTCATTCTCCTTTCTTCACCAACTCATACCTCCATTCTCTTCACTATCCTATTAAAATACAATGAGAAGCAATCGATAACAAAAGCAGTGCATTTCAGAGTGTAGAATTCTGAGTTAACTGTTTTTCACACTCTTTGCCTATAAAGCAGGATATAAAAGCCAATATAGGTCTCTGTTGTGCAGGTTCCATTTTCATGATAGTTACAGGATATAATCTTGACAGATGGGATTGACTCTATACTGATATACTAGAGGTGGTATAAAGGTGTTCTTTTTGGTGGTGAAATGTAGCTTTATGAGCAAGGATAAGCTGTAGGTTTCCCCCAGAACTTTTTATACCTTGTCATGCTGAACAATTATTCGTAATCGCATGTGGTTAAGAAAAGCATGCTTCAGTGGGGTTTAAGCATGACATGCCTTCCTTCGTTTCCACAAATGAGAAGCAGATGCTCATATTCTCTGGGTAATATTCAGGCCTTTAATAACATTGCCATGCATTGGGCCCATTAATTGGTGCTGACAGTAGTAATACTAATAGTAATAATCATAGTAAACTTTAATTGAGTGTTTATCATGTGCCAGCCACTAATGTTTTATGTGGATTGCTTTATGTAATCCTTACAAATCCCATATGTAGAAGGGTAGTGAGTATTTTTTGTTTAAGGTAACACAGATTCCCTTTCCCTTCCTGTTCATAATAGTTCCCAGAGTTTTATTTCCTCTCCAAGGATATGTCATGTGCTTTAGGGGAAACAGGTCCCATCCCCATGTCTAAGATGAGCCCTGATAGACTTAAGCCAGTCAGCAAATCTTATTCCCCTGGCTACAGTGATTAGTTCAGTGACCTAGTTTTGACCAATTAGATCACAGTAGAAATTTTCAGGGGGATCCTGGGTCTTCTTGTAGAAATACTTGGAGAGACATTTTCTTCCTGCTAAACATGAATGTGGGTGCATGGAAGCTCTCTAGGGCACTTTTGGGTCCAGATGGCATCAAAGAAGACAGTAAAGAAAAACAAAGAAATTAGAACTTTCTTGATTTCACTGAGCAGCCTAAATTAAAGCTTACTCTTCTTTTAGATTTTTTTTTTAGCCAATAACTCTACATCATTTGAGTTTAATTGGGTTTTCTGTACCTGGCAATCCAAGGATCTCTAGCAAGTTCTAGCATTAAAATTTTTACTGGTAAAGAAATGAGTGAGAGAGTTTTAACACTTTCCCAATTTAGTTGAAGAAAAAAAGTTGAAACCAGGGACTTGAATCTAGGTGGTTTAATTCCAGAATCCATGAACATGCTTGATATCCTGAGAAGGTGGAAGATAATGCTATTGTTAAGGATAGTGTCCTAGAATATAGTTTTTATTCTGTTTCCTACACCTGATGGAATGTGGATTTAACTTATAAAAACATTTAAGAAATTCATTTGAAATCTTGGGCTATGTACTTTTTGTTTAATATAACTTTCCATGTCAAGATTCTGAAGTGACTATAAGAACTAAAATATCTTATTGGAGGAATCATTATAAATAACCTTGTTATGAGCTCATCACATGTAATATTTAACATTTGCAATAGGATTAGATTTAAGTGTATTGCCAAATTTGATTATTTTTTAATCACTTGGGAAGTTTGTAAAAATATACATTCTTGAACTTCAGGAGAGTTTGTTTGAAGTGAGATTCCAGGTAATTATGATGCACAATTGCATTTGACAGACTCTAATTTTGTCTATAACCATATATGTAAAGGGAAACTGCATGTATTATGCAGAGACACACTGAACAAAGATCAAGTAATTGATCAAAAACAAGATCCAGAGAGAGGTAGCCAATTTCTACTAGATAAGAGATATGAAGACTTATAAACCAAGGTACCAGTTTGAACAAAGACCAATTTAAAAGCATTGGTAGCCCCTGAGAACAGTGTGGTTTTTCTTCTTTTTTTCTTCTCTTCTTTTCCCCTTCCCCTTTTTCTTCCTCTTCTCTTTCCCCTTCTCCTACCTCTTCCACTTCCCCTTCCCTTCCCATCCCTTCCCTTCCCTTCCCTTCCCTTCCCTTCCCTTCCCTTCCCTTCCCTTCCCTTCCCTTCCCTTCCCTTCTCTCTTCTTCACAATATTAAAAGAGAAAAAAGAAATAAAGAGATTGGGAAATACTTATAGGCTCCTTCCTCCAATAACTTGACAGCTTTTTAGTATTCAATTAGAAATTTATCTTACAAAAGAAACCAAAGTCTGTATGGAAGACTTTTGATGCAAACATTTCCTAAAATCTCGATACTCCTTAGGGCCCTAGGCAGTGTTTTTAAGATTTTAATGTATATTAGAATCACCTTGAGAAGCTTGTTAAAATTGCATATCTCATACTTACCCCACATCTTCTGAAGCGGAATGATTGGAGCAAGGGGCTGGTAATCTGTGTTTAACTCTGGCCTCCTTCACCCTTACCCCATCACTGTGACTCTAAAGCAGATCATCTCAGTGCCATACATTGTGAAAAACTGCTCTAGAAGATATCTCAGAATTGGAGACCAACAGTTATTAATCATTATTTAGATAACTAATTATACCTAGGAATGGTCTTTAAATAGTGTTCTAAATTTTGAATTATTTTAGTTATAGCAATCAATAATAAGTAATGATTTAAAATAATTATTCAACAAATGGTTCAGTTTTTTAAAGTTAGGAGTAATAGAGTGGTTAAGAATGAGTTTGGATCCTTAGTGATTCAGTGAATAGGATGCCTGACTGCTCGAAACGTGAAACTATGGCTTGAGCACTTGGGAGCAGTTAGCCTGGATTAAAAAGAAATTAATGCCTAGAAAGAAAGACTTTTTATAGAGTATTAATTTTACCAAATCTTCTCAAGGTGAGGGTAAACCTTGAGATCTTTGCTTAGTTATTACACACCAAAAAGATTCTCATTTCCTCTTAACAGAGAGAAGAGGATCATTGCTCTTAGCTACAGCATTGTAGTCATTTTGGGCTGACTACAATAGATTCCTCGTAAAATTCTGTGCAAATTGCCAGAATGTTAGTTATTCCATCAGTAAGAATGAGAATAAGTAATACTACTGATGTAAATAATCATCCTGTAAACTCTTTATTGCTACGGAGTTCAACATCAGGTCATGCATTCTGAACATCTGGTTGAATTACTGAATTGTGAGTTATCAGGATCTTGTGGAAAAGGGTGAGAGCTGACTGCTAGCTTTAGGATTCCTGCCTTTCTGTGAAAACATCCAGTATAATCAGTTTGGGTAAATAGGAAATTGACCTTCTGGCAGTAAAGGAGATTAGAACACTATTTTCTTCACCCCTGTTTAGGAAAGGGAGTGACAAAGAGAATTGTCCTAATTGTCAGAGTTCTTGGCAGATTGTGGCTGATTACAAAACTGCCTTAAATTCCTCCCATGACTGTATGTGTACCCTTTTGCAATGTAACTTCCCACTTCTCCTATCAAGAGGTGGATTTTATCTTAATGTCCCTCGAATCCAGTCTTGGCCACATGGCTTGTTTTCACCAATAGGACATTAGCAAAATCGATACAAAGAAAGGCTTGAAAAGTGCTTGCACATTGGTTCTTTGCCCTTTCTCGCTACTCTTGGGAGCTTTAGAACCACTATTATGTGAAGGAGCCAGGGCTAGCCTACTGGAGAATGAGAGACACCTCACTTGACAGCAGCCGGCACCAACCGGTAGCCTTTCCTACCTCCAAACATGGCAGTGAGGCCATTTTACTCCATTCAGCCCCCATCAACGCTCATACTTGTGAGCAAGAGTAAAATGGTTCTCATTTTAAGCCCATAAATTTCAGAGTGTTTTGTTAGTTAGTGAAAATAAACTGATACTGAATGCTATGGTCTGAATGTTTGTTTCCCCTCAAGACTTTTGGGGTTGAATCCTAACCCCCAAAGGTGATGGTTATAGCAGGTGGGCCTTGGGGAGGTGCTTAAGTCATGAGGGTGGGCCTCTCATGAATGGGATAAGTGCCCTTATAAAAGCGGCTCCCAAGAGCTTCCTAGCTCCTTCCTCCACGACCATACAATGCGAAATCTGCAGTCTGGGTGAGTGTCCCTATCCAGCCACACTGCCATCCTGATTTTAGACTTCTAGCCCCAGTAACTGTGAGAGCTAAATTTCTGCTATTTATTAGGCGCCTAGTGTGTGGTATTTTGTTATAGCAGCCTGAATGGACTAAGATCAAAGCATATATCTTTAAAAGCACTTGCTACTTCACCTTTTCTTTTTTTTTTGGAGGGGGCAAGGGACATGCCAGTTTCTCCCCTCAGGCAAAATTCTTTGAGGAGAAAAATAAAGTAGTTCTTAGCTGTCTCATCAGATTCTTTGGCCTAACCTGCCTGCTAGACCTGAGTTCTTACTCTGCCACAGCTGTTGCCACTGCTAACAGACTCCCTATGGAGCCTTATGGCCCTCATGCCTGAGGCCAAAGGCTGCTGGTCCAGTCTGTCACACTCCCCACATTTCTAGGCTCCAGTAGAATGTCATGCAAGATCTGGCTTCCTGAGCATTTGCTGAAGGGGCCAGATAATTGAACGCAGAAGTTCAGTAGAGTTAACTCCCTTTAGAGCAAATTTTGAACAACTGAGACTGAGACAGGAGGGAGGTAAACAGATAAATTCCCTTTCCTTCTTACCTTTGATGGGCTCTCTGCAAAGCCTTGTCTGAATATGTCCTTCATCTGCTAGGGAGCCAGGAGTGACTCGAGGCTTATCTTGAAGCTCTGGTCCACACAGTAGGGCAGATGCTTCCATCTCTCTCTGCCTCACCTCTCTTGTCTTTCTCTTTCCATCCTGGGACTGTACCTTGCAAGTAAAACATAAGCACTCCAACTCAGGCTGTATATTTTAGGGAACTCAGATAGAAATCTTTATTTGTTCATGTATTCTTAGCTTGTCAAAGATTTTCTGGGGTTTAGGATACCCATAGCTCAGTAGTCGCTTATTGCAGTTACTTGAAGGATTTTTATCAGAAACACTGAGAAGTGTAGTGCAGTGCAGAAAATTAAATTTACAGAGATCAAATCGTGGCTCTACCTTAGTGGAAAAGCTTTAAATATAATGTTGCTTCCCTGGTGGCCATTTTGGGCCATACATATTATTGATATATGTGTTTATATATATATATATATATGTGTGTGTGTGTGTGTGTGTGTGTGTGTGTGTGTGTGTGTGTGTGTGTGTGTATATATATATATATATATATTTGTGTATGTGATTCATACACAGTTCAAAAACTCAAATAATTAAGAAGGTAAAACAGAAGTCTTCCTTCCACTTTCCACCATCCCTCAATAACATTTCCCAGAGGAGGATTCTTTTATCAGTGTTCTTTTGTATCCTTACTGAGACGTTCTCTGTGTGTAACCACGTAATATATGTCTTTTATTTTTTAAAAAATATTTATTATTATTATTATGATTTCAATATCTTGAAATTGCCAAATTGACATATATTTTCTTAATGTTAGTTTAAGCTCTTGACTCAGAATGACCATCTGTATCTTATCTAACTGTGTTCCTCTACATCTGAGGAGGTGGAGGTTTAACCAGCATGGGCGGGGGTAAGGGAAGGTGAGCCGACTCACCAAAGGGAAGAGATGGGGTAGGAGTTTGGAGGGAAGACTGGAGGAACTGAAATGAAGCAAGGAGACGATTGGAAGTATGCAACACCCTTTCATCATTGCAGGGAAGCAAATTCTAGGAGGCACTGTGAGCACAGCAGTGATCAAAAAGGCAGAAGAGAAGAACAAAATCTGCCTTAAGTAAAGCCAGTGCCAAGCAGTGAAGGGACTAATTAGGAGAGTAAAGAGACAAAGGCTCACTCACATATGGATTTGGTCTTTAATTACTTTAAATAGGTTAAAGATTCATTACAGATTGTGATTGTTCTCCCTGGACATTCTCTGATAACAATAGATGCTTTTTTCTTCTCCTCCAAAGCGTACACAGTCCCAGTGGCACATGCAATGTCTCTCCCAAACCTCAGGGAACTTCTTTTCCCTAAGTGTGGCATTGCCAAGGCAGCCCTTTTCCATTCTTTCAATTAAGGGCACACGTCCTAACACATATGGGCTGGGGGCCTCTTCCCTGAGCCTGGGCAGGAGGCCTGCAGAGGGAGACACTTCCATCTCCACAAAGCAGCTGGTCCCTCTAGACAGAATATTAAAGAGTGAAGGGTTGACAGCGCATCCATTCTCAGATGTTTTCTGACCTCTACCTTTGCTGACCTACTTCTGTCTCCTTTCTACTCACTCATCTTGGCTCCTGGATTCAAAGATCTGACTCTCAGGGCTTTTGTCATTTTAGCAGAAGAGTTTCTACAAAGAAGGGCAGATTTCTTGGCTTACAGCAAGAGTGTACAGATGTCAGGGCAGAGGCAATAAGAACACCTGGCTGTGAATGTAAACTCTGGAATCCTACTAGAGTTGTTCTTTTATTGTGTCTCTGTTTATCTACCCAGAGAAGAGAATAGACAAAAGGTAATTTTATTAAAAATTACATCTTTTAATTGATTAAAAAAGAGTAATGTAATTTAGGACTTAGATTCAGATTGAGTTGCTCAAATGCCCCTTTAAAAAGGAAAGACAGCATTTTCACTCATTAAAAACTTAAAAATTTTTTCACAATATTCTTGGATATTTACCATGGCAAAAATTTCCCCCTAAATTAGGCAGAAGAATGGAATCTAAGAGGCAAGAATCATGTGCTGGAACAATCCTGGACCATACTTGACGCAAGCACTCTGAAATGTGTATTACACTCACTACTATTTTGAACTTCTTGCCTAGAACAAGCATATCTGAACATATCATGATGGCATCAAGCTAGAAGTGCCTACCACAATTTTGCGTTCTCTGTCTTTCAAAAGAAATAAAAATAATTCTATCATATTTTAATCTAGTCCATTTAGAATAGTCAGAATTATAACACAGGTTTTTTCATACTGGAAATAATTATTTTGCCCTTCGAAATTTTTTATATTGAAGGAGACTAAGTGGCCCAGAAAGTTTGAATCCATTTAAGAGAAGGAACCAAAAAGAGTATTGGATTTGCATAATGATTGTCTAAATTAATGATACTATTTTTTATGCAGAGGAAATGTTTTTCAAATAAACTCTTTAATGGGACCCCCGATGTATATAAAAGAGATGAAGCCTGGAGATATGTCTGCTTGCATTTCTCTGCTTTGTTCCTTGCCCTCCCGTCTTTCTAAGTCTAAATGCCATGGAACCAGAAGTGGACAGAGTTTGCAGGGGCTGGGCTGTATCACCAATACCTGACAGAGCATCTAGCATATCAGGAGTGCCCAGTTAATGTCTGTGAAACTACACAGAACCTAGTGCTTTATGGAAACCTGAATATAAGATATTTTAGATAGAAATGTTTGTGTTTTAAAAAAATGACCCAAATAAGATCAGTGTCTTTCAAGTATATATTCCTTGGTGTATTTAAAAAGGTTTATGAGGTTTACTTTGGGAATGTTGAAGGTAATGTAATTATAAGGGCTGTAATCTGCTCCTAAGCAAATGTAACTTTTAAGGTGATGGGACAAAGTAGGATCACCTAATGGATAGGAAGGGGACATGAGGGTACTTTAATATCTATTTATTAGCAGAGTTGTTTAACTCACCTATCTAATTTATCTGGCCGATGTGTCCTCCAAAAGTTCTTCTCTACAAAGGTGTGTGTGTGTGTGTGTGTGTGTGTGTGTGTGTGTGTGTGTGTGTGTGTGTGATATGTGTCTGGGGGAAGGGGCACACTCTTTGGTCAGAGGCTTATGATAGAGCTGCAAACTTGCAGAATAAGAACAAAATCTAGCCCAAAGACTCTGGATCACAGAAAGTTTTAAAATAATTTTGTACTTGTTACCAAGATTTTTTAAATTGAGACATTTCACAGACAAATCCAGATTTCTGATTTCTCTTGAAAAAGTAGAAGATCTAGCAACACAGCAAGCCTACCGTCTTCTTGACTAGTGATTCTCAAAGTGTCAGCATCATCTGGGAACTCCTTAGAAACTCTGAGGTGGGGCCTGCAATCTGTGTTTTAGCAAGCCCCCCAGGTGATGCTGATGCATATTTATGTATGAGAGCTATGTCTGTAATCAGGTAGAGCTCAGTGGTGTGATTGCTTTCCACTTAGGCTGTTCTCTCACTCATGAGATTATCTGGCCCTTATGGGCATTTGAGGTTATATTTTCTCTTTCTATATTAATAAGATCACCTAGTACAAAAGCATGAGATTTTCAAACTTCTAATTATTAATCCGAGGCCCCAAATACCTGAGGTCATGCAGAAATCTTTAGGAACTCTAGCACCATCCAATAGGCATATCAGATCTGACTTCTCATCTTCTTTTAGCTGCTGTCCATGTGGCAGTATGAGAAAACTGAATTAGTACAAACAGATAAGGGCATATTAAAGTCTTGGGAGGAAGACAGCCCTGGTCGGAGTCCCTAATGCATACAAGTAAAATGGTTAGATAAAGCTTTATTTGATTATATTGCAGGCGGGAAGGGAGTCTCAAGTAATGTTGGTGTATTTAAGTGTGTGTTTTTTAATGAACTTTTCAGAATGTCTGTATGGTTTCTGCCAGTTTGTCAGATAGTCATCAATTATTCAGTCTCACCCTAAATAGAAACAAGCCACCATTTCACTGACCGAAGCTGACTCTCTCTACATGTTGGTCAGCATTCTAAGTAATTGCCAAGCATGAGTCCCACATGGAAGTACCCTCAAGTCAACCTGCTGTTTACTATCTCAACGCCTATTCTTATAAGAGGTAGGTGTGTATGATTCTTACATCAACCTAAGGTTTTGTTTGTCTTTTAGCTCTTTCAGACCCTGGAGGTAATGTTTAGTTTCCTGAAATAATTATGAGATAATAGTAATTAATGCTCATCAAATAACCATGTCTTCCATTTTTCCCAGCACCAAAGTAGATAGATGAGGTGATATGGCTAATTCTTATCAATGGAATATAAATAGAAGTGTTGCGTCACCTCCAGTCTGAGGCAGTTAAGAGATACATCTCCATGCTTTCACCTGTCCTGCTTTGGCAATTTTAGAGAACACATTTGAGATGATAGAATTGCAAAGTAGAAGCAGCTTGGGTCCTTGAAAGAGTGCTGTGCAGGATAAAAACCTGACCCACTTCAGAATCTGGCATGAGCAGGAGTTAAACCTTTGTTGTGTTGAAGTTTGCTACAGATAGTGTTGCTATAGATAGCCGGTCCTGTCTAACCCAGTCTGTCCTAACTCTGATAAGTAGACATAGCTGAGGGACATACATGCTAGCACTTCAGTAGAAGCCAGCATGAAAGAGAAGTAGCAGCTTGGAACTTACACATCTGCAGAGCTGGCCCTTGAAAGGAGTGTGGTCAGCAGCCCATTTGACAGTGTTCTAGACTGGAAAGTCAGTGTCAAACAAGATTTGACCTAATGAGCAGGACACAGCAGCAGGATTTTTCCTGACAGTGATGATACTTAAGGTTACATGGAAGGAATCATAGTGAATCAGGATAATTATGATTTGGAACAGGACCCCAGCTAGTTGCTGAGAGAGTAGTACATAGAACCAAGCCCTTGAGACTGAAGGCCAGGTTGTGTGAACAGGGCCCCAAGAAGGAGGATTGAGGCTAACTGCAGTATTCATACCTAGAAGAAAAAGGGCAGGGAATATAGTCAGTAACTAGAGAGGATGCCAAGTTTTGAGTTTGGGTAACCAGGTAGATGAAAATACCATTTCTTGCATAGGGGATGTGGGCTGAAGGGTTCATATTTATTTGTACTGATTTTTGAATATATATGGACATCTGAATGTTTGTCATGGAACCAATAAGTAGCTTGGAGTGGCTTATAACCTCCTCATAATTTCAATTAGCTTTCTACTTAGCCACCCTAGTTACATGCACACTTGTAGGCAAAACAGCATATATGTTATACAAAGGTAGTTTTAAGACGAGTCCAGCCTGTCTCTTCCCAATAGAGTACTGTTTCTAAACTTTGCCTATATAGAAATTCTGGGATCTCCACGGTCAAGTAGAGATGTCCATTAAGCAGTTGTATATATGGGTTTGGAGGTCAGCATCAAGATAGGGGAAGGAAATAACTTAGCAGTCATTAACATAAAGATGGAAATGTAAATTATGGGAGAGAAAGGACTTGTCTAAGAAAAATGTATCAAACGAGAAGACCTGATATAGAGGCTTGGGCAGCACCAATGTCTGACAGCTGGGTTGGAAAGAAGACCCATGAAGACAATTAAAGGAAGGGTTGAGAATGGTGTCCAAGAAATCAAAGTAGAAGAGAGTTTCATGGAAAAAAGAAAGATCATCAGCAGTTACTAAAATTATAGGGAAAGTGAGAACAAAAGGCTTGCTTTGGATTTCTTCACTAAAGGGTCATTGTCAGTATTGGTGGGTATAGAAGGCAGATTGAGGAGTGAACGGGAAGTGAGACAGTAGAGATAATGAATGGAGATAACTTCAAGAGGATTGGCTATAAAGGCATAGCTATCAGTAACCAAGGGGAACTGGGGTTTGCTTCTCTCCATAACAGCCACAATGATCCCTTTAATTCATAAATCAGATCACATCAGTTGTCTCTTGGAAACCTGCCAAGGCTCCCCATTTTTCTCAGCACCAAAGCCAACAAAGTTCTCAGAAGAGCCTGCAAAGTCTGACATGCTCTACTTCTCTGCTGGCCTGAACCCCCGTGATGGCCGGCCCTCCTGCTCACTCCCCTCCAGCCACACCACCTTTCTTGCTGACGTACCCGGCATGCTCCTACCATAGCCTGGCTATTCCCTTTCCCTGGAACGTTCTTCCCCTGCCAGACCTCCTCCAACTCACTCCTCTCCTTTAAGTTTTGACTTAAAAGCTTTCTCAATGAATAAAATTCTTACTGACATTTGAAAATTGCCACTGGCCCTCCGACTTCTGTATTTCTACTTCTTATTTTGCCTGATGCTTTCCTTTTTTTTTTAAAAAAAAAATCACATTTATCATTTAGTATATTACCTCTATTGTTTATTGTTTGTACTCTCTTGCTAGAATATTATCTCTTCCAAAGCACGGATCCCTGATCATTTTATTCCACTGATACATCCCATATACAGTCACTGACATCTCTCTGGAACAGTGCCTGGTACAAAGAAGGCCTTCAATTAATGGGGTTGAGTAAATGAAGGCAATTTTAAAAAACTGAGAGCCTCTATCATATTTATATGTTGACATTTTAGAGGGGACAATTGATGGAACAATGTGTCTGTGGAGATGGAATGCTAGTGCAGGGAAGAGTCAGTTATATACAGGAGTGGGGTGGAAGGAACTTCAGGGAAAATGTCTTAGATAATGTTGATCTTAGTTCCTTAGGGCACATTGCCACTGAGGGCCAGGTTACAGGTTCAGTTCCCAGTTGGGGCCACTTACTGTTGTCTCCTTCTGACCCTGGGCTGCAGTGTTATGTTGCGAGACATGGCATTAGTCACAAGGCTGGATCCTTGTGCCTTTGTGGCCCTTTTAGGAAAAGGAGTGGCTAGCAGCCTCATTCCAGAAGAAAGGCATATTCTAGGGTTTTCTAGTCTCATACTTTTCACTTAGCAGGGATTCTCCTACAAACTTCCCTTAAGCACAGTAAAGGTTGAGAGGAAGGCTTGCCAAGGGAGAGTGTTCTCTCCGCAGTCTGCCTCTTGAAGGCTGACAAGGCAGCTGTGTTACAAGCCAAGAGAGCTCTTTGCCCCCGGATGTCTGCAAAGCAAGGCTCAGTTTCCTTCTTCATGAGCCCTCCCACTGTGTTCTCTGCTGACACAGGCAGGCATGTCTCAACCCTTAGGCTCCACAAAGATAGCCTAATAACAGCTTGGCCAGAGCGCCTCATGCTCTCCAAGCCTCACAAAGAGACTTGGATGGTGAAGCAACCACTTGCCACCAAAACAGCAGTTATCGCCACCCCCTACTCAGAATCATCGACAAGCTGCCTGCTAGGTTGGTTGATATGCCTTTTATTTAGCGTTCTGTTAATTTGCTAAACACTATTTTGGTCTATGTGACTGTAGAATATAAAAATGCAGTAGGTGGTTTATAGGAAACAAGTTGCAAGAGATTGTTCAGTGCTCTGAGCCAGACACACAATACCTGTCCTCTGAAGGGCTGGATTTTCCCTCGGGCTATGGAGAGTGAGCTAAGCAAGGTTCCCCATCCTCTTTACCGCTCTGTTTGACCTGCTCCTCCCCTTGGTGCTGAGCGGTGGGCGTACAACTGTTGCAAGTAGGTGGCACAGCTGTTTGCTTTGACTGCCTCAGTACCTCGGGGATCCCAGCCACACAGCTAACGTTGCGGGATAAAAATGGCATTTATGCTTTAATAAACTCACCCTATTTCTTTGTTAGAGGGGAAAAAAGGAGGGGGGATCCCACCCACCACGTTGCCAGCTACATGTCACTGTTCAGAGCACACCACAGTGGCTAATGTTTTCCAAATTCTTCCTTGCTCTGGAAATGGAAACCATTAGAAAAATATTGGGATGGTGTGAAGATTTCCCAAACACCTGTCTCCCACCTCTTATGCACATATGCCTGGTTTTTGCAATGCGTGTAGCATTTTTTTTTCAGTTCGGTGCATTTTCATTTACAAGTGCATACATATTTTATAAGTGTATGTGTACATACTTCTTGGTGATTTACTTGTAAATTTTCTAAGTGGAGAAGCCACACAAAGGTCGCTAAGCTCTGGACAGAATTAAATAGCATTTCCTAATAGGAATTAATAATGTGGGCATCAGAAACATATAGGCAAGGGGGGAAAATGCATTTTCAACCAGAAAGTTATAATCAAGGAGCTAATTCTGTAGAGGAGGAGGTCAGCCTTCCTCTTCCCTGTCAAATAAATCACTGCAGGTCTCAAAGCTGTCACTCTGAAGGGCTAAATCTTTCCAGGCTTTGCTCCTTCTTGTTCTGCAGAAACAACACAGTCTCACATCCTTGCTAGCACACATGTTTGTCTGGTAGATCAGGCAAAACATGTTTTGTGGGTTACCCTGGATAGCACATTTTGCTGATTTGACTTGAAGTGTCCATAACTATGATGGACTTCTTTGCCTGGCTCAGAAATCAGCTGCCTTTCAACCTCCCATCTAGAGAACCTCTGTAAATCAAAAGAAGTAGCAACATCGACTTCTTGTTATTGTCATTATATTCTTTTTATTAACTAGCCTGTTATTATTTTAACATTGTGAAGCAACAAATAACTCAATCTAAGATAATGAAATCAGTAGTATTAAGGAAGTTTGAAATTGAAAGGGCCCTTAGATCTTACATCTCTAGACAATTTGGAATGACAATTGAAACCTGATAGCCTGTAGTCATCTTAATGATTGCCATGTTCCATGTTTATTTTATCACATTGCCTTCAGATTTTAGGATGTTTTAAAATAATAATTGATACATTTTGGAGTAGGTGTTTCATATTTTTTTCTCAAAGCTTATGTTTCACTATATATGGAGGCAACATTTTATTCATTTATTCATTATTTTAAGTAACTACTGAATACCTACTATGTTCTAGGTACTATTCTAGTTGCTGAGAGTAATAGAGTGAGCAAAACTGATATTAAAGATGGACATTTAAGGAAACACTAGAAATGGATGATGCCAGTGATAGCCTGCCATGAGTTCCCGTTTCAAGCCTCCAAGAAAAATTCTGCTCATTTAAGGCACTGTCACCATAGACTCCATGATGCTCCTTACTCTGCTGTAACTTTTAAAACCTACTGCAGCAGTTTTCATAGCAATTGTGCCCCTAGTTGTTGAGGCTCTGCATTTGCAGGTCACTGAACCTTGGCGGTCCCTCTACAATACCTAAAGATGTTAGTTTTTTTCAAGTTGACTATTCCACATAGAGATGGCTTTCCAGACCATCAGGAAGTTCCTGAGAGTGAGAAATTGTAGTGGATACCTTAGTACACTGCCAGATTTCCCTGCTGTTGAAGGATGTGGCTGTTGTGCAGGAATTGCAAAGAGAACTCCCTCACTTCAGGTTCCCCCGCTTCCCAGGGGACAGTCTACATCAAATGACTGGTTTATGCAAAGGCACAAAGGTCAGGTCCTTTGAGGAGCCATTTTGGCCCCAGAGCTCCTCGTGGGATAGGCTCTGCTGTAATTGCATCAAAGTATGAGTTCTCTCACTTCTCAATTCTGCTTCCTTCACACCCTACAGATGTTGATCCCCAAAATACACCCCAATAAACCTCCTGCAACCAAATCTCTTTATTAGAGTATGTTTCCTGAGGAATCTGACTTAATAGCAACTATCTATGCTTTTTTATTTGACCCTTATCTCTTTCCCTAATAACAGCCGACACAGCCTGAGAAGGCCCCATTGATATCCCTGGAAAGTTGTGAGGATTGGCTCAAAAGGTCCAAGAATGTGACCATTTTTGTTGCAGAGCCCTTGATATCATCCCTGTAGTGGAAAAGAGCCCTGTGGATTCCCAAGGAGTCACAGTAAACAGATGGCACCCCATGGTTCCCGGAGCCAGCCAAGTTCAGAATGGTCTGTCAAGTGCTGAAATGTTTCTCTGGGATTTTTATGACTGTAGAATGTTTGAAGAGACCAATATATATCAAGAAATGCAGACAAGAAAGGACAGCCTACAAAAGGGGAAAGGAAATAAGAAGCCTTTAAGACTTAGATTTAATATTCTTGAAAACAGAAATGAATGATTTAAAGCTTATTTGTTTATATTTGTTTACCATTTGGTGCCTATTGTTCTTATGATAAAATTTGCTTCACAATTTTAGGATTATATTTTACATACCAGTAGCACCTTACACTTTCTGTGTATAGTGCATTTCATCTGGAGACTCTATGGGTATCTTTCTATAGAAGCACATACTCATGTGTAGCTAATATACAGAGAGGGAGAGCTATGAAGTCACCCCACCTTAATAAATTCTTTGTTATTTAAGTAATTTGTTGGATGATGGTAAACACAGTGCAAGGATTTCTGTAAGCTTTCAGAATCTGCCTGCCCAAATGATTGAATAAGCCACAATATGAGTTTTCATTTTATTTTTACGTCCTACCAAGCTCAGCCTTGAGTTGGTGGACACTGAAAATTAAGCAGCAGGAATTACATCTTATGTTAAATATTTAAAATTTATATCTACAGAACATATGCAGCTGATTTAACTATCAAATTATAATATTAAGAAAACTTATGGGAAAATGTTTTTCTAAGCATTCTAAAAATAAAGTACTGAAAGTTGATAATAGCATAATAAGTTCAAAAGGGCATCTGTGCTGATATATTTGCCAAATTTTAACTAATGTGAATTGACAGAAACTGTACAAGAAAACATTTGATTATATTCAACTTTGAGAAGCCAAGATCAGGAGCTAGGTTTTATAACATGAACTCATTGCAAATTATTTTCTTTTATGAAGGTTTGCAATTATGTGACTGTTTCTGAATCAAATGGATTATTTCTACTCTAAATATTTAATTTGATGAAAAGAATCTTTAGACATCAAGAACTTTATATCATATTAACAAGGATGCTTGTTGCAATATTGCATATTATATTGAAATATTGGAACAACTTAAATGTCCACAATAAAGGAATGGTTGTATAAATTATGGTATGCATTCTTAAATAAATGATAACATCTATTGGCCATAGAAATATCCCCATGTCATATTATTGGCTAATAAAAGCAGATTATAAAATAACATAACTAATAAACTCATTTATATATAATTATATATAAATAAATAGCTAATAGCAAGTACAGAAATATTATATATACTTAAATGTAATTATGAGTAGATTACCAAGTGTTAATTGTGATTATTTCTACCTAAAGAGTAGAATTTCAAATGACGTTTAATCTTTGTATTTTTTTTTACAATAAATATACACTATTTTATGAAAAATTAAAACTGTATAGCATCTGAAGATACTGGGCTCATCATCATTTTTTCCTTCTTAAAGCACTTTCTTCATTTGGCTTCCCAGACAATACGCTATTGTGGTGTTCCACTTACCTCATAGGCCATTTCTCAGTTTCCTTTCAGCTCCCCGTTCTCTTTTTTCTCAAGTGAGCATCAGCCCAATTTTTGGTTCTCTTCTCATTTATTTTGTTGGTGACCATACCAGTCGTATAGTTTTAAGTGCCATTTATGCTTGATAATTTCTGCTTTGGCATCCATATAACTTCTTTTATTTTCTCCTGTGTCTTGTAGGTACTCCAAGGCTAAAAACTATATTTCCTAAACTCTTATGGCTTGGATTATAAATGCAATTTAGGTTCTGCCAATCATAAGTACTTCTATGAGAAGTAGAAGACAGGAAGGATGCTAAGCATTCTATGGCGCTCCACCCAACATGCATGAGTATTTTCAGAATCTAGGCTCCACATTTCATTTCTCTTTCCTAGTTTCATGGGTATGAGACATGTAATGGTGGTAGTGGTAGCATTTTCTTGACTTCTGGATTATGGCTACGATGACCATTAGTAGTCTCTGAATTTTGTTTTCAGCCCTTCCAACAAAATTTTAAGTTTCTGTCTCAAATATCTTGAGTGGTTTCTCTGTCCTGACATGAGCCCTGACTGATAGGACAAAGATTCTAAAATTTTATCTTTAGTACAGATATCTTCTTTGATATTTGAACTCATATATCCAATTGTCTACTTGACACTCCATTTGAATATGTAATAGACATCTCAGCTGTAAACCCTAGAGTTAACTCTCATCTTCCCACCAAAACCTGCTCTTTCCACAATTTTCTGCACGTCAGTTGATGGCAGTTTATACTTCCAATTACTTACACCAAAGTTTTTAAATTATTTTTTATTTCTGTTTTTCACATTTCATATCAAGTCTGTCAACAAGTCTTATATTCTCTATCTTCAGAATCTTTTTCTGTTTCCCCAAATAGAATGTAAGTTTCATAAATGGAATTTATGTGGAATTTTGTCTGTTTTGATTCTTTGCCAGGCAGTGTCTGGTACATAGTAGGTGCTCAATATTCTTTGAATGAATAAATAAGTGATGTGATGGATAAGATCTGAAGAATTCTGGTTACAACATAATAGGAAACATCTTTAGCTAAACTCTCTTTTAGCTTGAGGAAAACACTCAGGTATACTTTTAGAGAATAGACTTCCAGTATTTTTAATGTATTTTCAGATTTACATGTATCTTAATCTTGCCTAGAATTTGATTCACTAAACATTTTTATCTTTGAATGGAGAAATAGAGAAGTATGAAATAACTTACCTTTAGCTGTTGTGCAGAATATGGATTGATTCTCCTTTTAGTGTTTCAGCTTTAACAAAGATCATAGCAGCATAAACATCAACATCAAATATTCATTGAACACATACTATGTGCCAAATCCTGTTCGAGGCTTTTATGTTTAATTTTTATTTTCAGAATGATGCTTGTACATAGTATAACAAATTGAAAGAAGGAGGAAAAGAAGAGAAAACAAAAGTCAAATTGTACTATAAGGTTTACAATAATATAATATTTTCCTGCTCCGCCCTCTCCCCTATCTTTGAAGTTTTTCTCCCCCAAGACAAAGACTTTAAGCTATTTTGGCTGTTTCTTCTGTTTACCTTTATATTTTGAACTAATGAGCTTATATTCTAATTTCTTGAATTTTCCATTTTAATATTATTTATTGACTTCTTACCTTGGAAGATAGGGATTCAGCTTTCCAGTGGCACCTCTCTCACCTACCTATCCTTTTATTATAGTTTTTCAAAGCATTTGAAAAATTTATTTTTAGTGTTTGCTTTATTATGACCCTATAAATATTATTTGCAGCTGAAGTTTTGATGGCACTTTTGATTTTTCATAGTTTTATAATTGCTTCACATTTTAAAAGCTTAGCTTTCTGTGTAACGATCACTAATTCTTTCTTCAAACTCTAAAATCTGTAACACTCTGATCAGTCAGACACCTTATGTAATCTACCGGTTACTACATTTACTTTATTTTTTGTTCTTCTGAAAGACTAAAATCCTCAATTCTCCTTTCCACATATGGATAGGTTGCCCTCTAGGCCAGAGTTATTATTTGAGACCCTTTTTCACCATAATTTTTTGGATTGCCAGTTTCCTGCTTCTCATGTTTTTCTTTTTGTTTTATTTCCTTCCTTTGATGGAAAAGGTGCATGGGAGAAAAGGTGCATGGGAGGTAAAGTTTCTGAGACCTTGTGTATCTTCTAAAGTCTTTATTATGTCTCACACTTGACCAGTAGTTTGGCTGGGTATAGAATTCTAGTATGGAACTCATTTTTTATTTTGAGATTTTTGACATCATTGTTTTATTGCTTTAAAGCAGCTGTTAAGAAATATGATGCCACTATTTTGCCACTTCTTTAAATAGAATGTGTTTTATTTCTCTTCGGAAAGTTTTTAAGGCCTGTTTAGATATGCTATCTTGAAATTTCAATGTGGTTTGATTTCTTAGACATTTGGGTTGCTATAACAAAATACCATAGACTGGGTACTTATACACAGCAGAAATTTGTTTCTCACAGTTTTGGAAGCTAAGGAGTTCAAGATCAAGGCTCCAACAGATTCTGTGTCTGGTGAGAGCCTGCTTTCAGGTTAATAGGCAGATAGCTACCTTCTTACTGTGAATAGGTGAGAGATCTCTCTGAATTTTATTTTATAAGAGCACTAATACTTTTCATGAGAATTCTGCTCTCAGAACCTAATTACTTCCCAAAGGCCCCACCTCCAAATACCATCACATATGGGAAATAGGTTTTAACATATGAATTTTGGGAGGACAATGGCGCTTAATAATTATTATTTTTTATTCATCATGCTGGGGACTCTATAGACCCTATCAACTTGGAAATTTATATTTTGTAAATTTAAAAAAATAATTTCTTCCCCTCTCTCTTCTCTCTTCTCATTTTCTAAAACTTATTAGTTGAATGTTGAACTTCCTGGGTTTCACATATCTTTTTCCCCCTATTTTGAATGCTTTACATGTATTTTCTCTTTTCTAAATTATTGCCTCAACTATCTATTTCAAACTTTTCAATACATATATATTTTTTCAATTTTAACTATTATTTTTTTATTCCCAAGTATTCTTGTGAGGGCCCTGGAACCAAACTTCCTGTGTTTATAACCTAGCTCTGCTGTGTGATCTTGGTCAAATTACTTCACTTCTCTGTGCCTGTTTTCTTATTTATAAAATAAGGATATCAGAACCTAATTCATAGGGAAGTTATGATGATTAAATGGTTTAATATTTGTAGAGCACTTGGTACATTGCCTGGCACATGATAAGTCCTGTAAAAGTATTAGATAAATACAATAAATAAATAGCACCCCACCCTTGTTTCAAGGTAGATGCTATTATTATTCTTGTTTAACTTGAGAAAATATGAAAAATAGAGAAGTTAATTAACCAGGCTTTGGTTACACAGCTGAAGAGAGGCTGAGTTGAGGAAAGGAACTAAAATCTGAATGTATCTCACGACATGCCTGTGCTCCCAACCACTCAGTGCAGAGAGGAAACCTCACTTACCAAAGGCAGAACCCATTCTGAAGCATTGGTATAGGGGAATAGAATCTACCTTGCTATCAAGTAATATATATATAAATATTTTACAGTATGTACTTGAGTTTGTGAAATTGGGATATAAATGGCATGATTTTTAAGCACGTATTATGTTTCTTGACTGATAGGAAAGTGAACTGTGTAATAATTTTTTTTATTGTCTTTGAGTAAATGGAAATCTATGTGCTGAGTTGCTTGTTTGAGATAAATAGTTTTAGCAATCAAATGTATATATTTTTTATTATATAGTTTTAGTAATTCAGCTTTTACTGAGTGGGGTTCAAAATATGAACTTTAAGCCACTTGTTTGTACATATTCTCCATCTGAAGTTAGTGATTACTTTAAGGATTGACTTTGATAATATTTCCTCCACGATAATTAATGATGTCAATTTTTGGCATAACATTTATTTATTTGTGTGTGTGTGCGCACACATGTGTATGCATGTTCACAAGAGTGCATGAGCAAAGATAAGTGTGATTTAGCAATATGGGCCAGATTTGACTGAGCCCAGTATATCAGAAAACTGTTGGAATATTAACCACCCGCCCCAACTGGTATTTATAATAGAAATAAGCCTTCACCATAAAGCCTCTCCAACAGGCCTTGTAACTATAATAGCACTAGCAGGTGCCACCACAATAAAGGAGCCAGCCTCCCCACGAACAAATATTAAATTAAAAAAATCAATCAATCTGCAGTCTCTGTTCTGGTCCCAGCATCATTTCTTCCAATAACAACAAACGGCAGGGTTTGTCAGTGCATTGTTATCAGGTTAAAGACCTTTAAATTATTATTATTATTTTTTAAATATACCAGGCAATTGGCTCTTTTCCTCCCACAGTTGCCACTTTGGAATTGGCATGTAAAATGTTGATGGGACTCACGGCCTGAGGGAAAGTCCTTTGGCCTTAAAAGCTGGCAGGAAATGGTAGGATTTTGCAGGGCGGGCTGGCGGCAATTCTCTAGTTGATCCAAGAAAGCTGGTCATTTTGCAGAATGTAATGTCATCCAGACATGGGGTAAGGGGTGTCCCATCCCATGTAATGGTCTCATACTGTGTGATTCAATTAATCTCAGAAGTGTCTTTACTCTTTCCTGCTTTCACACTGTCTCCTTTTTCTAAAGGGTGATATGACCCATCCTTGACTGCCCAAGACACGTAAGCTGCTTTCTTTCTCACTCCCTTTCTACTAACCTTCTCATTCCCATCCCTATTCTGAGACTCCAACACCCTTTCTTACACTCCTCCCCACTGAAGCAATAATGACCAGTTAGAGTTCCCCTTTAGCTTTGAACTGCAATTCCAGGCAATCCATGTAGTTATGTGGGGACTATTCCTGAAGAATAATTTGAGAGCCTGCTGTGGAATTTCAACCATCACTTAAGTAGGAATACATGCTATATTTCAGATTGCCATGGTTCCACTCAGCTTTGTGGTAGGTCACAGATGTTTGCTATCTGGGTCCTGAAGTTCTTACAGCAGGGTCTATGATTTGCAGCCCCAAATGTCACTGGAGTACTGTGGCATATAATTCTGCTCTGATGGAATTTAGGTGCTATAAGTGAGAATTATCTAGAACAGTTCTTCTTAAACTTTCAAGTGTATAGCTGGGAATGTTTTAAAGCACTAATTCCAAATCAATAGGTCTAACATGGTTCCTGAGAACCTGCAATTCTAACAAGCTCTGGTGTTCATGTTGCTGGTCTGAGGATCACACTTTGTGTAGCAAGAACTACAGTGAGGTGACTTTGGGAATCTTCAGAAGTGTTTCATATTTTTCTTCTGGAGACCTGTGGAAACTGCCTTTGGTCCAGAATGAAACACATTAACTCTTAGACTTTTCCTAGAGCATGTCTCTTCAACCAAATCACTGAACAATTGACTAACCAATAAAAAAAGATGAGTATAGATACTTTATGTGTTTTTTTTTCTGTTATGATTGCTCTGCAAATAGTATTAGCACAGTACCTTTGTGACCATATGTAAGTCACAAATTAAAGAAAGTAAACAAGCTAAACCAAGAAAATCAAACAACCACTCATAGGAAGACATTAAGACAAATTTGTTTTCCTACATCACATCCACACAGGATTTGCAGCACTGTTCCTTGGATCAGGGAAGGGGTTTATGGGTATTTCACACTGGAAGGAAAGTGGTATATATCAAATAAAAAACAAGAGCTATATCTATTATATTTTTTTACCTGTCACTTAATGAAAGGTCCCTTTCCCCATTTCATGTTTTTCTTTTTTCATGCTGATAGAGGAAGAAAAAATTTAAGACATGTCCTCTCCTTCTTGACACACTTTAGACTAATCAGTCTCCTCTCTTCAAATCTTTGCCCTGGGCAAAAATCATCATAAAAAAAAGATTACAGGTCTGAGATGCTGAGACAGTCCACCCAATTTGGGCCATAGCTCTGTTAAAATATTCGTAAGACATATGTCGCTGGTATTTTTAAAAACATATTTTTCAATTTGACATGAATTTCCTGGACAGTGTCCTGATATGCATTTTGTTACTCCACAAGAAGTGTTTAGAATTGGATAATACAATAAATTACAAGGGGACACAATGAATAGTGAAAGAATCTAACATAAAACTGAACATTGGGAGTCCAGTCCATACATGTAAGGTGTGTGTGTGTGTGTGTGTGTGTGTGAGTGTGTGTGTGTGTGTGTGTGTGTGTGTTGTGTTGTGTTGTGTTGTGTTGTGTTGTTGTTGGTGGTGGTGGTTGTTTTGGGTGAGGATGGTAGAGGGCTATGAGAGGGCTGAAATAGCACTGAACATGTCTGGTGTTTTGTTCTCAAATCTTGCAAATCGTCTGAGCCTAAGTTTTCTCATCTATAAAATGGGACTGGTAAGTGGTACAGTCTAGTTGTCTACTTTACGTATTTGTTTTGAAGATCAGATGAAACAATGTAAATAAATGAGGTGATGTAGAAAATCATCTACAATCCTGTGGTAATTTTATCCAGGTAGAACTCAAAATCCAGGCATCAGGGCATTCCCAAGTACTTCAGGCTTATGAACTCACACTTCACTGAATAGTTAAATAAGATGATTCAGGTCCTCATCCCACAAATGTTAGGAGATCATGAACTCACTCTGCTCGCAAGCTTCAAGTCAACATATATGGAGCATCTCAGTGGACTCACCTCTCTTCTAGTCATCAACTCTTCAATTTCTTTTACTAACGAGATTCCTGACTTCCTTCACATCTTGCCTTTTGTGGCTGGTCTTTTAATTCTGTTGCACAGTGTCCCTTCTGCTTTGGTTTTTCAAGGCAACTACTTGCCTGAAGCTGTTGAGTGTTTTGCTGTGACAGTGCTATGACAGTTGCTGTAGTTCTGCTGGTCCCAAAAAGTCTTCTCTGCAGAAGTCCCGGCAAATCAGACACATTAAGTATTGATGACATTCCTGTTCTTAAATTTCTCTTGGAATTTTTACCACACAAATTTTATCATAGGCAACTTCCTTTAATTATGTGTGTGTGTGTGTGTGTGTGTGTGTGTGTAATCTGCTCTTCAGTGATATTATTGGCCTTTTCTCCCCCTCCTTCTCCATTTCTGCACTCATCTGTGTTTGTCAGTCTATCTTTTCTCCTCTTTTTCTCTGTTTTGTTCTTCCCATTTTGTTTAGCCTAATAAAGAATTCTGCTCCCTCCTGATTTTTGCTTCAGATCCATATTAAAGCACTTAAAGAACACTTCAGAAAGTATCATGCTCCACGAAAGAACATCTTCTTCAGCCCTCCTCCTTTTAGTGTGTTGACCTGTTATAGGCTGCATTATGTCTCTCCAAAATTTAAATGTTGAAGTCCTAACCCCCAGTACTTGAGAATGTGACTGTATTTGGATGTAGGGTCTTTAAAGAGGTAGTTAAGGTTAAATGAAGTCATTAAGATGGGTCTTAATTCATATGGTACCTCATAAAAAGAGAAGGTTGGAATACAGACACACCCACACAGAAAACCATGTTAGGAAACCGGGAGAAGACAGCCATTTACTTGCCAAGAAAAGAGGCCTCAAAGGAAACTAACCCTGCCATTACCTTGATCTTGAATTACCAGCCTCTAGATTTGTGAGAATAGAAAGTTTTGCTGTTTAAATCACCCAATCTGTCCTACTTTATGGCATCCCTAGCAAACTGTTATGTACATGACCAATAAAAATATCATGTGAGCCGCATATGTAATTTAAAATTCTCTAGTAGCCACATTAAAAAGAAAAAAAAAACACCTAAAATTATTGATGATATATTGTAGTTAACCCAATACCTACAAAATATTATCAATATGTAATAATATAAAAATAATGGGATATTTTACACTTCTTTTTTTTTAATTAAATCTTCAAAAATGATATGTATTTTATACTTATAGAACATCTCATTTTGGTCCAGCCACATTTTAGATGCTCCATAGCCACAGATGGCCCATGGCTGTTACCCTGAACAGCATAGCTTTAGCAGCACAAAGCACTGTTATAAATTTTTAAATTACCTCTCCTTTAACGTGGGTCAGCTGAAATCTTAGGCAGAAGTGGAAAGGAGTAGTGTAAAACTCTACCTTCCCCTTATCGTGAGTTATACTAACCTTCCCTCCAAAAGTCTGAGAAGCCAGGTCAGTATTTTTAAACATTTTCCTTCTTCCCATCACAAAGGGATTATTATGAAGGAAATATACATACTAATTTCCTGTACCAGTGGCTCTTTTTAATCCTAAATCAGATTTTCCTGGACAGGTTTGGCAACCATTCACCTTTTCCACTAGCTAACCACACAGCTGGTTTGGGGTGACCTTTTCTTCTGATGCTTTTGTTGTTCAAGGCCCATTTTTTGGTCCCATTTCTAAGAAGTTCGTGACTACTTTTGGCTTCATATGCCCTGAATCTCTCTAACATGTGGATGCTGGACCACATCCCCTAGCTTTTAAGTATTTTGCATCTTGCATCACTTACTGTTGTTTCACATGCATTTATCTTGTTTATGCAATTAGATGGTAGGACATATCGTGGCTTAGAGGGAATCACATAGGTCTGGGTTTCTGTCCCGTCTCTGATACTTACAGGCTGTGTGCCAGTAGATGATGAACTTAGCTTCCCTGTGCCTCCATTAAATAGGGATCAAAGTACCAACTTTACCGGATCTTCGTGAAGATTAAATGTGAGAACATATCTTCAAAACCTAGACTTTAGGGCATTCTCTATAAACAATAGCTGACATTGTTGCCTTATTCCTGATTTATTGAACACTTATTAAGTGCTACGCACAGTACTCAGTCCTGGAGATACAGCTATGAGGAAGAAAAGCTTAGTACTGACTTCTTGGAAACAAGGACCACCAGGCTTTATACTTTCATTTTATTTCATGTCACAAAATAGACTGCAGACTGTATGATAGGAATTTAATATATTTGTTTATGTAACAATTAGGTCAAAACATAGGTTGAAAATATCAAAGTTCATTGTGAGTTTGATGTGGATTTGGTAGCTGGTGGCCAGAGTAAAATAGATTTTTTCAGTGTTTCTTTGGTTTCTTCCTCAGAAGGCATTCTTCTGAGGTTCCTTAGTTTGACTGATTGTCAATATGCTGTATTTTAAGTAGTGTTTTGACAGCTCAAGATCAGATTTATTTTCCTGTAAGTTTCACTTGGATATCATTCTTGATCATTTTTGTGTTTAGTCTGTATTACCAATGGGCACTCAAAACATTGAAAATTACATGGAAGGGCTATGGAACACAGGAAATTTTAGAACAGGAAATCTCTGTAAGATTAATTGAGTCTGCAGTTGTGCCACCCCATAATTACTTTTCTTTGTAATGCTTATCTCCTTAAAATATATAGTATTTGTATAAATACATATATGCATATGTACAGTACACATATATTATCAATCTGAACCTGCATTATAGTTTCACTATAAATTTATCCTGTCTTTGTAAAGAAATCTCACTAAGACTTATTTAATACCTTGTTCTTTCTGGGATTAAGTACATGCCCCTTCTTTTATCTCTCTTTGGCATTCAGTCTTTGCAAATCTCCCACTATTCTGCTACCTTGGAATTGAGGACATTCTTAGTAAATTCCCTTTACATTTTCTTTTCTTTCTATTTTTTTTTTTTACAGAGATAAGTAGAGCAACAATGTTTCCAGCCTTTGTAAATAATTAAGATCCTTGAGTCCTTGCATCATTCTGGTTGCCCTCTGTTGTACCTTCTTGATTTCAATAATATTCTTTTTATATTAATGTGATCCGTCTTGTAGGACTGCTCTCACTGCATTCCAGATGGAGACTCTCCTCCAGCCCCCTCCATTCTAAGGCAGTAATTGTTGTTGACCTGTATTCTGTGGTTGTGCAGCCACGATCCTATTTCCTGTTCTTCATCTGTTGGAATTTTCCCCTATCGCTTTTTCTTCCTACGCTGTCTTTATGATCCGGTGACCCATTAAGCCTCAAACCAAGGCAACCTTTAGCACCTTTCTACCTGTCCTTGGTCACAAATAGTCACCTATATAAGGCAACTGCTTACACTAAGAAACCATGGCTGCTGAAGATATAAATAGGCTCAAGAAGTGTTTGGAGACATTCATATACAAGAGAACCCTAATGAACTTATGAATGAAGTTAAAAGTGAATGGCTAAAGCTTTCTGGATGCAAAGGAAGCAATACTCATTCCCAAAGAAAGCCACTTCCATGTTGATGCCATTGCCAGAAATGAACACTGGCCTCAGTGGACCTATTCTTTGAGCTGTTGTGATATTTTCTGTGCCCTTTTCTGATGCACCTTGAGTATTTGAGTTCTTCCCTATATCTCCACTGTGCCCTGTTTCTGGTTTACTTCTTGGATTACCCTAACATTCTTCTTCCTTGACACAATCCACTCCAAATTATTCTGTACTTGGCTGCCAAAATAATTTCTCATGCCTGGCACTGGGATCATGGTATTCAATGATTTAATCCTCTCTTAGCTCTTCATGGCTGTAATCAAATAAATCTTCTTCAGTCCTCCAGCAACTTGAACTGAATTTGCCTGTTTGAAGTGATCCTATGCCATTTTTTTGCCTTCTTGTCACCTGCCTACCTCTGCTAGATTTGCTCCTCCACATATTTTTCTCCTTCTCTCCTTCCCCAGTCATCTCAAATATATGTTCTAACATCTTCTCAACATCTTCCTAATCTCGTTTTCTATTTCTTTAAATTACTAATTAAAGTTTGACTTCTCTTAAAAATATTTTTTGCTTAAATAACTTCTCCCAATCACAAACCATTATGTCAATTCTATACTTCTCTAGAATAATGTGCAGCCCATTTTGATACCCCCTTTTAATAATGGTAAAATATAAATATATGTTTAAAACAATGCCTTCACGTTGAAAATAGTTGTATTTATTTTAGATGTGCGCATTTGTTTCAAAAGTGCTAAAGCAACTGGGAATTTGGAGCAGTGTTATCAACTGTAGTTAACTACTCTGCCAATTTGATCTCTGAGATCAGATAAATTCTAATGGCTTATAATAACTTGTTTAGTACATTGTTTTTGTTTGTTTATTTAGTTTTTAGTAAATTTTAAACTACTAGAAATATCTGGACAAGAACAACTTAAGCTTTTATTCATGATTCTTAAGGGAGTGTGTGTGTGTGTGTGTGTGTGTGTGTGTGTGTGTGTGTGCGCGCGTGCGTTCACTCACTGAAAAAGGGGGTATCAAAATGGGCTGCACAAGATTTTTAAAAACACATATCTGAGAACCTCTTTATACAGTTCAAGTTGTCCTTCGACGAACCTTCTTGGTTTCAATGATATTCTTGTCTCACTGATGGACAGCCACTTTGTAGGATTGCTTATATGGCATCCCAGATGGAGCTGTTCCTCCAAGAACTTGCCTTGTAATGTGATCACACTTGTTGAACTGCATTTCATAGCTGCCCTGTCATGATTTAAAGGGTGAAAAATAAAACAACTTTTTCCTCCCCTTCACTTCCTATTGTTGGGGGTAAAAGTAGAGTGTTTTCAGCTCTGGAGATTTTGTGGTGAGAAAAGCACTCATCCCCTACTGGTGGTAATGAAAGTGGTTCCAGCCTTTTGGAAGGGCATTTTGCTAATATGTGTCCAGAGCCTCCATTTCCACTTCCAAAATCTTATCATTAGGCAACTAGAAATATTATTAAAAATTTACCTATAAATAGTATAACCATAATCTAACATAAATGGTTAGATTATGGTTATACTGTTTATAGGATTTGGTATAATCTTTCTGTTACTCTTAGGCACCATTTTGGAGAACTGTATCCAAAAAGCAGAAGTTCCCATAATGGCATGCCAGGAAGATGCAGGATCTTCTGACTTCCTAGAAATTAGAAAAATTGCCATCTAAAAATTCCAAACAGTTTTTGCCTTCTAAGATGGAAAGTCCAAATTTGCTTTTAGTAATTATTCAGTTGTTGACTGAACTAACAATATGTTGGTAGCCTCCATACCAATCATGAACTATGGATTTCACATTTATGAACAAATAATTATCTTCTCTCTTGTTGAAGTCTGTTATATCTACTTTCTGTTATTAGCAGATAAAAATAATTCCTAACTGATGCAAGAAGCTTATGTGATAGCTCCAAGCTGTTAGACTTTGGAACATTCAAGTTAAAATTATAAATATTCTGAAATTATTTATTAATTTAATTAGGAATGTGCTATGACTTTGTGTGCGGTGCTTTAGATTAGCAGCAACTACAACACTAAATATGAGTATAGAAATTTATATTTTGCACAACATGTCCACAGATCTGATTTTATTGGCTCATTGCATGAAGCTTAGGTAAGAGTCCAATCAAAAGGAAACTTGTAGAATTATTTGGAGTTCTAATAATTATGGTGAAGAGACAAATAGTCTCATTTTATAGATGAGAAAACTGGAATATGATAAAGTTAGATGGCTTTTCCAAGGTCTTTAGATTTAAACAGGTGAATTTTAAATTAGAGGCCTTTCAAATGACTTTCTCCCTTAGGGTAAAGTAATATATTTCACCCTGTTTAGCCTTTACTTTAATCTTTACCATCTAGCTTTCAGCTCCTCAAACTTGGTGTACCTTCTCTTACCTTTGGAATGTCACCTGTATGGTCCCCTCTGCCTAGAGCATGTTTTTCTCTAATCCTCTTCCCTGCTGTTGCCAACATTCCCTTCATATAACCTTCAAATCTTAGTTTAAACTTCTCTTCTTCAGGGGAAACTTTTTTGACTCCTCTGAGCCAGACTAGATTATCGGGCAGAGACTCAAAATAATGCTTGCCAAACATTCTAGTTCTCCCCTATATTTTCTAACCCCCTTACAGTGAGGCAGTCATGTGACTACTTCTGGTCAATTAATGGAGTGCAGAAAAGGTACATGAAAATTTTATAAGCAATGAAAGCTCACGTCTGGTTCTCCCCCTCCCTTCCCTTCTGTGGTGACAAGTAACATCCCAGATGGTAGAATCTCCTTCAACTGTCATCTCTGTATCACCATGTGGAGTACAGAGCCCTATGTTGAATATGTAGCATTGGCGAGAAAAAGAATCTTTGTTATGTTGAGTTTTGGTGCTGACTTTGTTACTGCAGCATGTTCTAACTTAACCTGACTAATATAGATCTGTCTCCCTAATATGTGCTCCTTTGCAACCTTTATTTCCTCTTTATAACCCTTATTGTTTGTTTAACAACTCTTTAATTTAAGTATTTCCCTTTAGACTGTCAGGTTCATATGGGTAAAAATGATATCTGTTTCATTCATCATTAAATCCTCAGCACTTGGTTTGCTAATTGGTACATTTACTTGAGCAATACATATATGAATGAGAGAGACAAGGGGTAGTTATATCTTCTTATTGTTGTTGCACATAGAGCAGTCTATTTATAGTATGTAAGCAAACCCTGCTATTATGGTAATTACAGAGAGTATAAGGTTGAGACATTACTTATAAGGATAAATTCAAAGAGCTGGAGCTAGAGGGAAACTCAGACATCTAATTCAGGTTGTCTCTAAGTGAAGTCAAAAGAACATCTACATTAAAATAACTCAGGGGTGTGTTTAAGAATTAGCTAGTTCAATGAATGGGCTCAGCTAAAGGAGACTACCATTCTGGAATGCCATTAATCACCATGGAGGGAAACAGAGACCTAAGAACCAAACATAAGCCTTTACTGACTCGTAGTCTTGCCATATACCATTTCCATTCACCTAAGCCAGAGTAAATTTCAAATTCTGATGATGGAGCCTGGATATTTGCATTTTTTTTGCAAGCATCTCAGGTGATTTTTATGCGCTGGAGTTTGAGAACCACTAACGTAATTCAACAGATTGCAGGTTCATGTGATTACATCGCCCTCTTCACTGCTCTGTGGAGGCTGGCAGTTAATATTGACGGTACCTTCATTAAATCACTTCCAGGGAAAAATTCCACCACTGATCCATAGGTAGCCACCTCTCCGGGTAGTTACATGTGGAGAGCACTTCCCAGCTGGAGAGCAGAGTGGCTAAGAACACCCCTCTGGAGGCAGACTCTGGTTTTCAGGACTGGCTCCATCACTTCCAAGATGCCTAAACTTAAGCTAGCTGTTTACCCTTTCTGTGCTTCAATTTCATCATCTGTAAAATGGGGATAATAACAGAATCTATTTCATAGGAATATTTTGAGGACTGAATGAGACGATATGTATATAAAGCACCTGACACAAAATACACACTCAAGGCATTTTAGCTATTATTTTAGTTATTATTATTCTGAATCCTTTGCTTTTTCCAAAACCTTGGAATATATATTTTGAGGAGATTTATAGTAGTGTTATCTGTTCATGGGAAATATAATTAGACCCTCAGGGTAAACAAATTTATAATATTGCACTGGCCTTTATCAGATTATCTTTTACAATACATGTAGACTTTACTTAGGTAACCTTAATATGTAAAAATGCAGATTTACACAGAATATAGATTAATATGTCACTATTTACTTTATAAATATAATTCTTCCTTTTTAAAGAAAAGTTTCCTTTATGATCAATTTCAAGAAAAAAAATCCTGTGATGCCTTTAAAGTATGATTGGTATGCCAACAATGAGCTTATATAAAACTTTTCAGAGATGTGTTTATTATACAAATGAAAAAATTCTTTTTATTGGTTTCCCTCTCGGGGCTGCCTTTTGAGGGAGTATAACATAGGTATCACTGATCATCAGCGAAGCTTTAGTGATCAAGTTGATTGGATGGTTTTTCAATTTGGAGATATGAGTTTAGAGAGGACATCAAAATGTAGAGTCATCGGAGCTATTCTCACTAGAAAGGAACATGACTTCTGGTGATTCTCAAATGCCCATATGTCAGTGGGGACCAGCCTAGGACAAAGTTTTCTGTGGTCCATGGTACAAAAAGAAAAATAATGGTAATGTCATGAGGTTTCTCTAAAACTAAGTTTCTTCAAATTATAAGGCTGTTTTTTATTTAACTTAATATTATGTCTTTTTTATTTAGGGGTTTAAAATTTCCTGTCTTTTATGAAATGTTGGCTATAAACATGACTATGTTTTATCGTTCTTACAGGATAAAACAAAAGGTTGGCACTACTACATTGGACCCTACATTAATTTTTCATATTTTATTAAAGTCCAAGAAAGACTAAAATCCAACCCTGATTTTAAGAAACCTGAAAGATCAGAGAAAATAGGGAATATGCACAAGAATACAGAGCTAGTGTCAAAATTAACGTTTGAACCCTGTTCTTCAGATATTTAAGACATTTATTACCACTGTATCAGTTTTTATTCAATCTTTCAGCTTGCCTTTTTTTACTCATCTCTCTCTGATAAGATTTGTATTTATGTTTTATTGCTAGAGGTTTGCTCCCAGTGTGTAATAGCATTTAATTTTATATGACTTTACCTCTTTTGGTCCCTTTTATAAACATAAACTTGTTAGTTTAGTACTTTTTTGGGTTGTTAGAACTAAGTGGTTATTTAGTCATGTATTAGAATAAAAAAGATCCATTCGAACTTGTTTTTTTCTTATGAACAATGTGGATTTAGGTCTTTTTTTTTTTTTCTTAGAAAACAATGCCTGAAAATTTATGGAAAGAATTGAGGGTAACTTTTCAGCCCAAGGGTAGTTATATATTATTAAATGAGACAATGATGAGAGTACGAAGATGTTTGAATGAAATTGTTTCTTAAAATATATCCCAGTTTCTCCTTTTTGTTTGAAAAGTAGACAAGTGAGTAGACTAAAAATTAAGCAAAACTCTGTTTCTTGTGTCTTCATGGAGCGTAGAGTTTCACCTTCTAATGCTGTGTGAGATTCAATGCAGAGCACACCAACAAGCAGTAGTATTCTTATGTGGGCTCCTCCTTCTCCCTTTCTTCCTTCCTTTCTTTCTTCCTTCCTTCCTTCCTTTCTTCCTTCCTTCCTTCCTTCCTTCCTTCCTTCCTTCCTTCCTTCCTTCCTTCCTTCCTTCCTTCCTTCCTTCCTTCCTTCTTTCCTTCCTTCCTTCCTTCCTTCCTAACAAAAAATTGGAAACATCTGAGAGTAAATCTTTGAATGGAGAAATTACTGGGGAAAAATATTCCTGTGATCATCTTGGGGGAAAAAACCCACCGTCTACTTGATCACAAGGAAAAAAAGGGTCCTTGCAGAACTTTCTTTGTGTGACTAGCTGAAGTTGGATTACTCTACCCAGAGGGGCAGATTTGACTTACTCTCTGCAATATCTTTCTGAGCCAGATAGAGGTCAGTGGTCCAGCTCAAGTTTCACAGAAGAGCTCATGGCCCTTCCATGGTGCTGCTCTTTTCATTTTTTCTATTCATCCTCCCTGGTTTTGATTTTCCTCTTTTTTTTCCCTCAGGGTGAAAAAAATCTTTTCAAAGGGCTCTCAATAACTCCTGGTATTTATTTGTGCAGTTATAAAGGTTTTTTTACTTCAGTTGTTTGTATGTGTATTACATGTCTGTTCTTTTCTAATTTATATGTTCTTGTTTATTACTAAGCTATTTGTGAGAATATGTATACATAAATGGCCAAGTGTGTATATTTATGTTTATACACATATACTTCTATGCTTTAAACATTTATTTCTATGCTTTACTTGCATATATGACTGTATGTGTGTATACATAAAACAGAAATTAAAAAACACAGAAATAGTATAAAACATATCTACTCATATTTGAAGTCTCATATATTACTTATAAGAAAAAGCCTGCATAAATTTTCTTAAATAATACATTTATAGATACATAAAAATACACTTAATTAATAAGCCCAAAAGGAGGGAAAACACCCATGGAAAAATAATACAATAATAAACCAAAGAAGCAGAATAGTATCGTATACACAGCCTGCTATTACCATCATGTATTTATACATTCTGTATGCTTTCCTGGACGACATAACTAAGCACATGGGCTGAATGTAATTAGCAACTTTTTGGAACATTATGGATTGTCCTGTTCTACTGTGGTTAATGATTGACAGAGAGATGTGTACTTGCTATATACTGTAAACTTCAAAAATATATATATACACACATATAGCAGTTTGAGGCAGTCCTATTGGAACATGATTTATTTTTTTCTCTCTCCTCTTTTTTTATTATTTTTTTAAATTTGAAAAATGCTTCTATTCTTACCTGCAGTGTGCTCTGAACACTTGCACACTATTTTGCTGCTTGCCCTGCCCTCAGAGACTGCACATTTAAATCCCATTTTCTGAAACCGCAGCCAGACTGCTTGGAGGTAGCAGCCCCCTCTACAGCTAATTCCCCAGGGTCAGAGCCCATGGGAGAGATCTGGATAAAGCCACAGACAGTTGAAGTGGCACAGTCATAGGAAAACCAAAAACACACAACAACAAAAAGCAGAGCAAGATTCTTTCCCTTATTTTTCTTACAAAGAGATAAAGGCAGTGAGAATAGGTTGATATTTGATGAATTGGTTCTATTCAGAGGAGTGCTATCATTTAATGTCCTTTTTTTTTTTTGAAAATGCACCCACAGTCTCTGAATTCCCATTAATGCAAAGTTCAGATAAAGCTGATGAAAAGCATCTGCCATCTTGATAGTTGCCATGGCAGATGGCGCCAGCCTTTATGCTTTTATCAGTATTAGTATCAGAACACACTTTGTGTTCCAAGCTGAGATAAAAATCATTGAAGCTGTACCTGGAAGAGGCAGTGCCACACTGCAGGCCCCACTGTTCTGCATCTTGACAGAAGTGCCTGTATAAAAGCCATGCGTAGCATATTCTTGTAGTTCATTAGTTCATCGGTGCAAACTTGGAGGATGAGGGGAGTTTTCTCTAACGCTGCTCTCTGCCCTTTGCCACTTTTCTTGGCCACTTGTCCAGCGTATGCGGAAGCATGTTACCAGTGCCTGTTTAGGCTAACCTTGCAGGTCCTCTGAGAAGTCCTATAGGGGACACTCAGTGTCAACCTTGGGAATGTGAGAGAAGTATGAAAAAGAAGGAGCCATTAGAGTACTCTGAGCTGAATGTGGCCTGGGCTTTGGAAGGGTGCCTGCAGCATCCTTTCAGCAAGTGCATCACGACATTGTGATTCATCTCTCTCTCTCTCTCTCTCTCTCTCTCTCTCTCTCTCTCTCTCTCTCTCACACACACACACACACACACACACACACACACACACAACCACTGCTGCAAAGTGCCATGCTGGTGACGTAGTACTGAACCTTGCACCGTCTCCCCACTTTTGGCCTCAGCCCAAGTCCTGCAGCCTCTCGTGTAATGGTACAGTAGGACCTTGTTTATTCCAATGTCCCACACGACCTGACTTCAGAAAGTTAAAACCATTCCAACAGCTCTTTATTGTACATTTCCAAACATATTGACAGATTCTCCCCCACCTCTTGCTCCCCACCACTTTACTTATGCGTGCAGTTATTTTTGGTAACATTGTTGCCTGATAAATAGAGGGGTTGTGAGATTTTAAGTTATTATGCAAGTGTTAGCTACACAGCCTGGTACACTATTTGGCCGGTGCTTGGAGGGAGACAAACAGGAACAAAGAGGAGGAGGGTAAGGGAGTTATTTTAAATCAAAGTACACATATGTATCTATATGACATTAATAATAAGGGTTGGGAGCCATGAGAGTTGGCTGCATTGGCTTTTTGGGCACTTCCAAGAACACTTTAAAAGAATTTAAAAGCAAAAAGACAAAAGTGATTTTCTTATTTTTCCTCTCTTGGTAAACAGAACTGGATTTAAAGCCCAGGCTCAAATACTGGCCTCACCATATACGAACTATGTGATTTGCAGACACCCACTTGGCTTCTCTGGGGCTTGTTTTTCTTATTTTGGAGCCTAGATTATTCTCACATCCGTATCATAGAATAACCATGAGTATTAAATAAGGTCATGTGTTTAAAGCAGAGGGATAAAGGTGCTCAATAAATGCCAGTGATAATTGATATTATTATTTTTTACCACTTCTGTATTTTTTAACACTGAAATATCTTTAAAGGGTATATGTGTCATTAAAACCTACCTGAGCCTGGTGGGGCACTTAACTACTGTTTTCCAGAATTCTAAGCCTTCAGTAGCTGTGGTCTCAACCCAGCTCCACATCAGGGCTCAAGCGTGCTTTCTGAGAACTGCCACTGCTTGGTGGACTTTGTACAGCTTCGTTCTCACTTCAGGCCCTGGGTTGGATGGGTGAAGGTCAATAATTACCTAACATCTATGAATTCATTCTCAAACTATGGGACCCAACTGACTTGACTTTATGTATCATGCATGTTACAGATCAAGGTTTTGGATTGTTCACTTTAGTTTTTTTTTTTTTTTTTTTAATATATATGGGTCCAGTTGTTTTAGCACCATTTTTAAAACATTCTCTCTCCATTAAATTATTCATATTTTTGCTTTTCTTGAAAATCAATTGACCATTTCTTCTAGTGTATTCACCTTTTAGTCTGTTCCATTGATCTAAATATTGATTCTGCCTTCAATACCACACTATTTTGGTTACTGCAGCTTTAAATAAGTCTTAAAATTAGATAATAAGTCCTTTAAATACATTTCCCAGTTACTGAGTGTCAAGCATATACACTTTAGATGACACACTGGCAGGAATCACCTACCTCCACCTCAGGGAATGTTAGAAATGCTGCAGGCTATGGATATGTATTTTTAAAAGATGAGAGAAACACATAAGAATGACCAGAGACCTGAAAACCACTTGGATCGCTAATCAGATTGAACGTCTTGGTTAGGTATGCCTACATTTAAAAAAACTCATCTTTATATATTTGTTAGAATTTAATTCAGAAAATTCTAACCCATTTAGGCTACTGCATTTATTTTCAGGTATAAACAGAACATGACTATTCTCTATAGCTTACCATTAGATAGGATTTACTATTAAATTAATAATCTCTCTGAAGTTTAAAAAGCTTGGCTTGTGTAGCACTCCATTATTTGCAGAGTTCTTTTATGTACTTAATTCCATTAAGTCCTCACAATCAGCCTTGGAGCAGATCTTCTTCTCCCCATTTTACAGATAAGAAATCTTTTGAGAATTCAAATCACGGACTCATTGTTACTGGCAGAAAGTGACCAAGTTAGCACTCTACTTCACTCCTTGAACCAAGTCTTATAAATCTGTGCTGCAGCACATCTTGACTTGAGGGGGTTCAGATTGCCCAAGGTCAATGACATCTTACTTATGATATCCTGAAGGGCAACATGACCCTGTAAAAAACCCAGCCATGATTTGATCTATTTTGGGGGAGTGTTGGCTTTAATTATTAGCTGCATTTTAATGGCCATATTCCATTGTGCCAAACTTGAATTCAATCTTCCAGATTTGATCGGGCTATTTTAAAAGATTGTGAAATTTAGAAAATTCTCACTGTTACCCCTAAAACTTGCTCCTCTACTGAGTAGAGATACCACTGATGCAAATTTTTTTGGGGGAAAGGGGACATTGTGTTAGTAATTAGTTGCCATCAGCCATCCTGAATGAGAACTATAAATTTCAGTATTTGACAAAGTTTGGCACCAAAGGTAGACATCAAAAATAGGATCAGACTCTGGAATCAGTTTTTGCATTTTACTGCTATGGAATAATTTTGACATTTGCTCAACTCAGAAGGTACTTAAAAGGAATTGTTTAAACTTATGGTTCTCAAAGTAAGGTTCAGGGGCTGCATCTGCTGCATCACCATTACCTGGGGCCTACTTAGAAAAATTCAAATTTTCAGCCCTCCTTCTCAGTTGATTTCACTTAATATTTTTTCTCCTAAAGCAAGTGAACAAAATCTCCAAAGAAAAACAGCTTAAGAAGGGGAAACACGTTAGATCATCAGCGAACTCATTTGTAGATATTAAGCACCATAAATAGATTAATGCTAAAGAAAAAAAAATGCTGACATTATCTACTGTGGTTCAGGAAGAGCTGGAGAGTGGTTCTAAGATCAATTTGGTAAATTAAGCCACAAAATTCTGTGCAGGATGGACTCAGATTTCAGGTAAGTTATGCTCCTCGTGTCTGTGGTATGAGTGGGGTATCTTGATAGATGATGCTCGCAGTTGTCTCGAGGTTGTAAGAGACTCTTAATGTACTTGCTTTTGGGGAGAAAAGAACAGACACCTTTCTGATGATAATCTGTTCTTGGAATGAGAAAATGTGTTTTTGGCTTGTGTTTCCATTTTCACAAGACTCTAAGTTTATACTTTCAGTTAGAAGATCCAAGAGAAATGAAGAATCATCAGAAATCCTCTTCCTTAGATGTGTCCTCTGTGATAGCAAGCACCTATTTGTTTTTCTTCCAAGAAGAGATGGAAGCCAATTCTTCCAAATTTATATGGTGTTAGAAATGGAAGGAAGTGTAGAAAGCATCGGGGGTTTTTCAAAGGTAATTTCATTTGCATTTTGGGTGGGACAGTATTTCCTTGTAAGACGTTTGGCATTCTTGGACTCTGATGGTAAATGCTAGCAGCATTCCCCAGTTATTATAACAAACGCCTCCCTACACATTTCCAAACACCCTCTAGTGTGGTGCCTTCGGTTACTGACTTCCTCCAGCCTCAAGGTTTTATCATCGAAGAAGCTGAGATCCATATGGTTAATGGCAGAGCCAGCCTTTGACCCTGACTTTCTGACATTCAGCCCCTCTACAATGTAAATGCCATGAGGGCAAGACTTTTTGTTTTGTTCACTGCTAGATTCCCAGGGCTTATTATAGTTTCTGGCACAGAGAAGGCACTCAATAAATACTTATTGAAAGAATAAATGAATGAATGAATGGATGGGTTACTATACACTCTACAATACCATCTTCATTATCCACCAAAAACAAAAGTAAGTGATGATTTCCAAAAAAAAAAAAAAAAAAGGTTTGTTATCAGAGTTGAAGGCGCCATAGAAAAACGAGATTCTTCAAGGGAATCCTACATTATCACAGAAATTTGACATCCGAATTAAATACAGTACCTCTGCTGATTTAAGATGTATAGTATTTCCATTAGAATAATAATACCACCACTAAGATTTTGAATTTATGTGCATATTTATGGAGTGAGCTATCTATTGATGAATCATAATGATGACGTTTCTGCTACAGAAGAGTCCAAGCCTGGCGCCACAGAGTGGCCCACACTGCTGGAACTTTGCCACAGGTGCAGCACCCAGTGTGCTGTTACCTCTTGGGAATTGCAAATTTCATGAATTGTTCTTTAAAGGGTGTTTTCTTTATTCATTTCCCCCAATTAAAAACATATTTAAAGATTGTTCTATGCTTTTAAGTATACTCAAAGATATTTTTTGCATTCTTTGAGAGAATATTCAACGATCTTATAAGAGCTAGCTAAAGAAAATTGCGTTTCTCAGGAAAAAGGTTTTGGAATGAGCTTGGCTCTCGAGGTATACTTTGTTCTACGAATATTACACTCTAAATGCATGTCAGTATTTGGAATCTCACGTAGTCATTTTGAAGCTAGGTTGAGTGTTTCCATATGACAATGCTTTCTAGTTTACATTTAATATCTGAGTGAGGCAGGTGAAGCTTAGAAAGGCACAAAGGCATGGCCATCTAGAAAGCTGTGACAGTAGTGGTAAATACCTGAGCTTTAGTGACCAAGACACTGGGGACAGTGGATTACTTTCTCTTATGAATATTTGGAAGCTGATTTTATTTGTATTGCACTTTAAAGTAACTATTGTATCTTATTGTCTTCATGCCCTTATAAAACCCCAGTTCTCATTTGATGGGGATTGTTTCAATAGTGGTAGTAGATGAGGAAGAAAACACAAGAGATTTAAATGAGCTTCTTCAACATACCTAACAAGTTTAGCTTCATCTCAGGTGATAAATGTGTCATTAAACATTTTTAATCATCTCAGATAATCATATTAAAATTTAAGAAAGGCCAGTGAAGAGGATGAATTGGAGTAGGTGAGGCAAGAAGCAGGGAGACCTGTTAAGGAGCTATTCTCTTAAACCAGATGTGGTCATGATCATGGGTGTTCCCTGCCACCTCAATATTTCATTTTTTTTTCCTTCTGGGCAGATGGTCTGATTACACTTTCAGTCTCCTTGTGAAGCTGGGTGTGGCCATATGACATGCTGTAGTTAATGAAATGGTAGCTGAAATGTCATGTGTCATTTCTGTGTGGAAACTTTAAGAGCCAGTGTATGATTCACCTTGTCATTATACCTCTGCCTTGGTGATCACAGAGCTTCCCTCAGCCTGGGTCCCTGAGTGATTATGACAAGCAGAGCTCCAGGTGATGCATGCTGGTTGTGCTGTATGAGTAAGAAACTTCTGTGTTAAGCCACTGAGATTTGGGGGCTGTTTGTTATCCCTACATGACCTAGACCATCCTAACCTTCAGGTGAAGGGAAATAGAGGGCCTGAACTAATACTATGGAAACAAAAATGGAAAGAAGTGATAAGTTCAAGAGAGAGAGTTTCATAAGAGAATAAGTGTGGGGGAGGGAGAGAGGAGGGTCTGGAATGACAACCGAATTTCAGATTGTTTGGGCTACACCTATTTATTTATGTGCATTCATTTTGCTTCCCCATTGGACCTAAGTTCTTTGAGAAAGCATTTTGTAACTCTTTTGCATGCCATTTTGTATACCTATTCTCTACCCCATACAACCCCTCCAACTCTCAGACAGAATTAATTTTACTCTTACTGTGTTTCAATAACATTTGATGCATAAGTTTGCTATAGTGTATTTTACAAGTCAAAGATATTTACAGAGTATTTCTGTTGATGGCCACCTTTTCTCCAGGATCTCGAAGAGAAGTGATCTTCTATAAACATCAACTAACCATTTTCTGATTGCCATTTTAACATTTCATCCTCACTGTTCTTCTACTAGGCTTGCAGAGAGACCTGCAAGTTAGTCTATTATCCTCTCTTTTTATGTTTTTATAATTTTGTCATAGTTTTTGCTCAAACTATTGAATAGAAGGAGGATTTAGGATTATTTATAAACTTGACTTACCCATGATATTGTTCTTCCATTATTATATGTAAAGAAAAGTTGGCAGGTTTTTCTCTTTTTTTTTTTTTTAGTAGAAAACTGAGCATCAAAGGGAGGAATGCAATTCTGCAAAGGGAGTTCATTTTAAAGTATTTTTAAATTGAAAAAAATGTTAACAAAGAAATAGTGTAGGATCCAATTCACTCTTTTAAATAGTGCATGGCTCTTTCAGGCAATGTCGCAGCTCCTTCCTAGGTAGACTTCGAAGAATTACAGAGGAAGAATTTGTATTTCTTAAAGATGGGTCCTGAGCTATTATTCAGGGTATTTCACAGAGGGTCACTGAGGAGGTGGATCTATGGAAACTGACATACCCAGCCCCACCTCTCCTTCACTGGCACTCTTAGGGCTGCTATAATTTAGGTTTGGAGCTGAGAAAAAAATAGAAATGATTTCTTACATTTAAGGGTTCAGTTTACCACTGAAATTGCTTTTCATTTAATTCAAGCAGCAACTGATAGCACAGAACACTTAAACAAAATTAAACAGAAATCTTTCACATTTTGAGAGGCACTTATATGTGCTTTGTATTGCTTTTCCCAGTTATTTCTCATCCCTCCCTCCTTTCCTTTATCCATTTCTTCCTTCCTTCCTTCCTTCCTTCCTTCCTTCCTTCCTTCCTTCCTTCCTTCCTTCCTTCCTTCCTTTTTTCCTTCCTTTCCTTAAATAAAATCTCCCCTCCACCAAAATAACATAATAGCTTTCATGTATTTCCTTTGGCATTTTGGATTATGGGAGAAAGTAATTGATATTTCAGAAAGTTAGGGCTCAGAGCTTCCCCCTCTATTTATTCTTCCTCTTTCTCACAACTAGAACTAATTCCTATATATTTTAGACAGGTCAAGTTATTAAGTTATGTTAATAGTATCCTGGATAGAAATAAACATAATAAACCTGTGAGATTTATACATTTCTGTGTCGTATGCCTATGGGCTGAGCATTTACACATATCTTTAAAAAATTAAATTGTTACAACATACAGAAAACAAAATTTCTGAGCAAAATGGACTGTCAGATAAATCTCCTAAAGCAAACAATAATTGCTTTAATTTTTGTGTATAGTACAGTTGGCTAAAATAAGCTAACCAGATTTGACTGAACATCATCAAAGATTTTTGTGATGCGGACAGCAGGGTTGTTGAAGTTTTGCCAGAGAGTGGAAGTGGTTTTGTGACCACTGGGCCCCT
>PVKZ01000217.1:277188-449688 GCA_004027375.1 Macroglossus sobrinus
CCATTTATTGTTTTTCATGAGTATAGTTTAGCTGGAAGGTTCTGTTAAGCTTATCTTGGCTTGCTTATGAGTCAGCATTCAGATGATAGGTTGGCTAGATGCTTTGTGATCTAAGAAGACTTCAGTTAAGATGGCTCAGCACTGCTTCACAAGGTCTCTCATCCATTTATAGCTATCGCATGGAAGAAGCAGAGGTCCAAAAGAAAGTATGAGTGAAAGAATGAAAAGGTTAAGATCTATACTTAGAATTGGCACACCATCACTTTCTCCCCCATTGTACTGGCTAAAGCAAACCTCAAAACCAGTCCAGATTCGAGAGATGGGGAAATCAACTCTAATTCTTGATAGGATAAGTTGGGAAGGTATATGGATACAAAGAATTCATTTATCAGACTGTCAATGAAATCACTATAGCACAACAGGGATTATAGATGTTCTGTAATGTCTCTTATTCTCTAGGTTATCTGGTAAGAGACTCTGGATTATTCATGGTCATAAATGAGCATTCTTCTATTGAATATACTCACGATAAATGTTATGAAGGAAAAGCTCAGAAGCTAAATAATACCAAAAGGGACATAGGCTAAGATCTTGGTCAGAGAAGTGGAAGAAGCTTAGAATAGGATTATGGTAGAAGCAAAGGAGAAGAAAAATACCTTAGTAATATTTAGAAAGCTTATGAGAAAAGAGCATGTTTATGGCTAACTAGATGTTATTGGCTGAGCTCAGAAATATGGGAGGAGGTCCAGGATGAGTTCACAGACCATGACATTGGCCTTAGACATGCTTAATGCAAGTGCCTTTTGAGACAGTGAATGCTGGAAGACATCTAGGCTAAAGATATAAGTTTAGGGAGTCATAAGTATGTAGAGAGTAATTAAAGCCATGGACATAAACAGGGCCCCAAAGAAGAGAATCAATAGCAAGAAAGCAAACAGCTTCAGGAATAAGCCTTGAGAAACTCTGAAATTTAAATTTGGATAGAATAAGAGTAAAGGATACTAATGAATGTCTAGATAACAAGGAATAAAATCAAGAGAGCATGGAGTCATGGAACAGAGGGGAAGTGAGTTCTTCCAATGGTCTACATTGTGGATTATAACTGAAGGCTCAAGGAATATGAGGAGGGAAAATGGCTCATTGGATTCGGTGACATGGTGTCACTGTTAAATTTATTGAGGGTGATGTAGGTGCTGAGCAGTGGAAAGTATGAAGAGAGAAAATTAACAGAGTTTTCCCAAAACAAAATGCAGTTTGTTTCAGAAAATCATTAGAAATTTTGAGATAACCTCCAGGCGTACTTTGCCTACCATCTTTCTCTAAAGCTCAGTGGGATAATCTTTTTCATAGAATTATTTTTATTAAAGTCTAGTTGGCATACAATATTATATTATTTTCAGGTATACAACATAATAATTCAACATTTACATACCTTACAATGTGATTATCACGATAAGTCTTATAACCATCTGTCACAGTAGAAAGTTATTATGATATTATTGACTCTGTTCTCTGTGCTGTCTACTACATAACCATGAGCTATTTACTTTATAAGTTTGTACTTTTTCTTCTCCTTCACATTTTTCACCCATTCCCTCATCCCCTCTCCTCTGGCAATCATCAGATGTTTGTATCTATAAATCTGTTTTGGTTTTATTTTATTTGTTTGTTTATTTTTTATCTCTTTAGATTCCATGTATAAGTGAAATCATGTGGTATTTGTCTTTCTCTGTCTGACTTGCTTCATTTAGCATAATACCCTTTCGGCCCATCCACGTTGTTGCAAATGTCAAGATTTCATTCTTTTTATTGCTGAGTGATATTCCATTGTATGTGTACACACACACACACACACACACACACACACACACACACACCCCACATAGTCTTTTATAGGATTTTAAATTTGGTATCTTCATTTTAGTGAGAGAAGAAAAGACTAGGAAACTTTTAGCAAGAGAAAGTGAGGGAAAGAATTTTCACTTTGTGGTCTCTTAGGAATACCTGGAATTTATTATGTCCTTTCCTATATCTGTCCAAGCTAAAGGTAAGTGTCCCAGGAGACTGCTGACCAATTTTCTCATTAATTTTCCTTCTTAGTAATTTAGGACCTGAGGCTCTTCAGATTTTTGGTTGCCTGCTCTGTGAACTCTGAAATCTCAAAATTACTCTAAGTACAGTTATCTGGTTGTCCATTATTCCCACACAATACTTAGAAGGAAGGAAAAGGCATTGTCCTGATATTACCACAAAATTCCTCTGTCTCACTTTCTCTCCAAAGCTATAATTTTATACCAAAGTAACTTGTTTCTACTTTCTCTTATTTCAGCTCTTCTCTCTTTGCATGGAGATAAATTCTTATCAAGGCTTTTGCTTTTCCCACTCTGGAGACCTTTCTCTGCTTCTCTTAATATGGTACTTTTCAGTGATTCCTCTTTACATTTCAAATAGGCAGTATTATATTTCATCATGTTTCCTGTGATTTAAAAACATGTCCCAAATGTTGCCAATTGTTTCTTTGGACAAATTGCCACTACTAAGAACAGTAACAGTGAAATGCAATAAGTGATCTCCATTTACTAGGTGGACTTTTAAAAATGCTTTAATAATGGCTTGTGAATGCTTAGAAAAGAAAAACCCAGTAACAAAGAAGCTCATTTTTATTTAAATCTCTTGCTAAAACATGTTTTCTGTTTTGTTTTGTTGTTGTTGTTGTTGTTTGCTTGTTTTCCCTCTAGACATTCTCCCTTGTCCTGGTGACCTACGTCATCATCAGTGACATGTTGTCAAACTGGAAAAATTAAATCTGTATCCTGGTAGCAATACCAGTACTGGCACATTGATGGACAGCTCCTTTGTCCTTTGGCTGTCCTTAGGCTGTGGGGAGGTCCTATTAAGCCATCAAACCCCACAATTAATATGTGGGCAGGTTGAAGAGGAAAGAACAAAACAGAGCTTTTTTCAGGGACAAGATTTCCTTTCCTTGTTGCTTTATCCTTTTTCATGCATGGGAAATGGTATGCTTCATCAAAGAGAATGCTCAAAATATAAGAGAAGAAAGTTGAATAAAACAAATCACTGAGAGATCAGGCTATTTGAGGATTTTTATCTCTTTAAAGCCTTAGAGTGCCTGTTGCTGTTTGTTGTTAGAATCATGATTTTGACAACGTGGCTTCTATTTTGTTTGTAATGGGCTGTACTTTTCTGGAGGATAGATTGGCTTCCAATAAGTCGCTTAAGTTCATGTGGAAACTAAACAAAGCAGGGAAGAGAGCACAGCCATCCGTGCTGAGAGGCCGTGTGGGAGGGCAGAGTGCTTGAACACAGCTGCCCTGCCTAGAACTGATGGAGTGTGAGCCCCACTCACCATTCTCCAGCCCAGTCGCCTCTGTTATTTTCCTGCACCTCCATTTCCCCTCACTGTAGAATGGGGCGGGTGATCCTACTTACCTCATGGACTGGTTATGAGGATTCAGTGAGTAATATGTGAATTATAGCTGCTGCTTTGTCAGCACTACAGGAGTGTTCTGTTAAATAATACATAGGCTCTGTCTGTCACTAAGAATGATCTTAGAGCTAAATGCTTTATTGGCAAATTGCTTTGTTTTATGTGTTTTAAATGTTTTTCATTTGATTTTTACACAAGAAAGGTACTATAACATAGCATCCTCATTGAATGGATGAGAAAGTTGAGGTTTAGAGATGGTAACTCTAGGTTACTAGATGTAGGTCAATACAGAACCCACAAACCCCGTGTTCCTATCCATTACACCACACTGCTCCCACCAGGACCCTTGTAGAGAGACTTCCTGCCCACCTCGTAGTATATTTTTACTCTTAAAAATTCACACAAAAAGATGAGCATTTGAACCAGAAAACTCTGCTTTGCTTCTCAAACCAAGGGGACTGATTCTAAGTGATAGCCTTATTTGATAGAGGAGTAGAAACTTGAGTGTGAATCCTGGTTCTACTACCTGCAGACTCTGACCTTGGGAAGTTTACTTATCATGAAAACTCAGTTTCTCACATTTGAATGATTATAAATTCTGCTTCGTAGGGTAGCTCTGAGGATTGGCTGAGGTGCATATTAATAATATTTTTAATATAATGTGTTTCATTCTGTTCAGTGAAACTTGGGTGGGTTTAGGTAAGGGTCATCTGAATGGAAAATCTCCTTAGGGATGGTCTTGTGCTGTGTGAAATGAACTTTGTCCTGTCTCTAGGAGAACAAATTATTCATCTATCTTGCTCCTTCAGCATCCTGTCAGCTCAGGCCTAAAGCCTGAAATAAACTATTTCTACTTAATGTTTTCAAGTAATTGACCACCACAGCTAACAAGAGGGTTTGTTGTAAATGCCAATAGTGATAGACTGATTTTTTGGGGGGAAAAAAGAAAGAAAGAACGGAGGGGGTATTTATTGACCAAAGAAAAAATAAGCCAAAGCCTTGGCTAATTTGTGTAATCAGCTTTATCAATTTGCATAAATTGTGCATCAGGCTATATTCCTCTTGGGTATAATAAGCCCAAATTTAGTTTTTCTAATTTTAAAGTCATCAGTTGCCTTTTTTTTTTTGCTTCTTCTGTTTCTTTCTGGGACTTGTGTGGGTCATACCTCCATGCATCTGTCAGGTGGTCTTGTATGTCTCTAATTCTCAGAGACCCCACCAGTGCCTGCCTGTGGCATCTAATGCTTGATTTTCAAAATCTGTCTAGTCTCGACCCTCCATCCTCTACACTATTTCACATTTTTTCGTCTATATTTCATATGCCCATTTTTTGTTATATACTTGTTCAGATGAAAATCTCCCAAATATTTTTAAATGAACCCCTTTCATTTGCCATGCTCTTCAATGACATCCTTTCAAATTCCAGGTTTCCTAGCAGGCTTTCTGTCCCAGATTCACCCCATTGCTTCCTCTCATTATTTATTTCTCGGCACTCATTTTTTTCAGCTAAGGAGCTCTAAATAGTTCTAAAGGGTCTCAGAAGGTTTTGACTCTACTTGGAGGTTATAAGATAAATTGTGATGATTTTAGGGCTGTAATGTAACTCGTAGCCACCCCCTACTTCTCCCAGCCTTATGCTACTTCCAAGGTTCAGCCTCTCTCCATGCTTTCCCTGGACTATTTCTGGGCTGTCGTTACTGGTCTGCTTCTTTCAGGCTCAACACGTGTCACTTCGTCTTCCACATTGCCACCAGGGTCTGACCTGGATATGATTAAAATCTAATTCAAAGAGGTGATCGTAGAACTTGTTCCCCAACTTTGGTTAGAGAACTAGTGAACCTCCTTGAAACTAGCAAGCGCTCAAGAATAAACATAAGAAAATACTATTTTATATAACCTGTAGAGCATATGGAAGCAATACAAGTTGAAAACATCAATGACTTTCAGAGAGTTAAGCTTATGGATAATAGTATAGACACCTATCCCCTGACCTTCAAAGGGTGAAGTCACACAGTTCTTAGGCCACAACCCATCATTAAAGCCCAAATGCTGGACTTATGGACAACTGGTTTTCCCTAGACAGCATTTTTTTATGATTTTATGCTGTCCAGAGGGCTAACTGCAATATAAAATTTTATCTCAAAGATGCAAATATAAACCTAATGTCCTTTTTAAAACAGTAGCTAGTTATGACACTAGAGTTGTTTAAGCCCAAGGCTTTACAAACACTTTTATAATATCATTAGCCTGAAGATTGTCCCTGACTCTGCTTCATAACACCGTCTGCAGATCTGGGCATTTGCGATTCTTTCTCTTTCTTTTAATGTTACTAGAACTCGAGGATCTGTTTTCAGAGAATAAACTTTGCTTTCTGCCCTCAAATCTAGGGAAGATGACAAAGGAAGGAGAACCTGAACTTGGCCTCAGTCATGGCCAGCCTGCTCATATTTCCTCTGGGCTCTGGCTGTGTCAGCCATTCATTTTCATGGCTGGTTTAAAGAGCATGTGCCTAATTTGGAGCTGCTGACACAGGGCAGGGAACAGGCCACCTGGCAAATGCCTTGGGCTTTGCCTGATTCCACTAACTCGAACCTAGGCCAAGTTCCCCTCAAGTTGTACTGAGGTTTGTAAACGTTTTGGGCTAAGACTGGACCAGGTAATCAGTTTTTCATGGTCCTCAGCTAGGTGTGAAATTTTAATCAAAGAGAATTTATTTTTCAAAAAATATAATGCACCACCAGAAATGTCACATAGAATTAAACTTTGGATTCACTGAGCTTCAAGATAAATCAAATGGTTTCTTACAAAATGGCAAATTCTGTCCTCTTTGGTGAGGAGGGGATGGGAATGTTAAAAATAAATGGAATCACAGTATTTCTTGTACCCGCTTTGTCTTATGGGAGAAAATTACAATAATTTTTAGTTCATCCACACTTTAGAACTGAATAATAACTTTCCACTTTAATCACAAGATGGTACAGAAAATACATAAGCTTCAGCCTCAAAATACACTGTTTATATCCAGTAGATATTGTAGAAATATTTTGCTGTTCTATTCAGTATAGTCTCCAGAAGAACTCCAGCCTCTCAGCGGTTCTTCTAGAACAGTTTCAACCATTCTTATATCTAACAAATAAACATTAAACACAGAACACATTGGGATATCTGGCTAAAATGAGAGCAGACTCTTAACCTATAAGACAAAGCCAGAGCCACTCCTTACAAAGGGAATTTAGGGCTTCAGAAGATAGCCGGCTGACTGTTAATACAGATCCACTCCTTACAAAGGGAATTTAGGGCTTCAGAAGATAGCCGGCTGACTGTTAATACAATAATAGATGAGAAAGATTTCTCTGTGGCTTGGGACATCAGACTCACCAGAGTTCATCCATAGAGATTCTGGAGAGACAGAATTCTCTGAGTATTCTCTGCCAGATCTCTGCCCAAAACATGAACCAAGTGACCATATTACGGGGGGTGATTCAACGAAATGTTACAGGAACTGATTTCTTACCATCTCTTCGTGACCTGGAGCATATCACTAAGTCTCCATGGTTTTTGTGGTAGCTTCTTTCTCTCTCTGGTTGGAATATGGATGGAATAGGATTGATGAGTAAGTAGTATGGGACACAGAACAGAGTATAGCTTCTAGAATCAGACTGCTTGGTTCAGACCTTGGCTTTATACCTCCCAGCTGTGTGACATTGGGAATGCTGCTTATCATTTGTGTGTCTCAGTTTTGTGTGTGATGGGGTTAACAGTAGAATCCACCTAAAAGGGTTGTTGTGAAGATTAAATGAATTATTGGCCATGAAGCCTTTAACACAGTAATCCTTCAATAAATAGGAAAATGGTGATGATGCCTCAGGTAAAGAGGCTATGCTGTGCGTGTGTGTGTGTGTGTGTGTGTGTGTGTGTGTGTGTAAATAGAGGTATGTAACTAAAGGACCTTAACAGAAGAACCTAGGCATAAGGTTGCATGAAGCTGTGAAAGATATAACTCCTTGGCACAGATTTTCAACCTCTTCTCCCTTGAACCTGGAGAAAGTACTGCTAGGCCAGTGAAGGTAATGAAGCTCCCAGATCACTAAGTCCCTTTCCTTAGTGACTGCTGGTCTTCAGTTATCAGAAACAGGGCTTATTAAGGTACTGAAGATTATTTAGCTTGGAGCAAGGAAGGTACTGAATGTGACAAAAACAGCAAGAGCTAAAGGGTATTGGGCTCTTTGTGGGTGACTGAGCAAGGATTTTAGCTTTCTCTTCTCAGGCAAAGGTAGTAATCAGGACATGGACCACTGGACTGTGTAAGTATTCCTGGAGGTCTCAGAGAAATCCAAGGTGGGATAGCCTGGATGTGGAAGAAATATTCTCTTTATAGGCACACTGAGACCCAACAGCCTGGTAATGTGAATATTAATAAGCATAACCTCAATACTCCCAAGTTGGCAAAGCTGGATCTATTATTTACATTTTTTTTCCTCCTTGAAGTTTGCATTCTCTCTTAGATGTGATAGGAAGGCATTGTAGCTGCCTACCAATTATTTGATATCTGATTACTCATAACCTACACCTCTGTTTTCTTTTTTGTTCCTTTCATATGATTGACATGAATATCTGCATAAGGAAAGAAGATAAATAAAAGGATGTGTACCTTATTTCTGTCCACCATGTTACTTGAAATTTGTTGTGAACCAGTCTTTATGGGTAAGAGAGAGAGAATGACTGACTTCACTTGGGTTTGGAAGTTTTAGCTGACTGTATTTTTTTTTTTATCTCTTATTTCCTATCAGCACAAACAAATAACTTGACTCCAATCATTATATTTTTGAATAATAAGAATGTTTTAAAAAATCTTTAGTTCTTTAAACTATCTCTAGATAAATCATTGTATTTCTCTAGGAGCTAAAATGCAGTAGCAATTAACTTTTAGTATCTTTCCTACGCATATAAAAAGAAACATAACTTTTTTACGAGTTTTCTTTTTTAATGAAAATTATACTATGGGTTGAATTTGTAGAAGGATGGGGAAGATAGAAATATACCAGTTGAAAGTGAACTTCAATTGGGAATGTGAGTAGGATAAGCTTTTTTCAGAGAGGAAGCTTTGGTTGGCCTTTGCATAGTGGTTTGATTGGCCCACAATACTGAATGTTTGAGTAACGTAAAGGAAAACTTAGACGATGTAAAGAGAGATTTGAGTCAATTTTATATCTAAATCAGTAAACAACAACAACAAAAACTCTGTTAGGGAAGGAGAACATTATAAGGACATAATTTTTTAAAATTTGATTATCTAGTAAAGCCTTCTGTATTGAGCATCTGCAACCAAAAACCAGGTATGTATAAAATTTCTAATGTTAATTAATTTATGTGTATATTGAGTTTCAAATATTAATTTAATAATTCAACAAATATTTGAGTTTCCATAACATAGACCTCTGCATTCTTGTGTCTTTTCCTCTGTCTACTCATACATATTATAGTCTAGTTTCCTAAGTACTAGGAAGTACTTTTCTCATTGTTTTTTTTGTTTGATGTTATTTATTTTTATATTTGATTTGTCAGTATTCTCAACACTCTTGAATTTTCATCCTATTTAATAAATGTTTTTTTCACCATTCATTCAGAAACCTAGAACTATCATAGTTAAAGATACAGAAAATGCAAACTATGTTTGCCCTTGAACTTTAAGAGCTTTCTAATCTTACTGACAAAAACTCATGATATGATTAGAGCATGATGGTGCTGATTGTATGTGTAATAGGATTTCTAAGAAGAGAGAAATCAACTTAGTTTGGAATGTCAAAGAGGGAACTCAGGGAGGTAGGACCCTACCTGGCACTTGAAAGATAATAGATAGAGTGAGGGGAGGGAGAGAAAGATTCCAGGCAGACAGGCTGGCATGATTTCAGGGTGTGTATCATTGCTAGTGGTTTGATTGATTTCTCTGCCTCATTGAAGTAGGCTGCCTTATGTGAACATGGGTTCCAGAATTGGCCGTACCTTTTCAAATCCACCCAGTCTGAGACTTAACCCTGTGATTTTTAGACACTAGCCATGGATAGAATCATGAACATTAGAATTATTTGACCATGCCTTTTTCATTTCTGTGAATCCCAGTGCTGGGCACATAGAGGTCTTCAATGAATGTTGATGGAATGAAGGAACCTTACAGAACAGGGTCTCCCAATGCAGCTTGCCTGAGAAATGACTACTGATACCTGTTTGCATAGACCTATCGATTCGAAGCTCTCTTTTCCCATAGTTCATACCATTATGGGTCTCTTGATTTTTAGTAGCCCTTTCCAAATAATGACTTGGAAATTATTTTCAACAGCTTTTGCCCACTGATTCTGGCTGTGTCTTCTCAAGCCAGTGTAGCTGCCCAACAGCTCATTTCAGGTGGCAAAACATTTTCAGCCTGGTCCATGTTGGCTAAGGTTGTATACACACACCTATTTGCTTGGCTTCCTCTGGGGATGTTTTGTGAGATTATCATTGGTTTGATTCAAAACCAGACAGCATAGCCCAAATGGCCTGCCTTTTGTTCTCTTTGTGGTAGAAGAGAAAGACACATTGACCCTCCTCTGATCCCCCAAAAAACCCAGTAAGTTACTGATTTTGCTGTGAATACATTGATGGGAGTGATTCTAAGAATCATATCTTCAGAATCCTGGGCCTTTTAATGCACAGCTGTCTGCTGACTTGGGAGAGTAGATAGCCTGTTCTTCCCTGTGGGACAAGAAAATCTGCCCCTTTAACATGCTACCTAATCCATATACATATTTTCCATTTTTCGTAACAGATTTCAATCGTGTCTGTCTGTGTCACCATCCTATTTGGTAGTGTGTGACCTGAAATAATACCTACCACCTTGGCTAGACTATTTATGTTGCATGAGGCTCTAACAAGTTAGCCAAAATGGGGCTTCAGGGAGATTCTTCTTTTTCTCCTCCACTATTTTTCCCTGAGACTTTTTCCCAGGTAACACATCAACTATAAAAACATGAATCTTTCTCCCCTGCTCCCCACCTCCCAACACATATGCTACTTATCAAATCTAAGACTAAAAAGAATGCAATTTCAAGAATATTTTTAAAGATTTCAGTTTTCTTAAAAGGAAAAAGATAAAGGATATGTGATCAGCTCGAGGTGTCATACTGTTTGTTGTTTGACACTTAGCTGTCATTAGCAGCTCAGCATTATTCCTGTTTTGTGGATAGAAATAATCAGGGTCTCCATACACATCACCTGTTTAAATCAGTGATATTAAGAATCTCCATTCAGTGAAATTTAATGACTACACTCAACTCGGTTTATGAAGCAGCTTTGTGTTGGTTGGAAGGGAAGAACGCTCTGGCCATGTCTGGCAGAGAACAGGTCTTGTTTTTCATTGCTCCCTGGTGATCATGGAGTTTCTCCCTGAGGCAGTATTGTCCAATATGGTAGCCACTAGCCACCTATGGCTATTGAACATTTGAAATGTGACCCATGATGGGTTTTAAAGACTTAGCATAAACAACATGAAGTATCTCATTAGTAACATTTTTTAAAATTGATTACTTGTTAAAATAATATTTTTGATACATTGGGTAACAAAATATTATTTAAATTGTTTTTACCTACATAAATGTGGCTCTTAGAGAATTTTAAACGATGTCTGTGGCTCACAGTATTTTTCTGTAGGGCAATGCTAACGTAGAGAGACAGGGAGGATGTTGCCCTAACAGAAATACATGATAAATCCAGTCACCTATTGAATTTCATTTCTTAAAACATGAACAACACATTTTATCTTGACTTTAAAAATATCATTTTCATGATTATTCAGAAATCTATGACCAATTCATTCTCTATTTTGGTACAAGTTGAAAGGAACTGGTCTTTATTAGCTGCTCTAGTCCATGGAAATGCAGTGTTTTGCCACCTCCATAGAGCAGTGTTAACCCGCTGCCCCCTAAACTCCACAGACCCACCAGAGGGGCTCTTAATTCCTCTTTAGACTCGGTGTTCCCAGATTTGGCCTGATTTGTAAAAATCCACTGAACTAAAGATAAAGCACATAGATCTTGTGAGACCATTCAACACATGGTAGGACTGTCAGTGCATCCTAAATTATGAGATATCCCATTAGTGAATCTAAGACACTAGTGTCTGGGTGAACTATCTAAACTCCAATTTGTATCCATGTATGGTAACTGAATTATAAACTATGTACTGTGATATGTGTTTCTCTTAGAAATGTGAACATTAAATTATTCTGTTTGTTTATTATTCTTGATGGATGGTAAATTATTTTAGTAACATAATTTGATTACTGTCCTATTAATCTTTTACTTGAAAATTATTAAAAGCTTGGAAATGTTGCTACATTTAGATTTTTTAATTAACCTATGGTGCAATGGTGCAGGTTTTCTTAGAATGGTCATATACACAGACCTTAATATTAACCTGAATTATTCACATTCTCTACAAATGTCTGTCCCATGAGGTCTTTTGTCTTTCACCACTGCCTGTGAGCAGAAGCTTTTTTGGATTCTTTCTTCATTCTCCTCCCTGGCCTGTAGCAGCTGGGAACCTGCAATCTCTTTACACAACAACTGTCAATTCATCCTGAGGTCCGATTGCTCTGTCAAAGGGGAAAAGGGAAGATCTTGGTGTCTAAAGTTGCGCAGTCCAGAATAGTATTCCTTTAGTCATGTGTGGCTATTGAACACATGAAATGTAGCTAGTGATGTGCTAGAAGTATAAAACATGCATCAAATTTCAAAGAAAAAGAAAATTCAGATTAACAAAAAAGTAAAATAGCTCATTCTCGCAAACATAATAAGACAAAAAACCTGGCTTCTGAAAATATGTCAATTTCTATTTGAGTCTCTACTCTGCAAAGGTGAGAAAACCATACATTTGGAGTCACACTCCCCTTGTCTCCTTCGCTGAGGGTTGTTAACTCTTCTGGGGGCTTACCTGGTCTCCCTACACTGTGGGGAAGAGGAGCTTAGCATCCTCCACTTTGGCAAGGCCCCTCAGGTCCAAGGGTTACCTCGGCTACTTTCGCATCATGTTGAATGCTGGAATCTCAGAGAAGCGGTCTGAGGTTCTTCCCAACTTGTATGCTGTTCTCTAGCACATGGTGTCATTCCAGGTTTCCTGGAACATGCTGGGATGTAGGATGCTCTCATGAGCTATCTGAAGCTGTCCTCTTAGACCAGGTGTGGGCGAACTACCAGCCCATAGGCCTAACCCACCCTGCTACCTGTTTATGTAAATAAAGTTTTATCGAAACATGGCCACATTAATTTATTTACATATTTTATGTGGCTACTTTTGTGCTGATGGCAGAATTGAGTAGTTATGACAGAGTCCATATGGCATGCAAAGGCTCAAATACTTACTATCTGAACCTTTAAGAAAAAGTTTCCCAATTCTTGGCTCAAACACACCATGAAATTGGATCTTCTCAGGTCTCCCCACCTTCCCAGGGGTCTGCTTGGGGACTGAGGCATAGGTTCCCTGTGCTTTCACATCTCATCAACTATCATTTTTCCCCATATTTACCCTCAGACTCAGTAGTGGAGGTGTTGGAATAGAGGCTTGTTTCTCAGGGACTCCACCAGCATCAAAGCACTAACTGATGCCCCCCAGGGAAGGAAATTACTTCTAGTTCTTTGGGTCTTTTTATAAGTCTTTGTCTATGTCAGGTGTCTCTTTATTTCCCTCAAAGTCCAAGATTTAAAATTCAAATCTCAGAATTGTTCCCCAAAGTTTTATTTGTGCCTTCCTTCCCTGAGACAACAAACAAAGGATAGTTGAGATCAATGATTCTCAAAGTGTGGACCATAGGCTGGTAGCATCAACATCACCCTGGAATGCATTACAAAGGCAGATGATCAGGCCTCATTCTACTCCTATGAATCAGAAGCTCTGATAAGATCTTCAAGCAATTCTGATGTGGGCTGAAGTATGGTAAGCCTTGGGTGAGAATGAGTGGTGTTGGGAGTAGAGATTGGAAGAAAGCATTCGATCTAAAATGCAGTCTGTTAATGTGATCTGTCATATTTCACTCCCATCATTTCTGTGTTCATATCCATTTTCACAGTCCTTCTTTTCCATGCAATGATTTGTTTTCACACATCAGGGTCGTGTGGCCCAGAACCTGTGATGAAATGTTCATAGACGCCAAGGCTCTTTGTTCCTCTAAGAAGTAGGTGCTTCTTTTATTCAGTCCTCTGAGTTGGCCATTATTAGCTAAGAATTCATTTCCTCTTCCCTTATCACTGCCTCTCCAAACTGGACTATGAGTGCTCAGGGTCATGCTGTGTACACTGAAGGCTGTTAGCAGCTCTTTTATTCGTGGGGAGCATTGTCCTAGCTAGATTTGAAGGAAATCTGTATGGATAAGTATGGGTGAAATTGGGATTGGAATTTAAAATTGCATTTATTTTAAAGATAAAACAACAGATTCTAGGATTGCTTCAGGCTGTGTCACCAGGGCCTCTAGGGATGGGATCCACTGTCCTTTGCCAGAGAAAATGTTTGAGGAGTCTTGGTATAAGGAACGTGTGATGTGGGCAGAATAAGACTTGGGGACTTAGGTTGAGTACTTAATCCATTCATAAATTAGGGATTGTTCCACATAGTCTCTTTATTCTGTTACTCACATTTACCTTTTCATCCATATATATTTTTTATTCTTAATTATGTAGTAGCTATTCTTGAATTTATTTCTTTCTTCACATTCATTTTTTCTCTTTTCTCTTTCGCTCTCTTTCACCCTGTGTCTTCTAAACCCATTGGTCATATTTATAAGAAAGCTATTGATCAGGCCAGTGTTTGGATATATATTTTGGGAGCTTCTTATGGATTTATTTTTGCATTAGCACTTTGATCAGCTGAACAATGGATCTGATTCATTTTAACATAAATATAGTTGTACTTTCAGCACTCACTGCTTGCTTAGATATCTTTGCTCAGCCTTCTCAGCTCAGAATATTGTGGGAATTTGCTGCAGCCTTAGATGCTTCTCAGTGAACTCCTTGCTCCAGATTCTGCCCATTCACAACCTCTTACTCCCAGTTCATACAAAGCTCTGTGTACTGAACGGGGGAGTGTCTTGTGAGGTGCTTGTGTCTTGCTGTTTTTCTTCATATCAAAATGACAATGGCTCTGCAGTAGCATATTCACCCACATTTTGTAGACTTGTTTCGAGCCCTTTTAAAAATGTACCCCTGGAAGTGAATTACCACCCACCCCACATACACATTTCCTTTAAGTTAGTTCTTTCTTCTTGCCTTCTATTACAACCTTTCCATTTTTGAAAACTGATGAGACAGTAAGGAAATCTTGTAGCCAAATGTAAGTCAGTGGTGTGTCAGATTTATGAAAGGAAATGGACCTACTTTTTTGCTTTGTTTTGTTAAATAATTCATAGGAAAAATGCATAAGTTTTCAAAGATCTTTCTATAGTTCAAATAGCACTAAAATAAAGAATAACAAATAAGAAAACATTAGCAATTTAGTTCCCTTTTCTTTTGTTATCAGAAATATTCTTGACCAACTTTGTGTCTTAAGTCCTCACTTACCAACCCACCTTAACAATGGTCTGCTCCCCTTTAGTTGCAAGCAGGAAAAAAATAACAGTCAAAACATGGAGGCTTTTGTATTATTAATTCTTTATTCTGATTACATTTTCCCAAGGTTTCTTATGAAGATAATACACTAGATATTATTGTGATTCCTATCAATATAATAAAGACATAAGTGTTCAACTAAATTCTGAAATCTACCTTTCTCATTTCTCCAAATATCTTATTCGAAAAAAGCCCTCAAATGACTAATTAAAGAAAAAGAAATTGTTCAGCACAGTGGAGTCTCCTGGCAGGTTTTATGTGCTTCAGCCACTGGAGTTGATCCCACACCAGTGAGAACTCTGCCATCAGTTTTGATCACAAGAGTTTGGAGCAAAAAGTATCAATGAGGCAATATGATATAAATGAAAACATCCATTTTCATCTAAGGAAAAAAAACACAGCAATTTGGGTTTATAATAATGGGAACTATCAAGGATTTCTGGATTTTTCTAGATTAGAATATTTTAAAAATAGTTATCCAAGGAAAGCAGGATGATAAATCAAATATTCTCCATTAAAAAACACCTTTTACTTTTTTATGAGAAAGTGGCTGGAGTGGTACCACGTTATATAACCTAATGCTATTATACATACTCTACAGACCAATTGAGAGACTGCATAATCTTACACACGCAAAGCTGTTCGTGTAGCTAAAGTGGGTGCCTCTCCCCCACCAAATAAGTGCCAAATTTGGATGTAGTTATAATAAGACTGGGTGCATCATTTCAGCCATATGTTTTCATATTGTCCTTTATAACATGATAGAATTCTGGTGGAAATTCTCTCTCTGGGGAAGAGGCCTACTGTCGATTTGGCCACCTTGGTTGATAGGGTAGTGTCCCCTTTGCTAGGTAGGGAGAAGGCAGAACGGTGACTCTCTTGGAGTAGACTAGACATTTATGAATATCCCTGCATGGAAGTCTAGAGAAATTCCCAGGCAACTGTCCCCATTTCCCCTTCTCCTCCTAAAACATTCATGAAACATTGTTTTCCCCATAGTCCACAAGACCCAATGCCCAATATCATTAGACTCTGAGGGCCCTATCTGGATTTATAAAGTCTTTTTATCAAAAGGAACTGAAAAGTTCTCTCATTCAGTACATAATTACAGTGAGCAGGACCATGAAGCCTAAATGATTAACCTCATTGATCTAAGATCTAGCTTTGATCAGGAGTGAAACTGGACCTATTCTCTCTTCCTTTCTGCTGACTCAGAGAAAACACCACCCCAGAGGTACCTCACTGAGATCGAAAGGGAGAATGATGACATGTAAAAAGTTTGGAGAAAGTAAGAGCAAGAGACTCCAAAGTCAAAATTTACAGTCACGAGGCATAGCTATGAGAATTCAAGATTAAAATAAAAGAAGTGAAAAAGAAGGAAAGAAGCCTAAACCCTGGTGCGTGTAAAAAGCTCAGGGCAAAATTCGCTCTCCAAGTGCACCAAGGAGCTCTCAATCGTGCTTTCCAAGCTCTTTCCAGGAGCAACACCCCCACCGATGTCAATGGGAGATCTGCACTCAAAAGCATCGAAGCAATGGCAATAAAGATCCACAGTGTACAAAGAAAAACATTACCACCACCAAACAAACCTGCCTAGTGTGGGTACTGAGCAGAGAATTTCTGCCCTTAGCAACCAGAATAGGAATGCAGGGCAGGCACCAAGTGAACCCATCTACCCAAGATCTTAGCTTGTGTCCTGTCTCCCTAAAATTTAGAGCCTGAATCAATGGATGGAAAGTCTGGCGGCATGTTTGAATCTCCCCGGGAGTTTTAAAAACATAACAATACCCCACATCTAACCCCAGATTCTGATTTAATTGAGCTAAGGAGCTGCTTGGGCATTGATGTTTTTTAAGAGCTTCCCTGGTGATTCTAATGTGCAGATAGGTTGAGGTTCACCTCTCACATAACAAAACTGCTCCAAAAGTGTTCTGTCTGTGACAGAGAGCAGGGCGGTCAGCAGACCTGCCCCTTGTCTCTGCCTCGGGGGCTAAGGAAAACAGGTTGAATTAAATCTTCGTTTATGAAAACTGTTGAGAAAATACAGTATTGATCTTACTTGAGAGACTTTTATGTTAGTCAATTAAATTAGTACTGTACCTTTCTACTAGTAAAATAAGAGCACCATTACTATATGAAAATATAATGTTCCATAATATTTTTATTGTGAGACAGGGGATGTGTATTACTGCACTCAAATGTACAGTTTATGCACAACTGTAAAGTTAGCTGTAATCCATAAACAGGCGATATAGATCTTAGATATCTTTTTTAAGTTCCGTTGGAAGGAAGATTCCTTATTCCTTAGCAACACCATAGGAAGCAGGATTGCCTCCAAGAAAAAAAATTCTTATCTTTCCTAATTATTCCACATGAAAAGGCAACAGAACATTCCATTATTCTAATATTTGAAGGGGAATCAATGCTTTTCTGAGAATTCTCATGTACATTATGCAAGTATTGGAATGGAAACCTTAAAAAATATTAATTTTACTTTTATTGTTTTTTTTCAGTGCCAATCACTGACCTCTCCTGCAACACGAACCATGAGATATATTATTTCCCTGAATTTCATATGCCACAATAGAAAGCAACACAATATGTGGGAAGGTTACGTATTTCCTGGGTTGTGGGGAGCTGACGGTTTCAAGCACAGTACAAATAGGCATATTACTTGAGCGTTTTCACTGTAGGCTATTTGGAAATGTGTCATTTAAAATGTGGAATCCTGGCATAAGATTTTCACACTGAAATTTTTTCAAAACTATCTAAAATGTGTCTTATTTGTGAAAATGCATCTTATTAATCCATTGTGATATAAAATAACAGCTGCTAATATGATTTTAAAGTTTGTAATAAAGTGCATCAAAATGTCTATAGAACGGATCGTGACAGCACAGCCAACAAGCGATATTTCAGGGACTTTTAATATGTGAGTAAAATGCCAACATGGCAGAAAATGAAAACTTCCAAATGTATCTTTTCTGATTTTGACATTTATTTTTCTAATTTGGACCCCACACCCACTTGCTTCAGACATTTCCATTGTTAAAAAGGAAGAGGAAAGCCGTAGTCATTGATGCTAAAGTAAGTGCTACAACCCCTGTGTCAGCCTGTATCAGTTAGCTATTGCTACAATAATGCTGTGTAACAAACCACTCCAGCCTGGTTGCTTAAAATTGTTTATTAAAGTGTCTGTGGGTCAGGTAGGATTTACCTGATCAAGGCTGGGCTCAGTTATGTTTGGTTTCATATTGCAGATTGGGTCAGTTTTTGTCCCACTAATTCCTTCAATCAGTGGCTATCTAAGGCATGTTATCATGGCAATGGTACATATGCAAGAAAGACGAATGGAAACATATGACACATTGTAAGGTGTAATCTTGGAATTGGCATATTCTCATGTCATGTAAAACATTTGGCCAAAACTGACATAAATGATGAGGGTAAGGGAAATTTGTTTTTCTCATCTATAAGAGTGGAAAACAACAATACTTAACTCATAGGGTAATTCTAAGGATTAGAGTTAGTGTATGTAACTATTACCATGAAAAATTATTAATCATCTTCACCCAAAGTAGCATTTAACTCTTCCATCTTCTATTAATTATGTTGCTTCTGAAATATAAACTCCTGGAGGGCAGGATTTGTATTTGCTTTAGATATGGTGTGGATTTTTCAGTAAATCATTATATTTGGCAAGTAGCTTAATATACAGTGGCTAAACAGAAGTAAAGATTGTTTACTTTCCACATGTACTCTGTCTGCCAAAATAGGTTTATGCCAACCCCATGATTACATTATATTTCCTTGGGAAATCAAGCAAATTTCATCTAACAAAACAAAATGGTTATCCAAAATATATATTAAGGTACCTATTGTGGATGAAGAATCTTGGTAGATATGGGGAACTGGGTCTGAAAGATGGGAATTACAAAAATGGATAGAGAATGTCATGTTCTCTTAAAGAGCTTCATCTTTATGAGGAAAGGTAAGACACATGTGTATGGGTAATAACAAAGCCAAACAGAAAGGTGTATGCCTGGAAGGGCAGTGGCAAAAAATTTGGAAGAGCTGAATAAACAGTTATCTTCATTGTATGTGAGTTTACTCATCTGTAGAATGGAGATGATGAAGTACTTATCTCACAGGGTGGTTGTGAGAATTAATAAGTAAAGCACTTTTAACATTGTTAACCTCTATAATTATTACTAGCAGCATGCCTCATGACTATGAAAAAGATAAAGGGGGAAGATACCAAAAAACACAGTTAAATTATAACTTTAAATCCTCTCCATATGGGAGAGACAAAGCACATCAGTGGACTGAAGTCAGGTTTTGGTTTAGACAGCTCAGTTTAAATCTTTATCACTCATGTGAACTTGGCAAGTTTCTTAATTTCTCTAGCTAACCTATCAGTTTATGAAAGAGGTATGTAAAAAAACCTCCATCTATATTTGAAGGTTTATCAGTTTTTTAGAATCCTCTTTTTGAAAATATACGTTGAGAAACAGGATAGTCATATTTCTGGATGGACTATTCTTTTTAACATTAAGTAATGTGTCTCCATGGTCTAGGCTGAAAGTCTATCTTGTCTCATATTAATATCGTTGTAGTAGTTTATTTTCATCATTGTTTTCCCAGAACATCTTTTCCTTCTCAGATGCTTAATTCAGTTATATTTTAAGTATGTCTTAGAAATAACAAATGAGAATATTTGTTTTGTTGTTTGTTTATTTATATTTATGGAAGCTTACTTCTATACTTGGACACATTCCTACTTTTAGTTTGCATTTTACATTTGCCATGTATTACATTTGCTTCTGCCCCCTTTCCTACCTTAATTGATCAGATTTTCCTTACTTTAAAATTTTATTTTCATTTTTAAGAATCCACCTTTACATATTTAAAATAAAATGTTGACTTTTAAAAGGTTAAAGTTTATACTTCAGTGAGAAAATATTAAAGTCTGAAGATATCTCTGTTTCTCTTAAAAAATTAATTTACAAGAACTTTGTAATCCTTTAAATTAACTCACATTCTCATCTCCCAAAATATTGTCCTCTATTATTTTAGTTGCACACTTAAACGATTATATTGCTGTAATCATTATTTTATTGTTGTTCTTCTTACAGCCAATGTTTACTTATTTTACCCACATTTAATTATTTAATGTTTTGTTTGTTTTGTTTTCCATTTCTTCCTGTATTCCACTGATTCTTCTGAGTTCAATTTATTTTCTCTGATCAAGAGTCAAATATTCTTTTTACTTCACATGACTAGCAATTTTTGATGACATGCCAGACATTGTCAATTCAATATTTTTGAGTGTCTAGATTTTGTCATCTTTCTTTAAAGAATCATGTTTTTTTTTTTTTATGGCAGTTAATTTACTTGCAAGTCACCTGAATCTATTCAAGCTAAAATTTTGAAGGGAAAATTTAGAGTACATTTTTCTCTAGAACTAGGCTAATTCTGTTCCCAAGGTGTGGTCTTTCGAATTCCTAGGACATTCATTTGAGTTACCCACCCTTATTGATTGGAACCAAAACATTGCTCAGTCTGATGTGATCTCCAGAATCTTCTAGGTAATTATTCTTTTCTCAAAGGTTATTCATTGCCCAGTCTCATGGAGTTTCATCCTGCACAAGTACAACTTAATATTTGACCAAAGGGTCAAGGGAACCTCTATGCAAAAACTAGAGCTATTTCTCTGTGATTATTCTTCTCTGGTACTTTGCCTGCATATTCCAATTGTCTCAGTAGCCCTGATTCCGATCTTTGTTGGCTCAGTTCAGTGAGACTTCAGTTCTCTATTTGGATTTCTACCTGAAACACAATCCAAACAGTGCTTCCAGACAGAAAGCTGAAGTAATAATTTTTTCAATTTCTCTCAAAGATCACATTCATACTCTTTCTGTTGTCCAATGTCTCAAAACAGTTGTTTTATATATTTTTCAGGGTCCATAGTTTATAGTGGGAGGGCTAGTACAGAAGTTGTTTACTCCATCATGGGTAGAAACAGTTCTGTTGTTGTTTTAAAATACTTTATCTTTCTAGGATACTATTTCAATGTATCCATGATGAAATATATTTTGTACTCATGCTGATTTGAAGCCAAAGGACTTCTTCAATCTTAAACTCATATCTTTAATCAATAATAGAAAATTTCATCCATTTTTTAAAAAATCATCTTTTCCTATGATCTTTATTTATATTTCTGAAAATTCTGTTAGACCTATGTTGAATTTTTATTTTAGCATCTGTGTCTCATAAGCTCTCTTTTGTGTTTACATTTCTTTCTTTGTATTTTATTCTGAATAATTTCTTTATTTTACTTTAGTTCACTAATTCTCTCTGTAGCTATACCTATTCTGTAGTCTAACTTGTACACTACTGAGTTTTAATCTCAATGACTATAATTTTATTTTTATTTTTAAATGTTTTATTTCATTATTTTTTAGTCCTATTGATTTTGAAATGGATTCCTGGTTTTTCATTATGGTTTATTATTTTAATTCTTTAACTTTTAAAAATATTCTTATTTTTAAAGTTTCTTTCATGACTTTTCTATTATATCTGCTTGTTGTACCTTTGAACCTTTCTCATGGTGAATTATTTACTCAAAATGTTTGAATTTTAAATCATATTTTGAGCTTAGCTTTAGCGCAGACATGTTTTCTATGTGGGAGTCTCATATGTTTTGAGATTACATAGATGTCCCTGGAGTGGCTTTTGTTTCTTCTGTCAGGGGCCTAGATGTCTAGGGCCAAAGTAATCATCAGTTTAGGACAAATATTTATATTGATTGCTTATTTTGGCCTTTCTTCACCAATTGTAATATCTAAATTTAGACCCCACACCTGCATGTGGCACATGCCTGAGGTCTTAATTTCTTAATGAAGAATTTTTTCCTACCAAGAGCTCTGAGTATAACATTCATACTGGGTAAACAAACAGAAAATTTTTAATCACTCTCCCCCTAAAAAAACCCCACTCTTTGGGTTCTCAGTCTCAATTTCTTCTCTTACGTGGGTTCAAGGCTAGATATTCTGTCACCAAGTGAGTTTTGAGACTTTCCAGGTTGTGATAACATTGATTTGAAGTTTAAACTTTTAGGTCCTTCTTTGTTTATAACCCCTTGGTGATATCTTTTTCTATGTTAAGTGTTTTCCTCTCTCTCTCTCTCTCTCTCTCTCTCTCTCTCTCTCTCTCTCTCTCTTTCTTGTATTTAGAATATACTAGTGTTTATCTAGTATTTTTCTATGTTTGGTATGGGTATGAGGAGAGAGCAGGGATGGAATGATCCATTCAAGTATCAAGTAGCTGCAGGTTGATCCTTAGTGTAAAATGAGGTAACATCTGCTTCATAAGGTTTTTATGGTGGTTAAGCAACTGATTATTTCCAAAACATATAGAGTAATTTTGTTCAAATATAAGTATAAGTAATAATAGCATTACTATTAGCTTTAAATTCTTCTATATTTCACAATGTTCATCTATAATAGGAGATAGTGATACATTCTTTCTGCCATGCTCATTTGTAAAAGGAGACTATAATGCATACTTCACAGGTTTTGATGAGATTTTAAATGAGATGACATATTTAGGGACAAAATGAATGAGATCATTGACTATGCAGAACAATAAGTTGTCTGGTTTGTTGAAACAAAAGGTTTGGGTAGGAGAACAATTAGAGGTGATGCTGAAAAGCTGGTTTAGGTGCTGAATTCAAAGCCATGGGGTTTGGATTTTATTGAGCAGCCAAATGAGAAAGAATTGAACAATTGTGAGAAGAATTTCAACCTGATTAAGGTTGAGCCATAGGCAGATTAATCTGGGGGCCAGGTATAAGATGAACTGGACAAAGGCAAAGCTGGAGATCAGGAAACTAGTTAGAAGCCTATTGCAAGAGTGCAGGTGCAAGATAATGCAGGCACAAATCACAGGAGTTGGGTCAATAACAATGGAGAAAATGGAACAGACCCCAAAATACTGTGTCTGTATTAAGGGGGACTGTGAGTAGAATAGATAAGTCTTGGCAACTGATTGAAAGGGATTGATGATGGAGTAATGTATACATAATTACATTAATTAATTCACCTGATACTTGGTGAATTTTCAGAGCCAGAAGTAGCTGATCACAATAAATGGTAATAATAAGAATAAAAGTAACAATACTAACAAGGCAGATTCAAATGACTGAATTCTGGACCCTTTTCCCCTCAAGAACTGAGGTCCAAATTTTCCTCCTCTTGCATCTGGATGGGCCTTCCAGTATCAGTTGTAAGCAGTAGGATTATGGTGTGAGTGAAGGGGTATGACTTCTGAAACTAGGTCAGGAAAGGTATCTAGTTTTCTACCGAGTCTCTTGGAACTCTCACTTTCAGGGTACTTCCTGTCAGAACCTAGCCACCATGCTGAGAGAAGCCCCAAATTACTAAATAGCAAATTAAAGAATAAAAAGATAGTGAATAGTAGAGGGATGAAAACATCGTGTATAGGTGCTCTTGTAGTATCAGCATCTGCTGCCTGCCTTGTGAATAAGCCATTTAGGATGTCCAACCCAGCTGAGCCTTCAGGGGACTCTTAAACTCTGTTCAACTATAACTGCATGACAGACTCCAAAGAAGAGCCACCCAGGAGAGTCTTTTCTATGAAATCAAAAGCAAAATATAATAGTTCTTTTAAACTACTAAGTTTTGGCTCACTTGTTACACAGTAATAAATAACAAGAATAAATAATATGTATTAAATACTTACTATGTGCCATTTACTGTGATAAACATTATATCTGTGTTTCCTCAACTGTTGTTATCAATAACCGTATTATTCTTACTCCTATTTTAAAGATCAGGAAACAGAAGTTCAGGATGTTTAACTAATGTGTTCCTAGCTGTACAGTTAGGAGCTAGGGTTGGAACTGAGTCCCAGGTGACTACTTTCAACCACCATGCCCTCCTCAGTCTGAGTTCTTCCAAAAGCCAGCTCTGAGACAAGAATTCAAGTGTAAGTAGTTTACTTGGAAGCTAGTGACAGTTAATACAAGTAGGATTGTAAAAGAAGTAAAACAGAGAAAGGAAGGAAGTCACTAAGGGTGGTTTATTAAGTAACTTTACCATTGTTGGTCTGTTGGAGCTCAGTCCTGCTGGGGAGCCCAGAAAGGCAGTGTAGAACGTGCTTTGGAGTTATCCCAGCTGAGGAGTGAAGAACCTGGAGTATTTATCCTCTAAATCCTTGACTGTGGTATATTGGGGGCTGATTCCAGGGGTATTAATTTCCTGGCACTTTTGGTTTGACCTAAAAATGGGCCAGGTATGGCCCATGACCAGAAAAGAGCCCCCAGGTAGAAAGATCCAGGTGTCTGTCTCCAGTAAGCAACCTTCAGGGTGCAGGCACGAATGCTGAGGGCACATGGGAGGGGCAATAACAGCATCTGCCTGCAATGCTATCACCTTGCACCACTCCCTAGCACACAGATATTAACCATAAAATAGAAATACCACAAAAAAGGTGGAATAACAAACAAAAGAGCTTTTTCCTTAAAGTGCTGTCATTTGAAGGAACATGTATGCACATGTGTGTAAAACCAAATGCACTTAGAATTTGCAAAAGTGAAGTCGAGAGAATAGTGTGCCATATCAGGAATGATAAAGAAGGAGAGAAATGGAATTAGTCTCTCTAATTCTGTTGAATGGTCTCTTTCTATCCACTTGCTTATTTGTGTATCTTTCCACCAACACTGGGATGTTAGATATATGGCTTCGATGTGGTCAGTTGTGGTCAAGAGAAAAAAGTGAATATTTATTTTATGGTCCATTTATTAGACATTCAAATCCACTTACAACCAGCTGAGTAAAACTGTTGTAAAGAACTGGGGCTGCATCAGCTGCCTGCTACATCTTCACAAAGTGCTAAAATCCAAAGCTAAAACTATGTTTTAAGAAAGAGATTTAGAAACTCTCAATCATTGTGAAAATCATTCTAAATTTGTTCTGCCTGTCTATCTCTCAGTTTCTTTTATGTCATACATACATAATAACATGTAAAATTCATACTTATAATTATTTTTTTTCCATTTCAAGTGGTATTTCAGAATCAGGAGGAGTTGCTATAAGAGATTGAAACAAAGAATAAATGAATTAATTTTATTACTAATGATTTGTAGTTTGGGGCTGGATCCCTGTATTTTAGAACATGAAGATGAAAATGATAGCCAAAGACCATAGTTAGATGAATATTTGGTTGGTATTAAATCACCTTTGTCACAAATACATTAATTGTGGAGTAGAAATATTAGGGTCACAGTGAAGATGATGTGGGTAAATATGTCAACCCGATAAATATAGCTCTAGGTCCTAGAACCTTATAAGTAACAAACTTAATGAAAATAAAGACTCTGTTTTTCAAGTTTGCTTTTATTTAGCTGTTCCCCTACACTTATGTGTGAACATGATATTCAGCTTCCTGATTGGAAGTACTGTGTGTCTCATATTTTGCCTGTCTGGACTACATTTTTTCATGTGCTCTTTTTCAAGAGGAAAGTTTGTGTGTGTGTGTGTGTGTGTGTGTGTGTGTGTGTGTGTGTGTGTGTGTGTTTTAAATCATCTGGGACTAGTGGGATGGAGAATAAAATATTGAGGTAGCACAAGAGGTAGTACTGAAGTGTATAGACCAAGCCTAAGTGTGTTAGTTTGGGTAAAAGAAATTTTGAAGTTTAATGAGTTTGGAAAAATTGAGAATGTTTTTAGACAAGGTTCGGTTGACATGGAAAAATGAGAAAACAAAAAAGAAATAGAACTGGAAAGAATCTTGGACATTTTTTCAAAGGCAAATACATATGCTTATTTTTAATCTATAAGGCCAGATATTTCTTCTCACACTGAGCCATATGCTTCACCACCAAGACAAAGACCAGAGCAGTGAGTGCTAACCTCATGTTCAGGAAAATGTGTTACTGATTCCAGCACAAACCAGCTGTGTGACCTTGGGCAAATCAGATCACTGCCCTGGGCCTCCCCCCAAAACAAAGAAAACTAAAACAAAACATAAATAGTGTGTGGAGTCTTTAAAGTTCTTTCCAGCATTATGGATCTATAAAACACGACTTAACAGAAGCTTCGCCTGAAACAGAATTAAATCCAAAAGGAAAATAGCTTTCATAATCATATCTGAACATTTAATTTGTCATTTGCTTTATGACATATGTATGAGGCTTATTTAAAATAACTCTACAAGGTTAATTACCAGTGCAGAATACGATTGTGTTGGTAGTACAATATTTTGTTAGGCATGTGTGACAACATTGCAAAGTGGATCAGCTGCACGAATGTTTGTGAGTTGGCATCCCCTTAGTTTAAAATGGCCACAATCCTAAACATGTGTTTCTCCATCTCCTCACCTTTATGGACATAAAAACATTAACTCAAAAAAAATTTTTTTAAAGGCTTATTGACAATATATTGGACTCTTTAGAAAGTATACAAAGGGTAGCAAAACAGGGAGCAAGTTTTCAGGTGGCGATGATGCTACATAAACAGAAGTCTGTGAGTACTTTCTAAGGAGTCATTATTTTATTCAACCACCAGCAAAAAGCTTGTCTCAAACTAAGAGAGATGCTTGAATTGGTTAGGGGATAATGTTGAAAAGAATTAATTAGTAGTTTAAATACTTATAATGATTCCTTGCCTTGTAATAAAATCAATTGCTTAAAAATAACTCTGTAAACTTACTTTTTGAATAACCCACAAATAACACATTAATATCTAAGGAGGGATGACTTACAGTAACAATTATCTAGTTTTTTTATATATAATATCCTGGATTTTTGTATACATAATGTCAGTTTTCCCTTGCAGAAGGAAATTTGTCACAGCATTTCACTAGGCTGAGAAAACAGGCGCCTGCCCACAATCAGGTACCTTTCCCCAGGAGAATTTTATTTCTCTCTTCTCTGGGGAGAGTAAAACCCTCTGTCAGTTGAAGGAGTATTAACAAATGCCGTAGAAAGCAAATGCCATTTTTTCCTGAGATTGTTTTCAATAGTGAATATCATGTTTATTTGTATTTCAAATTACTTCTTCTCATTTATATGATCCTAAGTAAAATGTGTTAGAATAGAAGAAAAGCATTTATGTCAGTCTGAACATACCAACGCATATACTTTGTCACAGTGCTATTATATAGGTTATTTAATCAAACAGAATAGTAATATTTAATCTACTTTTTGCAACATAAAATGCCCACAATGGAAGAGTCTCATAGTTTGGATAAAAAGTTTAATCTTTGTGGCCTTTCAAGAAAATGCTTCTAGTTAGAAAAGCAACATAGCTGATCAATTCAGGTTTGTACAGTGGACAATTGGAATCCAAAATATATTGTTTTATATGTACTGTATATACTCCACTACTGTATTCCGACTTAGCTAATAATTTGACACCTTATATTAGCTGTAAAGAAAACTTGATAAAGTACTAAGTAGTAGGGAGAGAATAACTAGATAGTTGATAAAAACAGGGCAAGTTGGGTTTTATCTTTATTCTATTCTGTAGTAAACCTTTGTCTGCTGATTATTTTTTTCTAATGTATGTACTCAAACATATTTCTCTGACATCAAATTTGGACATTGACTCCCAGGAATAAAAGCAAGAAATCAAAATTAAATCATAACTCTGAACCAAACTGCAGAGAATTTTCTTTATCAAACATAGGGGGTAGGAAAGAATTGACATTGCACTTAAAAAATTACCCATATTTGATTGAATGAAATGTTTTCCACCTTTAGACCCATAGTTCAATTCCTTATGACCTAAATTCTTTCCATATGTTGCTATGTCAGCCTGCAAAAACATAAAAGAGACGACATAATTATTTGAATAATATACATTATTACTACCTGCATAGAACTTCATCCTTGGATATACCAATATTTAGCAATTCCCTATCACCAGATATTTAGGCCACCCCCCAATATTTTGCTAATATTAATATGATATTTTAATATCTTTGTTGAAGATTGAATAAGTGAATAATTAAATGAATGAATTAAAGATAGATAAGTTCTTCTACCTAGATGTTTAGTCAAGAGAAATTACCCCTCCTAGGCACTAGTGCTTGAGAGCTTCCACTTTCTAGCATTCTCTACCTTGCTTTCTGCCCAAGAAAGCTGGCCTATTTGAACTATATCAAAAGATTTCCTTGATAGCTGATTTCTAGGTGGATTCAGCAAGGGGGGAACTCTGGCAGAAGGTCAAAAGAAGAGAGGTCTAGGATTGGACATTTTCCCAGCTCCCTCCCAGCAGGGTTATCTCGGGTTCTCTATCTCCCTTGACCCAGATCACAGTTTCTGTCAAGACAGCCATCTGTACATAACTCTCTTTCCACAGTCTGGTGACTGTTCTCTCTTCTCTGCTTTTCAGGTCTAGAGGACATAGTAGCCCTGTTGTTTCTACCTTCCAAGTCCTGGCAGTTTTCCTGCACCTTTTACCAAACCCTCTTTAAAATGTTCTCATCTGAATGTGCAATCTGTTCCCTGCTGGGACACTGAGGTGTTAACAGTTCTAACTACACAGTAACCCTGCATGCTAGGAAGTGCCTTAAACAACATTGTGCTCTTTCAGATGTTTTCAGTAGGATGTGGTGGTGGTGACATTTTCACTTCTTAAAATATTATATTCTTTGAAGAATTTCTCACAAATGGACAATGTGCAGTTCAATGGAATGGAATAATAACCTGAAGTATTAAGTAAAAAAGTTATAAAATAACACATCATATTATATTTTATTCCATCCCATCCCATCCATCCCATGCCATCCATCCTTTGTTAAAACTACAGAACACATAGATATGTCTGAGAAGGTAGATTGTTTGAGATTTTGATATCCTTTTTTTATTTTTTCTATATGTTCCAAACTTTCTACAATAAATATGTGTTATCTCACCAATAAATATTTAAAATTGTTAACCAAATAAGCAGACTCTCAAACATATAATGTCTTATATAATAGCTATAAGAAGTACGAAGTTGAGTGAGCTTTGTCATTTATGGAGCTATTTACACATATACCCATGTGTTCTTTTTCTCAGTAGAATTCTATTAAAAATGCTTCTGGCTGGAATGATGTGCCAAGACCACATGAGCCCCCAGTGGTGGCTGCAATTCCCAAATGAGACCCAGAAACACTTTGTACCACTCTCCTCAGATCACAGCCCTCTTAGTTCTTTTCCCTCCTTCTATCCCTCTTTGCCTTTTTTGTTCCTCAGGAAGGCCTCTTCCTCTCTTGACTATGTCTCTACCAATGCCTGAGCCCAGTAGATGCTTGGATTTGTCTCGTAGTCCTCCATCCTGGTTCTGCTTTCTGAGTCCTGATCACACTTGCCTCTTTTGCTCTGTTAGTGGTCTTCATGGTAACTACCCGGAGTTCAGGCCAGCCCCCATCTCCCTCTTCCATAATTTACCATCATAAGCCACCCTCTACCAAATCTGTATCTTCCTCATGGGTAGGGCTTGGGGGTCTGATTCATGCTGTTTACCTTGGATGTTATATAAAGTCCTGATGTTTTCTGAGAGTAAAATTTCTCTATGAGTATGATCTATGAAAGATGGGTTCTATGCCAATTTTGTATGTGCCTGAGTGAAGCCATGTGGGGTTTTACTATTTAATCATTTTATGTTTTAGGTGCACCAAACCAACATATACACATAATTTAGATGAAAACTTTATACTCTTCATGTCTTTTTTTTCCTGATGTGACTCAGCGATGTAGGAGATCCACAACTGGAATTTCATGGAATTCTGTGCCTTTTCAATATAAGACACATCTATTAGTAGATTCAAATTTAAGATATTTTTTACAAATCAAATTATTCCACATGAAGAAAATTTTAAGCAAATTAGGGAAAACCATGTGGGTGAAAGAAATCATGAAAGCAGATCTGAAATAAGAATCCATCTCATATAATGTTTATGTAGAAGATTCTGCAGTGTTCTGCCCATGTGCCCTCAGAGCCTCTCACCCTGTTGGTTGGTGCATGCCAGCCTGATTTCTAACAGCTAGACTCTGAAACTTTATCAGAGGACCGCCTATGGTTTAAAGGAACCCCCTTCACCCTAGCAAAGTATGTGGGAATTGACATATTCTCTAAGGCATTCCACAACCAATGTGTAATGATGTGTAACACTAATACTGCACTGTATCCCACTGAATCCCTGGGGTTAACCTTCAGCCATTCACTGCAGTAACTGGTTTAACAACACACTCCTGTTGCTTGCCTATCCTTCCCTTTATCACTTGCCTACCGGCACAACTGTGTGCCCGCACCTCTCAAATAAACCAAGCACACCCAAGACTTATGTCAGATATGCTTTCTAAAACATTAGACCATTATTAAAAAGGATACTGAGGTTATGACCCAACTTTGAAGGGTCATGGTGAATACCTGCCATGCCTCCTTGTAGGTTGTTTCTTCACATCTATATTTGCAGGCAGAGGCAGCATTCAGTAAGAAGGGACTGCTTAAACAGCATGCTAGTCCTCACGTCTTTTTTAGAAGCATTTTATTGTTCTTGTTAGTGGCAACAATTGAGAAACTACAGGTACTAAATTTAGAAACCAAGCCCTAACTTCTGATGGGAGGTTTTAGATCTGGTTGTATTAAGCATGGCATGTCACCATTTTTATTTCTAACATAGAAAGACAATTGACAAGACTGTCAAACAACAGGTTTTATTATTACACCGTTCAGCTTACCACTTAGGAATAAAGAGCAAGTTATTTATTAAACATTCACGTGACCAACAATGGCTTAAGAGAAGAAAACTGTCTCTTGAAGGGAAAAAGATTTTCACAAACTCCAAAGTTATTAAAGGTCTAAACCTTAAAAAAGAATCTTCAATTCTGTTTTGCTTTTTCTTTCCTTCTTAATGGGCTTATTTCATCACACATGTCGCTTTGGACAAAGCATTGTCATTGTGAAAGTACTCTGTAATGAGTACACATTGCACTGTATTTATAAACTTTCCCTAATATTTACATTTGAAGTGTTATGAGACTAGCCATCACAGATTTACCCCTTTTTTTGCCTCTCAGATCTTTTTTTCAGAAGCAGTATACATAGGAATGACAGGTACCTCTTTCTTCATGATATCTAGTGTTCTGGTGTGTGTGTGTGTGTGTGTGTGTGTGTGTGTGTGTGTGTGTGTGTGTGTGTGACAGATTGCATATGACTATGGGAAAAGAATAAGAGTTATAGAGGAAGTGATGTCCAGTGAACTTGAGGTGTGGGTGAGTAGAGAGGTTATGCTTGAGAAAACATTAATGTCTCTAGATGCAAATGTCAACATATAAGGAATTCTAATGCTGATTAAGTGTTTAGAACTGTGCTACCCCTAATGGTGGCTACAGATAGCTAAATTTAAATTACTTAAACAAATTTAAAAATTTAGTCAGCCGTTAGACTAGGCACATATCAAGTGCCCGCTAAACACAGGATGCTAGTGGCAGACCTAGTGCAGATACAGAACATTTCTGTCAGTACAGAAAGACCTGTCGGACAGTTCTGGTCTAGAAGGTGTGAATGCTTTGGCATCGTATACCAACAGATATAACCACATACCATCATTTGATGAAGCGTACGGAAATTCCTTTTACTCCGCCCCCATTTCTCGTTCTTCCAGGGATTTGAAATAGAAAGGAAAAAAAAAACAGTTCCACAGAACTATGAAAAAGAGAGAAGAGACAAAGAGGATTGTTGTAAAAATTAGAAGCTTTGAGGACTCTGAAGCAGATGTTATGCTAGAATGTAGTATAGTACCACCTGCACCCACTTAATTCCATTCAAAATCATTTCCTCACAGTTACCATGAAGAAAGACAGAGAGTCAAGGATTTGAGAATATTTGGTGGGGAAGGGAGGGAAAGGGAGGAAGAAAGCAAGAATAAGGCCTCTAGATCAGACATGGAGTTCATCTGCAGGAAGGAGTAACGACTGACTGTCAGTTGTGCTACTGGACTCCGAGTAATGCAAGTTTTCTCTGCTCTGAGCTTGGCTGGTTGGCTGGACCATCATTCAAAGCCATTACGCATGCATGTTTTGAATAAGAAATTACATGTCAGCTACTGCTGGTATATATTCTTCGGTTAAGGATATGGTGTAGCAGTGGAAGTTTTATATGAAAACAGTCAAAGACCATTCTTTTATCCTTTCTAAATTTTGTTTTTTTGAAGGCTATTTCAGTGGCTCCTAGTCCTTCTTAGGTAGGTAACATTGCTTTAACCCTTCCTTGTAGTAGTTTGCTCATTTTCTGGCACAACTCTTATTTTATTCTTCCAGGTGATGAAAGCTGCCAGTTTTAACTAGTTGATTCTGAGACTAAAGGCATTCTGATGATGCTGAATCCGTCAAGACAAAGTGAATTATCTGATGAGTAATTTGAACTTTCTCTTCAAAAACACATTGCCTGGAAAGGATACATTCCTCAGAACATGCCATCATATTTTTCTTCTGGAAAAAGTACTAGTTCCCATTAATGGGTATAAATAATAAAATTTAACTGCATTAGAAAAGATACCATTTTGGCTTTGATGTGTATGACCCAGTATTTTACCAAGCTTGGGACAGTGAGATCTTTCTGGAAATTAAATAGGAAATGTCAGCTAACTGAAAACATATCCCATCTGAAGTCTCAAATAGAGAGTAAGTGTTGTCCCAGATCTATGATTTGCTAGCATCTTTGATTGTTCTCTTGGCTTGGTGTAATTCTTCTCTCTTTGCAGAAGAGAGCTCATTTTTTACATTCTCTCAATCAATGTTTTCCCTTCTGACCCATAGAGAAAAATTTGAGATCATCAGCTTCATTTTCTGTTTGATTCTCCATATTTGTGACTCCCATACAGAGAAGATAAACACTTCAAATGAAGACTTCAAGATGAACTTTTGGATATGAGTCACAGATTTCTTAGTTCATTCACTTGTTCATCTACTTATTTATTCAACAAGTGTGTGCTAGGCTCTGTGCTACAAACTGGATTACAATGAAAAAGAAAGACATGTACCCTCTCTCATGAAGATTACATTCTAGTACAAGGCAATCACTGGGGATATTAGTTTTCTATTGCTGATGTAACAAATTGCCACAAATGTAGTGATTTAAAACTGTACAGTCTATTACCTGACATTTCTGTAGGGCAGAAGTCCAACATGGATCTCTCTGGGTTACAGGTTTCTTTCTGGAGGTGCGTTTCTTTCTGGAGGCTCTAGGAGAGAATTCATTTCCTTATCTGTTTCCCTTGGCTCATAGCCTTCTTCCTCCATTCTCAAAACCAGCAATGTCAGAACAAGTCCTTCTTAGGTCACATTTCTTTGACCATTCTTTTGTCATCATGTTTCCTCATGACCACAGCCAGGGAGGATCCTTTGCTTTTAAGGATTCCTATGATTAAATTAGACCCACCAGGATAATCTTGCCCATTTCAAGGTCCAGTAGCTTCCTTGCATGACCAAAAGGAATCTGCCAAGTTCCTTTTGGTCATGAAGGTAATTTATTCACAGGTTCTGACAATTGGGGTATGTACAAATTTTAGGGGCCATTATTTTGCCTACCATATCAAGTGAAAAAACAAATAAAATAGTTACATATTGTGAGGAGTGCTGCAAAAGAAACAGATTGATATAAGACAAAGTAAGAATAAGGCACCCACTTCTGGTAAAGGAGAGGCATTCCTGAGAAGATTATATTTAAGATGAGCACTGAGTGTTGAAAAGGAACATGCCCTCATTCAATTAATGGGGCTTGACTCAGTGTCACTATTTTCTTACAGGTCCTACCCCCTGTTTATAGTTGATTAGCCCAGGGATGGGAACCTGATTTAGGCTGGACCAATTGAACCCTACTTTGAGATTTTTAAACTTGATTTCCACAGAAAGTGTTTCCATTCTTGTCTGTGGAGAAGTTTGAAATATAAAGTCCTAAAGTAGTCATCAATGTTTCTTGCCTTGTAGAAGGTATTAATGAGATTTTTGGATGTCTTGGTGAGCAGGTGAGTATATTTTACCTGTAGAAGGAGAAAAATTTTGTAACTAAAGGTATGACTTTGGTAGGCTATTATTTATTAACAATTACTTGTTCTCATTTTGTCATTGTCAAACATTCTAAGGGACAGAGTGTAATGTCTCACCTCATTGACTCTGAGCTTGTCCATGTAATTTGCTTTGGCCAGTGGATAATGAGAAAATGTAATGTTTGCCACAGTTGATTTGGCTCATGGCTTTTATGTTCCTACCCTCAATCCATTGTTCTTCTTGGCTCTTAACTGTATTCTTTAGATTATTCTTCCTGTTTCATAATTTTCTTCAGTTACATCTACAGAGGGGTTTTCTCAGTCTACTTCCTGCCAATAAAATGTTTATAGCTCATCTGTACTAAACAGTCACAGTGCCTTCTAATCCAGACTATGGGCATTTTTAGAAACAAAATTATCTTAAACACTTTAAAAGATGATTCTCTTCACCTTGCAAAAGGAAGCACACTATTTTCTTTGTGAGACCTTACTCAAAGCTTAATTATGGGTCATTTGAGTTTATCAGGATTCTTGCCTTAGTCTTAGTCTCTGAACCACTCAATTTAATTGAAGGCAGTTTACAGGGAGGCATCTTCATACAGTCAGGGGATTTAACAAAAGTGTGACAGCCATAATTTTTTATTTTATGTTTTCTCCTAGTCTGTATTTTAATGACCACAATCTTAGCATAAATATACCTAATAAACTTGTGACTTATTCAGAGAAGTTCTGAGATAAAGCATGTCTTCAGAAAGAACATTAAGGTCAGTTTTGATATATATGTGTATGAAATCTATTTGGTTCATTTAAATTTCACATTTATTTTTATAAAATTTTCTTTATATTCTTTTACTAAAATTTTAATCTTTGCAATGGTTGTAATCGTTTTTACTACAAATAATGATTATGTGTGCTTTCTTGTTTTTCTACCCCAATCAAAAAGTCACTATTTGTTAATAAAGGTTTTGACTCATTCATTTAATTAATTTATTGCATTATAAACTTTTTTATGAAAATTCTTGCTTTTTTTACATTTTTAATGTTTTTTTAATTTTTATTTTCTTGAATTGAACAAATTTACTTTATTACACTTTTTCTGTAATGGTTTTAAATTTGTACATTCTATTTTTTAGGACATATTTTTAATATTTAAAATTTAAATGTGCTGATTTAAAAAATCAATCTGTAGAGTTAACTACTATTTATATATTTTATCTCACTTTATTTATTTCTACCTCTCTCTCTGCAAACCTATTATGGTCACTCTGTAGAGGTGATATGGATCTCACACCTAAACTTTGGTTTGGATATCAAGACCAATGACATCATACACCCATCAAGATGATATGTAAAGGTATATTACTCACATAATAAGCTTTCTAGAGAGAGCAGACTGGACTCTCAAACATGGCTTATAAAGGCAGGGAAAAGAGACTGGCTCAACTTTTATTGTGGTTAGGGGTTGGAGCTTGGGTAAGGTTTCTTGCATACTGGCAGGGGCTTGTGTGGTTTGAATTTCCTGCCAGCACCAAAGAAGGATAATCTGAACTTTCTTATCAGCTTGCCCATATGTGAGGCAGAAGAGAAAGGGGAAGTGATGGGAGTGTCGCAGTCAAATATCACAAATCGAGTCAGATATTTTATTATAATTCCTCCTATGTTGATAACATTTGGGACTTTAGTTTCAGACTGTTAGTATTTTTTTCCCCATGTATATTAAAACATGTTTTGATATAAGTAGGAATCTGATTGGTTTCTTTCATTCATTACTATTTCTTATGTCTGGCAGCTTATTCTTTTTTGGACTAATTTTTCATTTTTCTAGAATATATTTCTTTTCTGAGGTGGTCTGTAGATGAATAAATTACTGAATGCTAGTTTTTGTTGATGTAGGACTTAGTATACAACAAATTTCTCTCATAAGTGTAATACTGTATCCTCTTCTAGCAGCTGAGTTCACATAGTTTGCTATGTGAACTCAGACTCCATTCTGATCTTTTCTGACAATTTCTTTCCAAATCCTTTCTAGAAGCTTTATTTTTATGTACTAAAGATTTTTTTTTCTGAGATATTTCTAAAAGTTATTGTTATTTATCCTGCTTCGCGTTCAGTGCTCTCTTTTACTCTGGGTCTTAATTCTTTCTTTAGTTCTAATCTTACTGCTCACTAATTTGCTCTTCATCTGTATTGATTCTGCTATTTAATTTATATACTGATATTTTAATTTTGGTATTAATACTGTTGGTTTTTCAAAATGTTTATTTTTCATGTTTGTAACAACTTTTGGAATCTCTCTAAGGTTATTCAACATACTTATTTTAAAACCTTTTTTGCTTCTTTTATTAGCTTCACTTCCTCATGAGTTAGTTCTATTCATTTATGTCTTCCATAATGTTGAATTTTCTTAAATATTTGTGAACTTTGGAGTGCTCATTTTGTGTTTGAAAATACCTGCTTCTGTGATTATTCTAGCCTTGATATAAAGCACATGATCTATGGTCTTTGGGAATGGGTTGCATGTGCTTCCAGATTGGATACACCTGTAACTTATATTTCATGTGTAGAAGCCTCCATGCTTCTCCTAATTCTTCAGCTTTGTGAAGCATTGTCCTGTCTCTGGCCCAAACAACCACATCACCTAGTCTGGAGATAAACACCAATCGCATGTACTGCTTTACTCAAAGGAGGGTCAGAGAGAGAAGTAAAAAGGCCATACTGCCCAATATACATTTTCTTGTATACTTACATTATATTTAGCGCATGGTCATAAATGTCATATATTTGTTGCATGTTCTTTATTTTTCAATCTGGTTAAGTATATTTATAAATACACATTTTTTTTCTTTATTTCAAAAGGTCTGGGCCCAGACTCACATTTTGAACACCCTCCATTGCCCTACAGTTTAGCCTTTTTCATCTTGGGTTTCCTTGTAAGATTTTACTTGAAAAGAAGTGAATCAGTAAGTGATCCATTAGAAATATCTTCAAAACATGACCCTTTATCTATTAATAATTTTACTCTATGAACAGTCTACTGATTACTTGTATCATGCTTTGTACATTGCTATGTTCTTTTTAATGATTCTGCTAACACATGTCAACAGTTTCTGAGAGGCAGTTATTAAGGATAAAATTTGAATTAATACTAGAAATGGATTTAAGTAGACCTAATAATAATGTATTACATTTATAAGAATTTCTTTTCATAATGAAAAAAAAACTGACATTAGTTTCTCAAGTATCTTTATATAATGTTATACCTGAAAACTTAGATGTGGTTAGGATCCTGGATAAACTTAAAAAGAACATGACTGGGTGAGAACAATCTTGCAGTCTTTAAAGAGTTTTCATAATATGCTGTGCTTGTTCAGATCAAATTTAGCAGATAAGCACATGTGGTATAATGCAACCACTGGTATGGCTAAGACATATGCCTAAGACATAAGGCATGTGAGGAGTCATACTCTGTTCAGTCTTCAGTATTCTGCAGTGCATTGTAAGCAACATTGGACAGGGAGGCGATTTTCTATTATTTGACTGGGGTGGGTGGAATAATTTTAATTGCTAAGAAATTGCATTTTCATTGTAAAGCAATTCAAGTTATAGCAGATTCATAATGCAGCTATTGTAAAAATGACATTTCAGTGACATTTCTGTGAGAAGAACATGGTGATTTTGCAAATGACATGGTGAGGGCATAGCAGTTACACGAATAACACATTTTCGCAATACGTGTGCTGGGAGCATAAATAATGATGATGGCAATAATATTAATAACAATGGCATTCCATGAGAGAAAATCTTTTATCTCTGCAATTTCAAATTTCTTTAACTCATACCTATCTACTTTATACTCCACACAAATAATAGGTCTTGACTCTTTTTGATGGAAGGAACCAAGTGGTTGCCCAACTCTGTAGCAAATTAATGGCAAACATAGAATCAGAACTCTATTTTCTTTTAAAAAGTCTTTGGGTATGACTCACCAGAATAAATATCATGCAGATACTGGAAATGATATTGTTCTGATTTTATTGTAGATGTATTTCCATCAGTTTCTTAGGTGGGTTGTAGGTGAGCCATTAATATCTCTCTTTATGTGCATAAAAGCAAATGTAGTATTGTTTTATTTCAGGATGATCTGAGTTGTTCATTTCAAATATGTTTATAAAATACTCTAATAAGTTAAACAGGTAAGCTGCTTTTGTTAACCTGAGGGCATATTATTCCCACAGTGGATATGTCATCACCATTTTATTTTCACAATGTCATTATCATGTCATTAATATAGAAGTTTCCCATTTTTCTCTATATTTTAAGAGAAAAATAGTTTCTTAGCAACTACATTGTCAGAGATTGGAAACAAAGGATGGTAATGACTTGTTAGCACACATGACCCACGTCAGCATTTGGCTGTAAGGGTCTCCCTTATAATTTATCAAACAGGTTACAAGCCAGAGGGTAAAAAATTGCCCTTTGATCAAACACTTTAGCCACTTGTTTTGTTGATTTCGTCTCAATGTGTGAATGAAATGGCTTCCTCAAACTTGAGAATTTGGAATCAAAGCTTAATTACACATTATTTATACCTTGTATTTTGGTTGGATTTATTTTATTTGTCTTAATGTAAAACAGATAGAAACTGAGGCTTGAGGGATTGAAATGTGTCAAGAGCAACATTCAGAAATTCCAGTTTAGATCCATCAGAAAGATGTTTGCTCACAATCAGCCATTTACTTTGTTATGTATTAAGTTGGCATTGGAAGCATGATTTGAATGTTATTTCATCATATGTCATTGCTCTTTTGGAAGGATGGTAGACTTAGTAAAATTCAGAAGAAATAAATTTTTAAAGAGATTTCTTTGCTTTTGAAACTAACCACTTATTTTTTTTTTTTTTTATAAATTTAGTTTTCTTTGCTGGGTAAAGGATATATGATTCCCAGCTAATGTCATTACTGATTTGTTACTACACTGAATACCAGAATTCTTCTGATTCAGAGGCTATGATTTACATCTTGCCTGGATCACTTGGTCTCACAATGTCAAGCTTTCAATCAGAATTCTATAGTCTGACTTCCTCATTTTCACAGCTGAGGAGTAGTATTTCTTGCAATCCTCCAATGAAGAGCTCCCATGCCTCTTGTCAGTGTTTCCTCAAGTGACTAAATGGCAAGGTGTATCAATGCATGTTAAAGCTACAGTACAAATTTGCCACAAAACATGGACATTGTAACATCTGCAAAGGAGTCATAGCTTTATCAATAACAATAAATAATACCTCCATTTCCCTCTCATTGCTTCAGCTAATAAAGATACTGTTACAGAGCCAAGATGAGAAATGATTTGTCTATTCTGGTTTCCATTTTCAAACAAAAGGAAATATAAGAAGGTGTATTCAAATATTTATAGGTAAACACTCAGTCTGGTGATTGGACAAGACCCAGAGTGGACCGGCGAAGCTGTCTGGAGCTTGTATGGTAAAAATTATAAAATTAACAGCATACAAAAAACCCATCTAATCTTTTGGCTTTCAATATGGTTTTTAAAATGACATGATATGTGATAGTCAAGATGAACAAAAAGATCAGATCTCATTGAAAACTTTTGTTCCACTGCCATATAGAAAGAAATGAAACAAAAACCTGTGTCTTCAGGACAACTAGAAGTCAGCCCCCTCAAACAGTTAAATGAAAAAGGGCTGTCAAATTGGGTGGCTGGCCTCATGGAAACAAAAGTCTCCTTGCAGTTGAGACTATTCACCAGTGCAGCCCCTTGTCACTCTCAGTCCCCATCCAGGGATATTTCAGAGAAGACCCAGATAGTCAATCTCACTTCCTGTTCAATAGCACCTAGCTCAGACAATCTTGGAATTTGATAAAGGCAGCTCAGGTCTCATAAAGAAGAATGAGAGCTGAGTGGGAGTCCCACTCCCTCTTCTAAATATAGCAGCTCCAAATCTTAGCTAATATTTTGTTCAGAAAAGGGGTTCTACTACTAACTAAATTTGTAAACTACATCTCCAATTTCACCCCCTAGTTTCACAGAAACCTAGACCAGAGAAAGGAAGTGATTTATCCAACATCAAGGTCATGTGGCTAAATTCAGTTAGTTACTAATATGGGAACTATTTTGTGGATTCAAGAGAAAAATAATAATTGTTGGAAACAGTTTGGTAGCTGGAGAATTAATTAATTGAATAGTAATAGAAAAACCACATTTTAAAAAGTTGGTATTCCTGTCTCCTGTCCTGGCTTTTTGCCAGGAATCTTAGACCACCTATACAAATCGGAAATATTCTGTCTTGGAAACATTCCTCAATATGAGGTAGCATTGTGGACCATAGAACCATTTACCATCCCTCAAGTGTTTCATCTGAAGAACTCATTTCGGTGTCAGAAAAAGAATTCTGCCCTTGGTGGTATGTTGGCTGTGATTCCATTTTCTATAATGCTGACCCTTGAACTTGGCCATACAGGGTTCAAGACCACTGAGTAAAGAACAAAGGTTCTCGTACTGACCTCCCAGGCCTATGGAATTAGAGACTCTTTATCCCATCAAGCTACCCACATCTCTTTCTTCTGAGCTCAAATTCCTGATGTGCCTATAGGATGCCCGTGACTTCATTTTGTGCAAACCCCTCCCCTCTGTTGTCTGGCTTCCTTTATTCTTTCAGGAACAGCAGCTGCTGCCAGCCAGCCCACAGCACCATTCTGAGATGCCTCAGGGAACAGCTGGAACACTCCCAAGGGCTGATTTTACACCACTGAGTCTGGTACCAAATATTTCCCACTTCATGGAAAATGTATTAAGGAAATAGCACTTAGAATCGGAAGTTCCAAAATTGACCGAATATTGTTGTGAGAATTGCTCACACTATTTATTTTCAGTCTATTAAATCAATTTGTGGTGGCGAGCATTTTCTGTATTAATGTATCATGTTTTTCTGAAGCTCAAATTGAGGTCACAGATTAGATTCACTCACTGAAAAAAAATGCAGTTTTCTTGTCTTAGAAGAGGAAATATTCTCGCTTCTCTTTAGATTCTAAATTATTTTTCTCCACCTAACCCTCCCCTCACTCTTCTACCTCCCACCTTTTAAAGCTCAGAAATCTACAGCTGGAGGTTTAAATAAAGGTGCTATGCCTTTAAAGCCAGTGAAAGCAAATGGGTTTTAATAACCCAACAGGATCTTGGTCCATCATAACGTTTAATCTGCATTATATCTCACTTCCTAATCGCTACTTCCATTCTAATTGTAAGCAGAGAGGGTGGGTGAGTGAGGCATTTCAGATAAGTGCCAGTAAAACAAGTTTCCCTTACAGCTGGTGAGCCCCAAACACACGTTCACTGTGCCTTATGGCCAGCATTCAATCAGATGATCCCATAAACTAAAAATAATCACCCCTAATACTAATATCTCTTCTCCTTCATTGTTGCTGGTCGCTATGGTGCTGCATTCGACTGTGAAGAATTCACCACCATTATTACCCTCAGTGTCTCTCTCTCTGAAATGTGATCTAATTGCAGAATCCACACCTGTTCCACAGTTCAATAGAATTCAGCTTTGATAGAGGCAGACTTTCAAATAACACACATACATACACACGTGCACACTCGTGCACACACACATAGACAATTACCCAGGAGTTCAGTTGGGGTCAAAAATAAATTAATTAATAAAGAGGGTGAGTTTATCAGAAAATAATATTATGGAGAGAAGGGGGGGAAGGCTGTGTTTTGTGGTCACTGGAAGATTGCTGATGGGTGCATAAATAAGGCATGCTGGAACATCTGTTCTTTGTTGTGCATTCAGCTTTTTAATGTGTTCAAAGAGCAGCTCTGACGCATCGCTGACTACCACTCCCCATCCGAGCAACATTTTACCAGAAAATAATAAACCTTCCTGGTGGGGTGCAGGGAGCCAAGGCATTCGGGCAATGCCATTAATTTGGAAATATCTCTTTTTCTGGGATTTTAAAATCTCTCTCCCTTTGAACATTGCACAAATTTGGGACCCAGCCTAGCATCCCTATCAGCCTAAACATTAAATCAGTCTGAATATCTATCGACCTTTTTTTTTTTTAAGTCAGTAAAGGAAAGGTGGGGGACAGTCAAGTTAAAGTTTACACACAATTTTTTTCCTGTTTTTAATTCTATTAATATGAGCTCCCATCGATTAGAATTATTTTTAACATGTTCCAGTATTTATTTGCACTGATAAAATTTGGAGGCAGCTGAGGCCCCTGACAGTTGAACAATATTGGCTGGTTATTTTGATACAGTGTGGTAGGCAGCAAAAGATTAAAAAACGGAGCATCCTAAACTGAGGAAAACCAGCTTGAATTCTAAAATAAAATTTTAGCAGCATGGATTTCTCTTGCCATAGGCTATGAGGCTACTATGAATTTTAGATGCATTTCCTGAGCTGTCAATGAGGTGGAAAGATGAGATTGGCATTACGAAGATTTGTTGCGGCTCCATTCAGTGTAATTGCAAGTGAAGGTATAGCAACATTAAACTGCCACCCAAGAAGAGCTGTTTATGTACATACAGTATAGAAATAGCTCGCCAGACAACCCTAGGACCAGAATGGGAATTTCTTTCTATCGCTTTGCATGTCTTTCTTTTTTAGGTCACAGCTCAGAAGCACCACAATACCCATTAGCTGCTGGAGGTGGCTTCCATAAAGAGCAGGACTAAATCTTGTGAAAGGGAGACAAGACCTTTTGGGTTACAGGGCTGTTATTTAAATTCTGTCTCTCCAACATTCTTTCTTTATAATTGTTGTGTGTAGACTCTGGTCTTCATTTTCTTATCTCAATTAGTACTTTTCCATAGAAGAACTACCATTTGCTCTATGTCAAGAGGATTGGTGACCAGCAGGCTCTGTTTCTGGAAGCATTTCTGAAGTGAGTCTCTCAGAGCTTGAATCTATGATACCAGAAAAAAGATGTTTGTGGTTAGATGGGTGATCTTTTTTTTTTTTTAAATTTTATCCTTTTGTTGGCTTTTCATGGTCCTCTTTTGGGATAGTTTGGGGGTTTACAATGATGGACATCAAGATAATGAAATCTAAAGATCCTGGATTTGTCACAGATTAAACCTAATAGTCTTATACTTCATTGTATCTTTGCTGTTTAAAAATCCCATGGAACGATAGCTTTCTAAATGGTCAGCTAAAATGATCATTTCCAAGAGAATGGTCTAGTCTGTACTTTCGACACCAACAGAATGGAAGCTAATGATGATTTATGGACTGCTATAGAAAATTTAAGAAAATTTAATTGTCTCAAAGTTGAAAAGTGTATTTTGTGCATGGGTTGTTAGGATATATTATTATATATAAACTAACGGCACATAATAATTGCTCAGTTAATGAACAAGGACCAAAACTGGTGAGCTATGATTTTTTGCTATGCCCCAGTCTAATAAAGATTAGGTGACTCACCAGTTTAAGCCCAAAACACAAATAAAACCTTATAAAGATGATCTGTTCTACAGAGCAAATTTACCTCTCAGTGGCTGTCCCAACCTATGTGATGGTGAGTGGATTATGATATTAAGGCCTTCCAATTCTTAAAGAAAAAAAAATGTACTGATAAAAATCTCTAAATGTACTTATTATTCTTAATTCTTCAGTAAGAAAAATGTTGGTCATTTGTGGTGAAAAATTGAGTTGCTTGACAATTTTCAAAGTATATGAGCATGTTATCTGAAGCATTAGCCCTCTTAGATGCTCTTCTAAAAAAAGATCCTGTATGTGGGCTATAATTCTCGCTATAGCTCCATCATGAAAATTCAAGAGACATTTTAAATTCTCAAAGAAGTCACCTCTCCTTCAAAACATATCTGCTATCATTCATTCTTTAATTCACTTTTTTTTATTGTGTGTTAACTAAGTACTCAACACTATGCAAGGTATACAGCTATAGCACAATCCTGCCTTTATAGAGCTTACAGTCTAATAGGTGGGACTGAGGATAAATAAGTTAACAAATGACTTTAAAATAAAATTACATGAAGTAAGCACAAATTATTTTATAAGTCTTAAGAAGGAAATGACAAGGATGGTATAAAAAAGTTAGGACTTACTAAGAATGGGTGACCAGGGACATCCTTTCTGAATAGGTGATATTTAAATTGGAAGGATGTTCTCGGACCTAACAGAAGGGCTCACTAAGGGAAGAGTCCAAGATAAAGTTGAGGATGTAAGTAGAGACCAGATTATGTGGAGCTTTTTTTGGCCATGATTAAACTTTAGATTTTATTTAATGATCAGTAAGAAGCAACTGAAGAATATGGACAAGGAACTAACATGATCTGCTTTACATTTTAAAGTAGCTTATTACATTTAATAATGGCTTCCATGTTTCTGGCTTTAGTAATTGGATGGACAGTTAATGACATTACTGAGATAGGGAAGATGTGGGGAGGGCCTGATTTATGGGGGAAGATCAAGAGTCCCTGATGAGACATCCGAGAGAAACATCAAGTAAATAGGATATGTGGATCTTCAGTGGAAAGGCAAAGTTTGGTAAGGAGAGAAAGTTGGGGAGCCGACAGCATGTTAATGATGTGAAAGTGGTTGACATCATCTAGGGGTGACATGTAAATCCACTTGAGAGCCCAGGACTGAGCTCTGTAGAACTCCAACAGTTAATGGTGGAATAGAGCCAGGGAAGGCAGCAATAAAATGGAGAAGGAGCAGTCCATACAGTGAAAGAAAAGCCAAGAAAATGTGATGCTACAGAAGAATTTTTTGGAAGGGAAGGAGTGGCCAAGTCAACAGAATACAGCTTCGTATTTAAGTAAGCAAGAACAAAAGTATCCATTGAACTTGGCAATGTGGCGATTGTTGGTGACCTCTGAAGATTAATTTTAGGGGAACTGGGAGGGAAATGAAGCCATTTTGGAGAGGACTCAAGACAGTCTAGAATATAAAGAAGTAGAGGGAGGGCACATAAAAGTTTTTCTATGAAGGAGTTATGGAGGAAGATGTGGGGGTTTAGAAAAGGTTTATTAAAGATAAGAGGTACTAGAGCTGATTGCAGTGATCCAGTGGAAACAAAAAGGGTTGGTAATGCAGGAAGAATTGTGAGAAGGAGATGATAAGGAATGGAGTCTGGAGGGATCAGTCTTTGAGGGGAATAGAGTTAACTCATCTGCCGTGATTGTGGTGTTAATGATAGAGGAAGAAGGCATTTTCCTCTCTGATGGCTTCTGTTTTTGCAATAAAATATGAAGAATGATCATCAGCTAATGGCAGGGGAAAGCAGGATGTGTTAAAGAGAGAATGTTTTTATCAGTTAGAGTTCGATTAAAGAAGCAGAACTCTTATGGGTTATATAAAATAAGGGACATAGTATAATAATTAGGCTTTACACAATTGTGGGATCTGGCAAAATCATGCAGAGCTATAGCTTTTGTATCTGGTATTAGGCCTGAAACCAATTTAGGTCAACAGGGATGGTACTTGGGAAGAAGAGTTAGAAAACTGGACATGAAGCGGGAAAGAGCAAAGATAAACTGGATCACATGGACACAAACCTCAGCCCCTGTGGACTAACTGGAACCTACGAAGACAAAATGAAACCTTTTTCTGTCTCTCACCACCTCCAGCCTCAATGATAGTGGGGTTCTCCTGTGGAAGAGGCCGGTGCCCTGCACTGTAGAAATGGGTGAGCACCTGGCCCAGGCTCAGTGAAGCTGAAGAAGAGATCCTGTGAGAACTGGACCAGACATGGTTTGGGGACTCTGGGCGAGCCGACAGGATGAGGCAGTTCAGTGGCATTGTGTATGAGCGGTGACTATGCCTGAATCTCTACACGGACCTTTAGCCCTAATGCCTGTTGCTTCACGTCCACCTTCCAAATCCCACACATATTCCTCGTGGTCAACTGTGACCCACTAATGTACAGGGCATTCAGAGAAACAGAGTGACAGCTTAGCTACATTAGTTCTAGCAGAACCACCATAATGGTAAAAGTGGGTTTAATAAAAAAAACATAACAATATTCTTGCAAATGCCCATTGGGCTTGTGAGATCATTAAAGTGAAATCAGTCAACTTGTTTGTGTTCTCTAGCAACATTTGTGCGGAGAGTAGAGATTAATTTTAAAGTGGAAAAAGAAGAGGATATTCCAATATTAGAGTTGGAGAAATTTTTAATGATAGGAAGATATAGGATGTGACTGTGGACATGGTGATCAAGAGGGAACTGAGGCGAGGAGGTCAAGGAACTGAGAAGCTAGGATCATTTACTTAGATGGTGAAGTCATGAGGAGTGATGAACACTGTGGGTGTTTTAGGGAACGCTAGTTGGGGAGCCTTATGTGTGTTCCATGAATCAGAGGAAGTGACTGAGAGATAACAGAGACCCTTGAGGAAGAGGATAAGGTAGCCAAGTGGTAAGAGCCTCAAAGGAACTTTTTTTTTTTCAGAGGTAGGGGAAGAAATAATTTGGAAGCAGTAATGGGGAGTTTGGAGGACTATAGAAAGATAAATGGGTATCTGGAGACAAATGTAAAGGTGGAGAGACTTGGAAATGAAGGAGAAAATAGAGAGGCATGCATGTATGCGAGTTACGTTTTTTGAGGTAGAACTGTCACAACTTGCTGATGGATTAGATGTGAAGGATAAAGAAAAGGAAGGATTAGAGAAAGGTCAGAAAAAGTTAATGCTCAGCATTAGCAGACCCCCTATCTGGTTACAGATGGCACCAATGGAAGGGTCTGAGAAAGAGGAAAGGTATGTGAGGTGACACCAGGTGAGGACTTGTCTTCAACCACACAGGGAGGGGAAGCTGGCTGGTGATGGATGGCCACAGAAGCTCAGAATTTGGTGATCAATGCAATAAGCAGGATATAAGGTATAGTTGATATACAACTTGGAGTTTGATAGCAAATGTTCCTAGCATTTTCATCCCTGGTATTTTGCTGTATTGAATAGCAGCATCTGGAATTGTGCTTCCCAGAGCTGGGTGAGGCTGTATGGGAACAGTTTCATGTAATGGAAAGGTGTCTTCCACACATTTGAAAGTCTCCAGGTGCTTATTATGCTGAAACAACTGAATAAAATACAGGAAAGATTCCTCTCCTGACTCCTAGTTACTCTCCACCAAAAAAAAAGTGGACATACCACAGAGGACTATACTTAAATTTAAAAGTAATGGCAGGGCCAAAGCCAAAACTTTATTACATAAGCAACTGTTATATTGAACAAACATATTGTGTTGAGTGTAATCATAAAGGTACTTTACTTTTTATCTACTGTTCCTTTAAATGTATTCTGTAGGGCTAGCTCTTGCCTTGTCCTTACATAAAATCTAGGGCAAGCCCCAAGACTTTTCTAGTCATCTTAGGTAATCAAATGTCCTCTGGTCTCTCCAAGTCACAAAATAGACTCAGGTTTAATTAATATCTCCAGTCCAGTATAGTGCTAATAATAATTTTAAAAATCAGGATTGCAGGAAGAGGGGAAGACTAAGAGGAAAACAACAGATAATTTCTAACTTGATAAATACTGTTGCGATAATCTAGTTTCCCCCATTCTTTGCGTTTCTCAGGTTTAAAGCAGACCCTTTCTTTGTTTTTTGGGTTTTTTTTTTCAGATTTTTTGGAGATGTCCCATGAATGAAACAGTTCTTGTGCCTTACCTCACATCTCCCTTTTGCTTCAGTCCTTGTTGTGACAAGTACAAAGTGCAGGTGTAACTTGGTGCTGTCTCACCTATCTCACCTCTGATATGCTTTTTGTGCTGAAAATTCTCTGAAGCTGGGAACCCACTTGAAACTTACATACAGGTGTAAGGGACTTTATGTACTACGAATAAATACTCTTTTTTTTCTGTCCTTCATGTGGACAATTCTGAGGTACATTCTGCTCCAGGAGGTCACGGTGGGCTTGAGTCCCAGTGCTTATAGTCCAGCTCAATAACACACACTAGTATAGGCTTTCCTCATTCTTTGTTCTTTCTCGCCTGTTCCCCACTCTTCATTCACTTTCCAAACTAAGCTACCCGTATGCAAGCCCTTGTCTCAGGCTCTGCTTCTTAGGGAAACATAACAAAGGCACCTCATCAGTAGGGTACTCCCATCTACAGTTCCCTCCACATGAGTAAATGCATCCTCTCAGCTGATCCCTAACTGCCTCGTAGGCTTCTTGGCATCCCATCGTATACTTTCAACTTCTCTCTGCTAAAATCTTTTTGCCTCTTTTGCAGAATCCTCTAGGGCAGTATCTAAGGTGACCCCTATTTCAGCATTCTGTCTTTGCAAAGGACCCTGTTTCTGGTTCATAGAAAACTCTCAAATCGTGAAGTGAGAAAAAACAGGCTGATTCCAACATACTGACCTTTCTTTCTTCTATCACCAGACAGTCTTTCAAGTAGTAGATTTTTCAGGAGTGAGGAAGACATGAAGCTCCTCTGACACTAGTGCCCAAAGGACACACACTGAGCTCTCTAAGTGTTTTCCTAAAACCCATCCCGTGCCCCTCATGGCCTCCACTTTAAGCATGGGGTGGGTTTCATATTATACCTACATCTCTCTTCAAAATTCTATTTTTCATTTAATCCTTTTTTTTCCTTCTCCAACCTTTTCATGTGGTAAAAGTGGAGAATCAACTTAGAACTTCAGAACTGAGTCTCAAACAATTGCTTCCTTTACACATCCTATACAGGTGTCTCACACTTTGATTTGGAAAATGACCTCTATTGTCTTGGGACCTTAGCTAAAAGTAGTTCCAATTTAGTATTATTACATATGCAAAGGCTAGCAACTTTATGAGTGCTCCGCATGCTAAGATCTGATTATCGGGTATAGAATTGTTTGATCGTAATTAACTTTGTGTTATATTTGGAGTAAGTATAAAGATGGAGAGTTTCTCATTTAAAAGAAGAGGCAAGGAGATGACAAAACTTTAAAATTACTCTCAATTTTAAAAAATAATTGGTTGGCAAAGAGATACTGAATTAGTGATGTGTGCTGGCTCTTCTAGTACTCACTCAGTCTTTGTTTGGTTCTTTGTTGGTGATTAAAATATAATCATTCCCTCATGTAAAGCTGTTTTCACAAACTTGCTGTAACTCTTTCTGTATTTTGGAGCCACAAAAAAGAAAAAAATGATCAAACTGATGAAGAGAGAATGGGGAAATAAATGGAGTAATTATGAGCTAGAGTAACAAATACTATTTAGGCATATAACAATTATTTCTGCAAAATCCACAATTTATGGAAAGAAATCTCAATGTTTACATATTGATCAGCTTTTATTCATACCAGAAGAGAATACTTTGTAATAAAGATTTCTTACTGATTTGGAGGAAAGTGTATTCTACTAAAGTGTTAGATTACTGCTTCATCTCATCATCTCTTATTTTACCACCACAACAAAAACAGATTATGTGAAAGAAAATATTGTACTGTATAAATCTCTTCATGAATGAATGAGCCTAAATTGTCCAGGTTCTGTTTACTATCTGGCTATTCATGTTAATGTATTGTCTAAAATGAAAGTGGATTTGGGTAACTCTCAAACCAAAGCCACTGACAGAGATTAATATGGTTTCACCACAATAAGTCGACTTTTCTTTGAATAATGACAGTGACTAATGCTATCCCTCCTTTAGAGGAAGCATGATGATCTTTGGTTCACAGAATTATGGAAGTGAAAAATAAACTTAGAGATCATCTCATTCATTTTCTTCTTATTATAAATGAGAAAACTGAGGCCAGAGAGATTAAATGAGACTCATTGGACTAATAGCAAAGGATTGTCTAGAACTCAAGTCTCCTAATTCCAAATATAGCATCCTTTTCCATTGTACCATGCTATGAAGAATAATACCAATTAGTTTTTTTCTATAAGCCTAGAGAGGCAGTACAGCATGTTTTCTGAAATAGACACATACTGGTAATATGGTAGTGTTCAAATTATAAGTGAAACATAGAGCTTTTTATTTCTAAAATTAGAAAAGAAGTCATCTTTCAGTTTTTACTTCATATTTGACCAAGAATTCTTTTCCATATATTTATAATCTCCCCCAGATTATGATAATGATGAACCAAACCAAAGATGCTTATAAACAAACCTTTGCTCTTTTTAGTTATCCATGAGTATCACCACAAGCTAGTGCTCTAGAATGTCCATATAAACATCTAGGTCATTAATCTAATGACAGTGTAACTGAAAGAACAATCTTCCATTCCCACATCCCAGTTCCTAATTCTGGATAAAATGCAAATATATCTTCATTGTTATCACCTTCTACTTAGGACTGTAGGGGCTACCCTACTTAAAAATATGATTTTTTTTTACGTTGTAAAGATGTCATTTCAAAGTACTTTTAGCCAAAGAAGGCTAAATAGCTTTGTTGTTTAAAGAGACCCTTATACATCAGCAAGCCCAGCTATGGTCTTAAAATACAGAAAAGCCAGAGGATGGATAAAGGAAAACCTATGATGTACCACATCACAAAGTGGAACATTTTTATATCTTCTGAGGCAAGAAGATCACATTGCATACATGGGATTTTTTTCTCTTTTGTAATATAGGTATGAACTGCATTGTTTCTGAGAATTAGTTTTATCTTGTTGATGGGAAGAGCTGATGGGCAACTGGAAAGTGGGAGGATGTGAGGAAGGACTCCCTATTTCCAGTTTCTGGCACATCTCTTCAGCAGCAGAGGACAGCTACTACTCCAGTCTCTAGCTTTTAAAAAAAACTTCTAGACCCAGCCTGTGGCACTCCCCTAGAGAGAGCATCACCAGCTCTATGGTTTCACTTCCTTGTGATAAGGACACCAGCTGTACCTGACCTTCCCCAGACACCTGGCTATCAGCAATGTGGCATCCCCATCCCTGAGCAGTAGCAACACGAGGCTTTTCCTCTCTACTCCTAGGCTCTGGTGAACACAAATTTCCCCTTTGATTTCCCCAATCCTAGGAGTAGTAGCTTCTTCCTATATACAATTGTTTTCAGGCCACTTTTTTGCTCTTTTACTCTTCAACACCTGTGCAATAAAATTGCTTGTATTAAATCTCCTCTGAATATCCTACATGGCATCTATTTTTCTGAATGAACCCTGACAGATATACCTGTGGTTGAGCTGAGAGTAATAGGCAGAAGCTGGCAGAGTAGAACGGAAGCCACCAAGTGGTTTGTTTGGGAGTCCAAATACGTTTGGTAACACTGGAATGTGGGAAGGCTAACACTTACATTGCATTATTAAAATACAGAAATGCTTGCTTCTAATCTCTGGGGTACTCTGAGTTTCTCAGGGAGAAACTCTGAGGTTAGTCATCCTTCTTCTTGCATCTATCTTCACACAGAGATAATGGTGATCAGGACAGTTCCTCTCTTTTTTTCTCAGCTCATGTCTCCCCTGGAATGGTAACCCTTGTGGCCCTTGGCAAAGAAGCTTCCTGACAACAGGTGAAAGAAATAGACAATTCAGATTACTCTGGGAAAGTACAGAGTGGAAGCAGCCTTGCCCTATGCCCGATCTGGTGGGGGTTACCACAGATATTCACCTCTGGGTTGTGGGGTTGCAGTTATTCAGTCAGGCCATGAGGAGAAACCACCAAGTTTGCACAAACAAGGGCAACAAAGTTGTGAATAATCCTGGCCAACCAATGACTATCAGATATTAGTAACTGTAAGATACATTCCAATTTCAGAGATATTAAAATGTGAACAGATGCTTATAATAGAACAGATTAAATATTGAAATCCAGAACCCAGGAAGATAAATAGTAACCAAGGAAGCTAATACAAATAGAGTAGATATAACAAGAAGGCAAATGCACAACAAAGACAAGTACCTTGAAAATGGAGATGGCTCTCCATCAAAGAATTAGAATTTGGTGAAAACTCAGTCCCACAGCAAGTTTCTTATGGAATTCTTTAGATTCAGTCACATGTCAATACCCCACTGGCATGAGGCAAATTTATTTTTAACATTTTAAAATTTTATTTCTTTGGACAGTATTCCTTTATGTGTTGTGTTTGGCCCACATTCCTACTTATGGATAAAGGCAAATTGGAAAATCCATAATTTATCCTCTGGACAGTGCCCCTATTAGGGTACTTTAGTTTCTAATGACACTGTATAGTCCCTTTATGTTCTGTCTTATGCTTAATATGAATGTCTACAATTTTGAGAAAGAAGAAGTCATCCCTTTTGTAAGTTAGTGGTTGAGTTCTGCATAATAATAGGCTTTCTCTTCTTTTCCTACAATGATTTGCTGTGATTACTTGGACACAGGCATAGAACTTCATGGGTTATTCCTAGAAACACTAAGCTGAGGAAGAATTTAGGATGTGACCTAAGATAGATGTTCACGGCAAGATAAGATAGCTAGATTACCTGGCCTGGCTGCCATGATGGACCTTGGAGAGTCAGGTGAGTCATTAAAAACTAATGTTCTGGTCTTTAAAGAGCTTACAGTCTTGAATAGGAGACCAAGAAGCAAACGAACCCACTATTAAGCTATGTGCTAATGCTAGCATAAGAATGTGTGTACCAGGTTCCATGAGAGCATAGCAGAATGTCATATTAAATGTTTCTGGGAAGCAAAATCAAAACTTAAAACATATATGATGTTTGGGTTGGGTCTTGATGAATGACTGTAAATTTTCCAAAAGACAAGTTTACAAAGGAAGGAGGATAAATTCCAGGGAATAGCTTAGGCAAAGGCAGGGTGAGAGATAATGTGTGGGTATTCTGGAAATTTTAGGAAGTTCAATGTGAATCTTAGGACTATAACTATTATCCTGAAAATGATAAAGTTCTAAGAAGGGAGTAACATGATTACATTTACATTTCAACATAACCACTCTTTTAGAATTATGGACAATGTGGAAACCCCCATAGGAGGTCACAAAATTAATTTAAGCAAGGAGGATAGGGGCCTGAACTAAGTAGAGGTGGAGAAAAATTATTAACTAAAAAAAAAAAAAAAAGACAAAATAATAGAAAATGCAGAACTTAGTAACTGGTTAAATGCAGGGCTTGGTAAAGAGGTGGATGATTTTGTGGCTGTCATTACTAGTGCTTCCAATCAAGAATCCAAGAGGATGAGAGAGAAATAAAATCATCGAGGCACCTAGGGAAGATTTTCATATAGCTGTTCTATCTCAGCCAGAAGTATGATTTTACTGCATAAGAAAAAGGGCCAGTCTTTGGACATAGATTTGGAAACAATCAGTAACAAAGTGTTAGCTGAAACTAGACATGAATGAGATTGTTATATGATTTGAATAAAGAAAACAAAGAGACCTGAGAATGCAATCCTAGGACAATCTGCTTGACCATTTGGATAGAGGAAAAAACAAATAAATGGAAAGTAGTTGGAAAAATAAAGGTCAAGGGGGCAGGAGGAGGACAGAAAAGAATGAGCCACAGAAACAAGATAGAAGGAAACTTTGTAAATGAAGCCGTCAATGTTGACAAGTGTAACAGAAAGTGAAAATGGAAGGCCAAAGCATGTTTATGTGATCTCACAGTTGGGAGGCCACAGGTCGTCTTGGCTTGGGTGTTTTACTGGGACTGTTATGGATGAAAAGTGAGTGGATTTAGGGGAAAAAAGGAAATAGAAAAAGCTAGTACAAACTAGTTTCCCATGTCAGTGGAAGGTAAAGTTTGACAATGAAGGGAAAGAAAATAAAAAATAGTGGTTAGAGGTCAATGTGATGTTGAGAAGAGATGGAAGAGACTTGAACATGTTTATATGCTGAGAAGGCAGAACAAGAAGAGAGGGAGAATAATGGAAGGAAGAAAGGGGATGGAATTTTAAGCACATAGTGAGGCAGTTGCTCTGGAAGAAACATGTCTTTTATCCTGAGATAAGAGGGAAGAATAAGTGTGATGTAAATATAGATTCATCTAGTAGATTATTGGTCCATGGGAAGAAGGTATAACATAATGGCAGGGTATATAAATGGCTGCCAATACTCATGATTAAAGTAGGAAATCTATTTTTTTGGGAAAAAACTAGGGAAGGCTTTTGAAATACTGGTTATAAACATGAATTTTAACGGGTGACAGGCCAGTAAGTGCTGATTCTGACACTTGCTAACTGAGAGACGTTGAATTATTTAAATCCTTTTGTAAGCTCCAATTTCTTCATTTGTACATCGGGATTTATAATAACATCTATGTGATACCATTTTTGAAGATTAAATGAAATAATACATGTAAAGTGTCTGGCACATCATAGATGATTGGGCTAAAAAAAAAAAGGGGAAACCAAGGTAGAAACTCAGAGCTATGTCTCAACCGAGCCAACTTGGAAACAGAAAAAAAAATCTTTGGAATTTAGTAGTAACCCAGGAGACTGGCTAGGAATTACAGCAAAACACTTCTGAGAGCCACATGGAGTTCCTCAGTTCTGGCTGGCCCTGTGGATAACATATCTGCATTGGCACCCCAAATCTAAGCTCCAGAAGAGAGATTGCTACCTCTAAGACATGTTCTGCTTATTTAAATATTACTGCCTTACTTCTAGGTAAAGATGGCGTCTTAAACACAGGAGCCTTCCAAACTTCAATTAAAGTGTCAAAGGGGACACAAAAATTAGGAAATCTTACTTTCGTGTTGGGTACTAGAGAACAACTTTTACCTGCTGAAATGTCAGGTAAGTTTTTGCAGATAAACCTTATTTATGAGAGATGTTAGGACTCACTTATTGAGAAAGTGCCATGGCCTTGAGAGGAAAAAAGTGAAGAAAATCCCAAAGGCATTTTAACAATACCCTGAAACTTCGGATCTGTGGTAGGAGGACACAACTTGCTGTGAGCCTTGCAGGGAGTTTCCTCTCTGCACGTCCTACAGAACCTGAGAGAGAGAAGTCATGGCGTGAGACCAGGCACTGTGACTGCACCGTGTACGGCTAGCCTTTGGGTTATTTATTGAGTGCGGGCTTCTCCATGAAGTCAAAAGGCTCTTCCTCAATTTGTCTTTTTCAATTAAATTTTCTTGGGTGGCATTGGTTAATAAAACTATATAGGTTTCAAGTGTACATACAATTCAATAATAATGTACATTGCATTGCGTGTTCGCCACCCAAAGTTAAATTTTCTTCTGTCACCATGTATTTGATCCCCTTTACCCTTATCTACCTCCCCCTCCTTTTCCCTCTGGTAAACACTAAACCATTTCCTGTGTCCATGAGTCTCTGTCTTGTTTGTTTTTTGATTTCAGTTTTATATCCCACATATTAATGAAATCATGTGATTTTCAGCTTTTTCTGACTTATTTTGCTTAACATGATAATCTCAAGATTTATCTCCATTGTTGCAAATGGCAGTATTTCATCTTTTCTTCTGGCTGAGTAATAGTTCATTGTATATATGTACCACATCTTTACTCAGTCATCTATTGAAGGGCATTTCAGTTGTTTCCATGTCTTGACCATTGTGAAGAATGATGCAGTGAACATCAGGGTGCATATATCTTTATGGATAAATGTTTTCAAACTTAGGGGGTAGATACCAAGAAGAGGGATTGCTGTGTCACATGGTAATTCTTAATTTTGGGGAGAACCACTATGTTTTCCATAGTGGCTGTACCAATTTACATTTACACCAGCAGTGTATGAGGATTCTTTTTTCCTCAGCCTGTTTTGTGGGAGCAAAAAGAATGAGGCCAAGCTATTCAAGATCTGGCCCCTGGCACAGTGACTTTGCCATATATATAGAAATCTATGAACTCTGCTCCCATAGGTCAGAATAAATCTAACATCAGAGTAAAATGTCAAACAGCATAAGATCGAAGAGAAGATTAGAACTAAAACCAAGTAAAGTATGATGGGATTTCAGAGACATCTATTCACTTTTGTTTTACAGAAAAATAACAGGCCAGATAAAATAGTCATTATTTAAGGATGAACAAACAGGCAAAATAAAACCTCATTATGAGGTATATGAAAAATTTTGTAACTTTAAGAAATTAACATATACCACTCAAGAGGCAGAGGAAGAGCATACTTTTGGAAAAGATTTACTATAGGAAATGGGAATAAATTTTACACAGCATATGCTTTGTGATCTAAATTATATTCAAGGACCCCATGAAGCAAGAGATGAAAAATGAGAGAAGAAAACATATTGAGGTAAGAAGGAAACTGGTTGAAAAACTAGAATATAGAAAGCTAATGAAAGAAAGAAAATGGTATAAAACTGAATATGAAATATCAAAATCGAAAATACATTAGAAGGGATAAAGTGCTTAATCGGCATTGCTTATGATGAAATCCATAATATAGAGAACAAATTTGAAGCACTTTTTCAGAATTAAAAGAAAATGAAAATGTGATAACAACGTTAAAAAAAGAGATGGTGGATTCAGAGGACAGAAAGTAGAGATCCAACATGAAGAAAACTAATGTCCCCAAAGAAGATGCCAAACAAATAGAAAAATAGCAACGATTCTCAGGTTTAGAGAAAGTAACTTCCTGAACTTAAGAAGTAAGTAAATATTCAGACCAATTGTCTGGATGAGTAAGTACTAAACAAAATCAATATAAAGAGACCAGTCCCTATTGAAGTTAGGGATTTTAATTTTTCAAAAAATAACCCTAGAGGAGAGGAGAAAACAAAACAAAACAAACGGAAATCATAAAGAAATGAGCTATTAAGGAAGAAAAGTCAGGACCAGAAGTTAATAGAGCAATACCCTCAGAGGCCTGGTTTGGGGAAAGGACTAAGATCTAAGAATACTAAAATTGGACATGTGATCATTTTTATTTGAAATCAATAAAGAAGCATTTTCTGATACCACATCAAAAAGTAAATTGATCAGGTTCTCTTCATGAAAAAAAAAATTAAAGTTCCCAGAAAACCGTAAAATGAGTTTAGTTTTTAAAACCTCATGTTCAAGAAAGTTGTATTTATTAAAAGGACCAACGGTAAGTATTGAAATATTTTTATGTGAGATCAAGTTTGAGTTGTTGCAGATATGCTGTAGCTACAATAGATTGCATACTTCATCAGTAATCCTTGAAACAGAAAATATAATATGTAAATAATAATATTTAGCAACTAAGAAGTTGGATCTAAATTCTCAGGTAAGGAAGACATGTGAAGGAAGGAATAGCGAGCTAATGTCTTTATTGTGCATTAGAAGAAGTGGTAGACACTGATTTCTCTGGAGAGAGAAATAGAGTTGTTTAATTTTTAAAGGTGACATTTAGCAAAATTAAAAGTCGGGTATATGCTTTTACATTAGAAAAGAGAAAAGAAAAAAGAAAACTTGTATAATAGAGTCAAAGATAAATATCAAAGAAATAGCAAAGAAAAAGAAACAATAAAATGTGGGTCAATTTGAGTAAACACAAGCATGTAATCTATAACTAATATAATGACTTTATCGTATTAAATGGCAGAGATTAGGTCATACCCAGCGATAGTTGTATACAAAAGACATTTAAGAAAGAATAGCACAGGAAAATTAAAAGCATAATATTGTAGCAAAATATAGAACTATTCTCCCCACTGAGTAGTTGGAATTACAGTCATATAAGATGAAGTAGATTTTCAAGGAAAAAAATTAAATGTCTCATAGATAATCTTTCTTTTTCACTATTGGTAAGAAGATTTGAAGTGAAAATGTATCAGGATTTAACTATCATGTGCCAAATACATAGTAAGAAAGCTTTTTTTTTTTTTCTTGAGAGTTAATGTAAGCAATAAACAAGGAAATAAAGGATATGAGAATTGAATCAATTTGAAAACACACATGGAAATGTAATAACCTCAAATAGAGATATATTTTCTTTTTAAATATTTGAGAAACACTTAAAATTATATATATATAGGATCACAAAGAAAACAATAGAATTTTTTAAAAAGCAGATTCATACAGATCATATTCTTTGATCAAAATGCCACAAGATTAATAGTTGAACAACAATTAATTTAAAAAAATGTCTTCAAGTTCTTGATGGTAACAAAACAAAACAAACAATATTCTCCTATATAATTCTGGGTCAAGTAAGAATTTAAAAGTATAGTTACAAAATACTTAGAAAATTATAAACACACTACATTTTGAAACCTATGGTCTTTAGTCAAGCTATAATTGGGCAAATTTACAAAACATACTTTCACAATTTTTAAATAATAAAAGAAACAAATAAATTAAGCCATTCACTTGAGAAGCTAAGAGCAAAACAAAGCAAGCCTAAGAAAAAAGGAGAAGAAATTATTGCAGATGAAAGCAGAAATTAAAATTTAGTAAACAAAAAGGAATAGAATAGGTAAATAAATCTTAGAATGGCTGTTTAGAAAAAGCAAACAATGATCAGAACAAAAAGGATAAAATATACAAACCTCTATTTATTCTAATTAAGGAAAAAAATCAGAGACAAGAAAAAATTAGGGATAAAAAGAGGTGTCATCTTAGATATAAAAACATTTGAAAATCTTGATATAATGAATCATTCTCATTCATATAAAATATAAATATTAACTACTGAAGAAGCAGAAAACATTCTTAAGAAGTGTTTGAAAAACAATGTAAACATTTAAAGAAAAATTATCTCAAAATTTAAATAACAAATAATTTTCTGACTTGTTAACTCTTCAAGGGCATTAAAATATGTGGGAAAAAAATTCCAATTCAAATATTGGCCAAACTCTAACACTAAAAACTTATAAAACTAACACATATAAAAAAACAACAAAGTGATCTCACAGATATTTAGATTTAGATGCCAAGATCTAAAATGCAATACTAAATTTATCCAGCTGTTTATGAAATAATGAAAACAGCAGGTTTTGTTTCAAGAATGCAAAGATAATTCAATATTATGAATTCATTAATATAATTTTTCACATCAGTATGTCATAGAAGAAAAATAACATGATTATCCCAAAGTATGCCAAAAATTATTTTGAAAAAATGCGACATCCATTTTTAGTAAAAACACCTGATAACAAGGACCAGAATATAAATGAAATCTTTCTAAAGCTGGTAGAGATTATTTCTCTCAATATATGATACCTAATAATAAAACTCTAGGAACATTTTCTTTAAAAAAAAATACAAGGATTTTCTTTATTATAAATACTTTTCAACATTGTTCTGCAATTTCAAACCCATGAAATAAAATTAGGCAAAGAAGAAAACAATGTTTAGTTATTTAAGAGGAAGAGGAAAATAGATGATTTACTGATATTATGATTGTCTATTCGGAAGTCTCAAAAACAAGAAAAAAGCAGTTAAAAAACTAATAGCCTTAATGAGAGAATTCATCTAAGAGACCCATCATAAACCAAATATATAGAAATCAATCCATTTTATATATACAAGCAATAATTAATTAGAAAATTTGATTTAAACATTCTACTCATAATGAAGTTAATAAATTATCTCAGAATATATTTAATAAGAAATGTTTAAGACCCATAGGAAGAAAACTACAGTATTATGAATTTAAAAGAAGATTTGAATAAGTGGAGAGAAATACTATACTTTGCTTCAGTTTGTTTACGGAGAACTTGTAAAGCTGTCAGTTTTGAATGGTGCCCAGAGCAACACAATCTAGTTTCACTCCTGAACATAGATGCAAAAATCCAATGCAAAGCAATATCAAATCAAGTCCCGCAACATATTAAAGAGTAACACATCTAGAGCAAATACGGTTTATCCTGTGAATGCAAATATTGATCAACTTCAGGGCAAAAAACTTGTCTGTCTTGTTTTCATTTACATTCCTGGCATTTACCGTAGTTCTTGGCACATAACAGGTTCTCAATAAACATGTGTTGAATGAATGAACATTAAGTAATCTTTTATTTTGCTACCTTAACAGATTAAATGAGACAATCCACATAATATCTTAATAGTTTCCCCTAAAAAAGTATTTGGTTTAAATTCAGTGTCCACTTTTAATCAAACTCCGAGATAGAAATAGAATGAGCTCTTTTATTTTGCTCAAGTTTTCTACCAGAAACACACAGCAAGTATATGTAATGAAATGTTAGGTTCAAGAGCAAGAATGGTGTGCTTATTATTATCGTGACTTGTCAAAACTATACTGGAAGTCTTAGGTAATGAATAGATAAATAAGAACTATGAATGTGAGAGAACAAAGAGACCAAACAGTCCTTTTTCATAGATGATACCATTCTATGCTCAGAGACCCAAAGAAGAACAAGTGACAACTGATAAGTAAAAAGATTGATTTCAAGATCAACATATAGTTATCTATGGCTTTTCTATAACTAAATAGAACCTTAATAATTGTCCAATTATAACAAAACAGAGTCTTAGAAATTAAACAGAAATATGCCAAAACCTAGATGAAAAAAAAATATTATAAAACTTCATGGAAAACTTGAATAAATGAAGAAGGAACCATGTTCCTGAAATGTAAAGATATCACTTCTCTATAACCTATCTATAAATTCAATTAAATCTTAATAAAAATCTTGTAAGAAATTTTGAAAGAAACTAAACAAGCCACTTCCAAACTTTGGAAGAAAACAATAAAAGAAAAGCCAGGAAATTTTTGTAAAAGAACAATGAGGGACAGCTTGCCCTGCCAAATGTGAAAATAAACTACATAGTAACTAAAAGATTTAGTCAGGAACCGAGAATCAATCAATAGACCAGAAAGAAAAGGAAATCTATATGCTACCACACCCCATTCACTAAACGTCCATATGAACTAAAAAAAAAAAAAAAAAAAAAAAAAAAAAAAAAAAAAAAAAAAAAAAAAAAAAAAAAAAAAAAAAAAAAAAAAAAAAAAAAAAAAAAAAAAAAAAAAAAAAAAAAAAACTGAGAAGTTTTTAAAAAAATTTAAATATAGAAGACAAAGATACGGTTTTTATAACTTTGGCATGGAGGCCTTCATAGGCAAGCTATAAAATCCAAAAGACATGAAGTAACAGATGGACAAATTTGCCCACATAAAAATCAAAATATTCTGTATGATAAAAAGCAATATGAAGCTTAAAAGCAGGCTTAGACTCAAACTGTTTTTGCACCATATTTAATAGCTAAAGGGTTCATAATTATATTAAAGTAGGAGCACCTTGAAATGGTTAAAGAAGGCAAACAAACAATTTTTTAAGTGGGCAAAGAATAAAAATGTACAATTCAATGAAAAATAATTATAATTAGACTCTAAAAGTATTAACCTCATTAGTAATTGGGGAAATGCGAATTTAAAAAGTTTTGCTCCCAGAACATTGACTGGAGTATTGGTTAGGATCAGGGAACAAGCATTCTCATGCGCTGCGGGTGGGAGTACAAACTGGTGAAGACAATTTGACAGTATTAGAACTAAAAATGCAATTTCCCTCATATATGCATACATTTACACATTTTTGCAACAGCCAAATATTAGAAACATCATTTGTATCTGATAATATGAATCACCTTTAGTACCATATAATCTGTATGGATAGATAAAAGAAATTATATAAACCTGTAATATGAACATATAAAGCAAGACATCATTACATAAACATAAGCTTCATGAATTTTAGGACTTGGTTTTGTTCATTCTGTCTCCTCATCACCTTAAACAATGCTTGGCATGTGGAAGGTTCTCAATTAAAAAAAAATTTCTTGAATAAGTGAGAGTGAAAAAAAAATCAAGTATACCAATAATTTAAATATAATGGGGGGTCAAATATGTGGTAACAGAAAGAAATCTGTCACCAAATCTGTTCATGTGCCATGAACACACAATGCAATAATATATATATGCCTTACTGTTGAATCTTACACTTGAAATTTACTAGATTTCATTAACAAATTCATCATAATAAAAAAATAATTAAATTAAAAATAAATAAATAGAATGGACCTATTAGTGTTTAAAACTGAATAAGTACATATGTTTAAAAGTATAAACAAAGGGGAGAGGTGTCTCCATAGTGTAGTGGTTAGCACATCTGCTTTACATGCAGAAGGTTCTGGGTTCTCGCCCCAGGTAGAGTCACGGACCATGCCCCAGGTATGCCAGGCCCCAGAGGCGCAAGGCCCCGCGCACACCACCAGCATGTGGGAGTAGATACCCCCTCCTTCCAAGATACAGTTCTTAAGAGGAAACAGCAACATCCATAGGTCAGGGGTAAAAGTGTGTGGGGGGAATTAAAGAGGGAGAAATACATAAATAAAATAAAAAAATAAAAGTATAATAAAGGGACTGAAAATATAACAGGAAACTATTTCTAGGGCCTGCTTCTAGAAGTAGAGTATAGAAATTGTTGATGAAAGAGAATATCCCAGTTATCCTTTCTTGTGTAACAAATCACTCAAATTTCAGGGCAAAAAAAACAACAACCACTATTTTATTAGTCTCTTTGATTCTGCGGAACATGAATTTAAACAGAATACAACAAACACAACAGAAATAGCTTGTGTCTGTCTGTTTATGATGTCTGAAGCCTCAGCTGGGAAGACTCAGGGCTGAAGGTTTCAAAAGACGGGGGACTTTTCATTCACATGTCAGTGCCCTGGTTGGCATGGCTCGAAGGCTGCTCTGCTGAGACTGTCAACTGGAGCAGCAACATGTGATTTCTATATGTGGCTCAGGCTTCCTTGTAGCATGGTGAACTCAGGGTAGTTGGACTTCTTATGTGGCAGTTTAAGGTTTCCTAGAGCAAGTATCCCAATGAACAAAGGAAACCGTTGTCTAAGGTGTATGACCTTTTACATCTAGCCTTGGCAGTGGCATAGAGTCGCTTCCACTGTACTTAACTGGTTGAAGCATTCACAAACCCACCCAAATTCGGGCAGAGGGGATATAGACCCCCACCCCTCAATGATAGAAGTAGAAAAGAGTTTGTGACCATACTTTACAACCACCAGAGAGGGAATATGCTTATTACTTTTTAATCTTTTTTAAAAAGTAACTTTTTTAATTTGAGAATTTATTCACAGCAGTAAAAGAGGTAGTTAAAAACACAGAATCTGGAGCCAGAAATCCTGGTTCTTCCATTTAATAACTAACTGACTTTGGCTAAACTCTTAGCTTCTCTGTGTCTACATCTTAGGACTGTGGTGAAGATTTCATACATTAATGCATTTAAAAGTCCTTAGAATAAAGTATTAGCCATAATTATTATTGGTGTGTAAAAATGAAAAAATGGAGTCTGCCTAAGAACTGGTCTTTTAAAAATCATCAATAATAGATAAGGCTTTCATATTAATTGGACTCCTAATCTTCAGCTAAACTTAAAATCTTCTGTTTTAGTTGCATAAGAAATCTCTCCAAAACTAGTCTGAGCTTCCTCACAACATGGCAGCCTCATGCTTCTTACATAACTGCTCAGAGTTCCAAAGATGAGTGTCTCAAATGAACAGGATAGATGCTGAATGGCCTTCTTCTATGGCCTAATCTCTGAAGTCACCAGTTTCTTCTGCCATACTATATGGTAAACCAGTCACTAAAGCTGGTCCAGATTCAAGGGGAATACTTATAAATCTCACCTCTCATTAGGAGGAATGTGTCAAAAAGTTTAAAGATGTTTCCAAATCTCTACACTCTCTCACTACAGGATGGCCTATGGAACAGGAACAGCTTTAGGTGTGAGGCATTCCACCATTTGAATATTATCTTGGTCACTTACCATTTAGACTTGCTGTGGTTGTTTAATAAATTAACACATGTAAGATACTTGGTATATACCAAATTAAGTGTTTAGTAAAAGTTATCTTCTTTGCTTTAGCTAAAAGTAGTTCATTTGTTTGTATGAATAATCATTGTTTTTCTATAGCCATAATGTATTTATTTGGGACTGCTGTACTACAGATCAGAAATTTTCAAAAAATAAACAGTAGGTAAATTCATGTAATATGTGAGTATAGAGTGGCAATAAAATTTCTAGGTTTCCTTCACCTTCTTAGAAAGTACAAAAAGTACACATATCTGCCGAAAGAACTCTCCATAGTGCATATTCTCAACTGAGTAACATCTAGTTTCCAACTTTTAAAGTAGTCTAGAGTTTTAAGCAAAAAAAAAAATATCTCTGTCCAAGTTGAATACACATATTTTCTTCCTCTTTCTGAGCACCTTGCATTATGACACATATCTAGAAAATTCAACATTCACATAGAAACCCTTCTCACAATTCACCATACAATTTTCTCATGCCTAGATGGTGAACAAGGGCTTATAAAATGCATATCACATCACTGTATTGTGTTTAAACATTTTTATTTCTCCAGAGAATTTAAAATATACAAACATGTGACTCTGTGAGGAAATGATCCAAAAGAGATTATAAATACAGCCATAAATGTCAAAGTTCCTAAAACATTTCACTGGCTCTATCTTAAGAAAGTGTTTACACAGAGAGCACACGCCAGCATGTTTAATTATTGTTATTGTGGGCATTAAATGTTACAAATGCAATCTGTTTGACATACACATAAATGATGGTCTCCACAAACCTTTAAGAATCACCTCTAATGTCATGGAGCTGATCATCAAGAGTAATTCAGTAAGATCTAGGCAACAGGTCCTGCAGAGCAAGCGAGGCATTGCCATCGATAGGAATTCCTCTTCAGTTTTTATCTTAATGAATGTTTAATTTAAATATGTTGTTTGTTTCATTTGTAGATTTTCTAGAAAGTATTATACAGTAAATGTTTAATCATCACTCACTTTCCTGTTTGACCCATTCAAGATAATCAGCTTTCTTCTTAAAAAAAAAAAATAGAGAAAAAAGAGAGGAGAAGGAAGAGGAAGAAAACGGAGAGAGGAAGGCAGGAAGGGAGGAGTTGGAAGGAGGAATGGAAAAGAGATGCCTTCTAGTCTAGACTTGTGGTATCCAGTGGGTCTCTTTCTCTGTTGGTTTCTCTTACCCTCTATCTAGTGGGTCAGCAGTAAATTGTATCTTGTCAGGCCCATGCTCGCTTCAAAGAGAAATCTGCAGTTCCTGCTGCTTTCCTGCTTTGTACAATAAGAATCCCCTCCCCTAATTTATGCCTAGTACCAGCGTCTCTGGAGCTGTGTGTCCAATAGAAATATAACATGGGCCGCATATGTTATTTTACATTTTCTAGTAGACACATTAAGAAAAGTTAAAAGAAATATATGAAATTAACTTGAATAATGTATTTTAAGGCGATATATCCAAAATATTATCATATCAACATGTCATCAATATAAAAAGGAAATATTTTATAGTTTTTATACTGACTTTTTGAAATTCAATGTGTGTTTTATACTTATCGAACAGTAGAACTTGCCACATTTCCATTATATCCTATCTTCCTACTGCTTACTATTCTTCCTTAAAATAAATCTCCTTAAACCAGCTTGAATTGGGTTCCACTGCTTAAAACCAAACAAATCTGAATATAATAGCAAATGGAGGGATTGGTCGCAGTGTCTTATTTGCTTATTTCCTGTATTTCATAGAATTATTTGGTATGGCACCAAACTATTTTTATTTAGCTATGTACCATTGGAGATGTGTGAGATTGTGCTTTATGGGATGATAGGGCTTAACTTTATTTTTTCTATCCTCTTCTATTTGATGTTACATTTTGTTTGCAAAAATACCTGTACAATGCAATTTTTCATTAGGCAATACAGAGTTCCTCTTAACAATGCCCTCTGGGACTATTATGAAAGTTGTTAACATTAAACTGCCCTAGTGAGGTGCTGGTTTTGATACTGTGTAATTTCACTAATTGAAATCCAAGTAAAGATCAAATTTTCTAATTCATCTAAGCCATTTATTAGCCCTTTGCTTTCTTGGTGATTAACTTTGATGACAGTAGCATTTCACACAATGTCCGAATATAAAACTCTGCTTCTTAGATTACAGTGAGGTTATCTTTTGGTAAACATTTCACTTGGAAGTAGTGTAAAGAAACCATGAGCCTGTGAGTTAATGATCCAAGCCTCAGTTTACCTACTCATCAAATGGAAGAATTTCTTGACTGTAAAATGTGCTGAAAACTGATCTTAATTATACTTATGAATGATGGATGAATGCAACATGGCACAAGTATTATAGTTGTTCAAAAAATTATTATAATGTCATTGATAATATTAGAAGATTAAGACAATTGTTTGGGAAAAAATGCACATTTTGTTCTTGCTAGAATTTATTTTTTCTCACCTCTGACCTTGTTTATCCAGCACAGTTAGGACTAGGACCTTGGGTGCAAAATTTAAGGAATGACCCCAAACTCAGTAATCAAGATAAATAATATTTTAATGAAGTATTTTAAAAATAAAAATCAATGCCAAAATGTATGATGGAAAAAAAAATCAGAATTTTAAATAGGCAGCATCAGAGATTGCAGTGAGCAGAAAACACTACTCCCAAACCATTAATAAGATCTAGTTATCAAATCACATGACTCTGGTTTGCATATACTTTCAGAAGCTTCCACCATACGTAGAACTCAATCAGTTTTCAGCTTTTAAGCAATCAGTGGGTTGAATATCTTTCCTTATATATTGTTGTTCCCTTCTCAATCTTTACACTTTGGGGTTCTCCCCAAATATTATATTAGGAAATTCAAATGTGTTTCACTGTTCAAATCAAAATTAAAGTAGTACACTGTTTGTGCTGCCTGATTCTCAATAACTGTGAAACCTACTTTTAGGCGAGTATAAATAACATGGTCGAGAATAGAAATCTATGAATAGTACTTTGAGTGAAAGAACGGTGTAGCCAATTTCACTCCATTGAGGTGACACTAAACAAGATGAGCTTGTTTTATTTCATACAGAGGAATGACCAAATTAAGCATGAGGAAATGTGAGAAGATTTTCAATTATGACTTTTTTTTTCCAACTTGGATTTTTACTTTTCTGTGCTGCTAGAAATAGAATTTTCAAGGCCACTTTCTCCTCGATGAGCCTCAGAAAAACAAGTTTGATCTGTCTAGAATTGACTTTATCAGTGGCCTCCTGACGCTTTGTGGATTTCCTCACTGTTTTAGATGTTCAGGCCCAATGAGAAGAAGGAAGTTGTCAGCATAGTAGTATGGGGTCTAAAAGCTAAGCCAGCACTTTTCAAACTTCATAGTTACCTAGGATGTTATTAAAATGCACCTTCTAGGATGGGGCCTGAAATTCTGCATTTCTAACAAGTTTCCAGGTGATACCAAAGTTGTTGGTTCATGCACCAAACTTTATATAGGAAGAATCCATGCTAGATGTGAATTCCTATTGTTGCTTTTGAGACTGAATATTTGAGATTACTCTATCTGGAAAAATAAAGTAAGATCTTTGAGAATAAGAATTTTATCTTCTTCGTTCTTATATCCCTAATTCCTAATGCTTAAAACATTACAGGGCATATTGAAGGTATTCAAATGTTGTTGGTTGTTGTTGAATGAATACATGAAATCTGGGGTCACTTTTAGAACAGGGGTTCTTAGGTTTTTTGGTGCCAATCTGGTAAATACTATGGACCCCTTCTCAGGATAATATTTTTAAATGCATAAAATAAAATGCATAGAAATTACAAAGAAAACCAATTATATGAAATTATAGTTATCAAAATTTATAAAAGTCAAATGTGTGATGTAATAATACATGTGCTTTTAAAAAACAAAATCTAGCAGTAGATCTAATAATTACTATAATTTTGAAGAAGTGAAGAGTATAAACAATGTTTTCAGATATCTGCAACAACTGTAATTTGATAGGAAAATATCTGTGATTTCTCTTAGTGATAGAGACAGGTACTGCTAATAATACCATAGGTTGTTGCTTATATTCAGAATTGAAGTTTATGCTTAATTTCAGTTGGTGATGAGTGCAAATAATGTAATTGTTTTTACATTCAAGTTCACAGACATCCTGAATTCTATTCATGACCTTCTTTGGAGTCTGTGAACATCAGTTTAAGAACCTGTCATTGGGTTATCCACTGATTTCATTTATCATACATTAGCAATGTTGGCCAAATATTATTTCATGAAAATAAAAAAGGCAATGATACTCAGAATTATTTTATTTTATTCAACAAAGCATCTAGTGCTGGACATACTATTCCATTTTTTAAACATAGTATTTCAACTTTCAAAAATATGAAATAGCTTTTTCTAGTGATTCTTTTCCTTCCATCCATGTCTTCAGCAGTGACAAAAATATAATGGATACCCATTCTCACTGAATAAACAACCTACAAATGCAACTTTGTAAAGTGTATTCCCATGAAACAGATCCATAAACCTGGTAAGCACACCAAGACCCCATCAGGAATGTATGAACTAAATCTTAATTTGTTATTCACAGACACTTCACATGGCCCTCTAAATGAATTACGTGCTGCCTCATTGACAAGAACTGTAACAGACTACGCATTTGAGAGACAGAACTGGGCTTATGGGATTGTTTTATTGAACAATTTCACAGGTGTTAACAATAGAGGTGAGCTGAAGAGTTTCAACTGAGAGAAGGTAACTCTGAACCTGGAGTTATTTAAACACCTGTTGGCAAGTTGTATTCTTTCCTCTACCTTGTTTCCTTTGTAATAATTTTATAGGGCCTCCTTATTGGTCTTTTCCTTTAGAAGTCAGAGAGTGATGGGAGGGGAGAGAAGGAGGAGAGAAAAGAAAGAAAGGCAGAGGGAACTAACAAGGATTCAGATCTGGCACAGTGCTGATGACAGTCTAATCTTTAGAGCATGTGTCTCAAACTCAGGGCCAGATTTGTTTGTCTCAATACCATTAATAAAAATGGAATTTGCATGTGCTTAGATAGTAGTATGCAGGTAAATGTTTAATAACCAGCTCTCTGTGGGTGGGGAAGGGGTTAAAGCATCACTTTGTAGTGTTTGCCAATTTCTGTGGTGTAAGTAGCTGATTTCAAGCTACCAAGGCGAGGACACTAGGAAGAGATGTGTACAGTTGGCTGTGGTGCCCCCACAAGCTGTCTCCAGCACAACACCTGCTCTCAGCAGGGCATGCCCTCTCTTGGGTCCCTACCCCTTCATGGTGTCTCCATGCTGCCAGCTTTCCCCTCTTTCCCACCCCCTTGCTCCTGGCCTACACTGGAATTGATGAGTTCTGCCTAGAGCTTTTCTGGGCTCCTGACGTTGGTCACAAAGCCAGAGTGAGAAATGTGTAGGCTATTTTGGGGTGTGATCAGAGACTTGCCTTCATTGTGACAGAAAGCAGGGGGATTTGGCAGAAAACAGCAAGGACCAAGCCTGGGATGCCACAGCTCTAGGAAACGTGGCTTGGGTGTCACTGGATTGGCTGCTACCTGTCTCTGTTTTTCCATCTATCAAAAACAGCTGGGAGGTTTAAATGAAAGGTAGGAAATAATTTGAAAAAGTAATGGGTCACTCAGAAAAAAAAATGTGGTGCTATTATTTCTTTTCTTCAGCTTCCCCACTCTACTAAATGAGACATTGTGCAAGGATTGGATACTATTTCTGTATTTTCACACTTCTCTTGCTAATTTTCAGTGGGCTTCTGAAATCTGATATAAATGTATAGGCGATGTGGAAATCAATCGAGAGGCACAGATTTCTATTAAAAATTATAGACTTGTACTTTAACACCCATTTTAATATTGTAATTTTGGTAATGATCCAGTTGCTTAAAAGGAAATAAAGACTTGAAGAACATATTAGTTAAAAAATCTTATCATGTTTCACATTTAAAACAAAAAACAAAACCCATGTTTATTGGTGGTAATGCTTAAAAAAGAAGTGAAAGATTTTGTTCAGAGTTCTCAAATCAGTAGATCATGATCCATCAGGAGATTGCAAAGCTCTATTGAGTTTCATACCAAAGAATACCCCCCAACTTCCCTCCAGTGTGATTTATAGAGACACTCTGTTAGGGAGGGAGTAATTAAGCCAGCTGTGTGCTTCTCTACAGCCCACGGCTTCCTTTCCCCAACTCATCCCCCAGGAAGTTACTGTCAACACCCTGATGCGTTAACAGAGGACTCCGAACAGGAAGTTTGGGGATGCTGGTTTAATTTCATGGCCCTCTCTCACTTCTTCCTTGAGTCCTCATTTTAGCTTGTAGCCCCCTCTGCCCTTCCTGCTACCAGAGACAAGAGAGAGTAAAGTAGCTTGCAGCAAAATTTAAATATTCATTTAAAGGTCATATTAAAGGTACTTCAGGAAGATAAACAGTAAAACAGATTTAAATAATGATTATAAGAATTCTAGAAGCCATCTTCTACTACTTTATGTTAGGCACATTATCTCACTTAATCTCTCCTTCAGATAGTCTGTGGTCTGAAAGGGCAAGTCAGCCTCAAGACAGACTCTTAAGAACACTTAGGCAAAAGAAGTTACAATGATAAATGAAAGTTCTCGTTTTACTGTTCCCAGACCTGGCACGAACCTCCATGCCTTGGATGCTCAGCCTGGCTAACTTCTACTCATCTGTTAAGACTCATCACAGACACTGTCACTTTCAGGAAACCCCTATGTTAGCTTCCCTACCAGCACCTCCTGAGGTGCACTCTACTATTCTATTGTCATCTGTCCAACGGGACTGAATGTTCCTTGAAAGTAGAGAATGCAACTTCTGCATCTCTGCAGTCCCCAATTCTATTTTTTGCCTTGTATATAATAAATACTCAAAATGTTTTGTGAATGAATGAATGAATGTTGAAGGGATAGTACCATAAATGAAAAGAAGCTGGATGAGATTTATAGAAGAGAAGAGTTTTAAACAGACTTTTAAAGAATGCACTGTTTGGAGTAAGAAGGTGTGTTTCCACGAGGAGTTGAAGAAGTAAACACGATTTATGTAAAGGGAGGCACATCATTTTGTTCAGCTAAGGTGTGACTTTCAGAAAAACAGGAAATAAGGGCAGTTAGTTTGAGGCCACTCTGAAAAGGAATTTTGCCATGACAAGGACTTTCTGATGCCACAGTGAGCCTGGATATTCTGTGCATATTGAATGCTCAAATGTGTGCTAGGTTGTCTTGCAAAGTCATAATTCCCAAGAGTGCTGATAGGCACACTAGAAAAGAGGGAAGAAAACCTTTGGCTCTGGTTTCACTAGGGGCTGCCTCATTCATTGTACATGTGACTGCAATAGGAGCCTGCTTGGAAAATGCAATTCAGCTCCACATAAATATTCTCATTAAATTATCAGTGGCATCAGAAAATATTCCCATTTTCATTTGTATGGTTTAACTTCATTTTTCATGAAAATCACATGTAGTTTCCTCATCAGCTGGTGGGCAGAACGGGTTGATACTTCAGAAATGCCTTATGTCTTAGATTCTTTGTTCTCTCGTTAAACACTTTTGAGAAGAATTAGTCCATTTTCTGCTGTGTATACAAGCACACACTTATACACAAACACACACACACATGCTCACACACCTTATGCCATTAATAGTGTGCTTTTAATATTTTCTACAGCAAACCTGCCATGTATTTTGAAAAATCTTCACCTCATAGCTATTGTTGCTGGGTTCATAATGATGACCACAAGAAATTATTTCTTGCTTAGAGCAGCTAGTCAAAATCCTATATTGTTTCTTCAACCCTCTTCCCCTACTCTAGCCTGTAAGAATGTATGCCCCTTTCTATCTAATTTATTATCTTAAGGATTTAGCTATTTTTTCTCCCAAGGGGAGGGAAAAAAAACCTCACTCTTCAAGATGTTACTTTGTTTACTCTAGTTAATTATTTAAGAGGATTCTCTAAGCCCTCACCACTCAACCTTTACAATTCCACAAAGAAACAAAGATAATTTAGAAGGCTGAGAATCTTTATGCAAATCGAGGTTTTCAGAGCTGAAAAGGGCACATCACAGCTTCAGTCTAGTGAGGGTTGGACACCAGGGCATCACAGTGTTTGGTAGCTTGTGATGAGGGGGATTTTGGCCACAAATCTGGAGCCATTTGTTGAGCATGTAAACAAATATTAATAATATAGTATTAATTTATTGCTTCTGCAGATTATTTCTAATACAGACTTGCTGACTTGTACATGTATAATACATAAACGCATCCATAAAAGTTTAATGCCTTCGGAGGAGTACATTCACCCACAACACTGCCTGTTGACACATTTTCACTTTTCTTAACACTGCTTCCTGAAGGAGTCAACACGATGTCAAGGTGGTGGAGTTAAGAATGACATTGGAGAAATGGTCAGAAAATTAACTTTTCAAAACTTTTATGTCAATTGAACATTTAGATAAACATTTAGTAAAATGTGTGGTGATCACAAATGTGGCTTGAGTTTATTTCGAAAACCAGATCCTGAATTACCAATAGGAGCAGCAGAAGAACCTGTCTATACTCCAAGGACCAATTATAGTTAATTCAAAAAGCTGCTATGAAGAGTACTGTTAAGGATTTTGGCTAAAAATGCTTAGCACCATTTGACAGAGCATAGTCAATCTTAAAGAAAAACTTCAACCCACACATTCCTTTCGAAATTAACACTTATAAAGAGAGGGAACTGAATAGAGGAATAGTGATGATTTTTTGCAGGATCTGAGACCTACTAAAGTTTGAGCATACACGATTTCTTCCTCTCTCTTTGTCAGAACAGCTGAGGCAAGAGCCCTGCTTTTTAAGAACTCAGAGATTTCTGAGGATAAGCTCTCAATTCCTTATAGGAAAGAAAAGGACACAACAGAAATGCATTCAAATCATTTCCTCTTCACCCTTTCCTGATTGGGAACTAGACCCAAGCTAGCATTTTTTTAAAGCATTTGAATGTACACTCTGCTTTTTCATCTTCTGTGTGTCTGTTGCAGAAATTGAAGTTGGAACCAGTCAGCTCCATCAGTTGTCTACCCCCAAACAGTCTCTGAAATTTCTGTTCCTCTCTGGATAGTGGATGTTCAGTCATTTTGCAGCACTCAGCTCAGCTCTAATAACAACTCTATTATGGCCCTGTGGTCTTTTTCATAACATTTATTTTCAGGTCTGCCATGTGTTGGGCATCCATAACAGCCGGGCTGACTATCACTCTGTGGCTCCAAAGGCGTCGACAGTGAGTGGATCTGGACTCCTGCAAAGTATGATGGAATTGGCCAGATTTCATGTGACATGCTCAGATTATGGTCCTTTGTCCAGAGTAGGCATGAAAGAAACAGAAAGGCTTGATATAAGTCCTGCTTGCTAAGAACATGTCAATGACCATGGTGAATTTTTTTTTAGATTAAAGCTCAGCTTTTCTCCATCCTGAAACTGTCAAAGGCAGCTTGCTTTACTGAGATTTTCTTGGGATCAATACTTGTAAAGGAACTTATTGCTCAAATGAAGCTGGTTCCAGCTTATGGCTGAAACTAACATTTGGATAACACCTTAGTAATATATCTCCTTTTAAATGAATTATTGTTCACAGCCCCCTAGAATCTGGGTCCAGTATCTTTTTATGAAGATTTCAGAATCATCTGCTTAAAGATAAGTATATAAATTCCCTGTATCTATCAGTGATTAAGAAATTAATAGATATTAAGTTACTGCTTATTTAATAACTGTTTGTCTAATCATTGCACTTACAAGAATTTTTATCGTATTGAAAGGATATGTGAAAACCCCTAAAACATCAGCCTTGGGGAAAAGTAATTATAATTATAATTTATCGCTGTTCCTGAACTACCTATTTCAATATTTGAATAGCTAATAGGAGAGCAGCCATCTTTAAATAAACACACTACTAGATTGAGACTCTTGAAGTAATTGACAGACAATGTACCAACTTGCTGATCACTGATGCATAACTGGTGTCAAAAAAGCAAAATGGGGTTGCATGATTTAAACTCACAAAAACATTTTGAGTGGGGCAAGTCTCCAGGATAGCCAGTTGCCAGCATCACTTCTCCACTTGGATGTCTAAGTGGGTCACGTCCAAAATTCTTGATTACCTTTGTATTTCAAAATTTACTAAATCTTAGGCTTCCCCATCTCTTCAAAGGCACCATTTTTGCTGAGATCCTTAGAATAAAACTTGGGTATCATCCTTGATTTTCTTTGTACCACATATCTCATTAAAGAGATGGGAAAGCACAAGGTGATATCAGCTCTTCCTTCAAAATACATCTCAAATTTGAACATTTCTCAATATCTCTACTCCTTTCACCCTTGTCTAAGACACCATCACAGCTGGCCTGGAAGACCCTCTAACTGGTCTCCCTGCTCTGCCACTACCCACTGTTAGTTAGTTCACACAGCAGCTGGAGTGGTAATTATTTCTTAATGTTATCAGATTACATTGTTTTCCTGCTTAAAACTCTCCAATGGTTTCTTATCATACTTTTGATCTACAGGATCCTATTTGATTTTCCTCTTCCCATTTCCCTAAATCATAGCCTGTCACTCCTCTCCTCATTTATTGTGCTTTAACCAGCCTCAGGTTCTTGTTCTTCTATAAACATGCTGAGATTAGTTTCACCTAAGCATCATTGCCTTGCTCTTCCTTTAGTCTGGACAGTTCTATCTCTATATCTTTGCCTGGCTCCTCTCTCACTTGACACAGGCTTCTGCTGAAATGTCACTTCTCTGTGGAGTTCTTCCTTGAAAGCTTCTCCAACTGTGCCCCCTCCCATTCTCACACCATCTCCCCATTAACCTGTTCCTTTTCCCTCATAGCACTTGTCTCATTAAGGTTTCTCCAGAGAAACAGAACCAATAGGATTCATCTACATATAAATACATAGATATATTTTAAGGAATCTGCTTGTGCAGTTGTGGGGGTTGGCAAGTTTGAAATCAGCATGACAGGTTCATAAGCTAGAAATTTGGGCAGGCTTTCTGTCACAATCTTGAGGCAAAATTCCTTTTTCTTCAAAGTACCCTCAGTTTTTTACTCTTGAGACTTCAATGAATTTAATGAGGCCCAATTGCATTATGGAAATTAATCTTTATTTATTCATTTTTAATTTTTATTTATTTGCTATAATTTACATAACTCCAATTTTACATGTTTAACCCCTTTTACCCCATCTACCTTCCTCCTCCCCCTTCCTCCTCCCCCTCTGGTAACTACTAGTCTATTGTTCATGTTTATGAGTCTCTGCTTGTTTGTCTTGTTTGTTAGCTGCTTTTAGGTCTATATCCCACATATAAGTGATATCATGTGTTTTTCAATTTTTTCTGTCTGCTGTGTTTCGCTTAGTATGATTATCTCAAGGTCCATGAGAGTACTTCATCTTAATTATTTAAAATCATTTTTATTTAAAATCAACTGATTTTAAATGTTGATCATATCTATCAAATACCTCCATATCCGTATCTAGACTTGTGTTTAAACAAACAACTGAGCATCATTACCTAGCCAAGTTGACACAATACATTTTATCATTATAATTCCCATCACTTTTGGTATTATATAGGCACGTATATACTTATCTATAATAAATCTCTATCACTAGAATGCAAGGGCCATGAGAGTGAAAGCTCTGTCTATTTGGTTCAACACCATATTCTAGTGCCTATAATAGTACCTGGAACATGATAAATACTGGATAAATGAATACATTGGTTTTCTTTCTTATCTCACATAAAACAGTCTCTTTGGCCAGAGTCACAGACAGTGGTTTGATAGTGCAGTTATTCAACAAAGAGGTATCAACTATTGAGAAGATACAGAAAATTGCCCTCCTGATGCGCTGATTGATATGTTTTTATTTAAGTTCTCAAAGTAGAGGAGACCTGATAATTGGCAGAAAAAGTTGACAACTGATGAGAAAGAGCTAGCCAGTTTCAATCAACCAGTATGTAATTCCACATCAATTAAATTATTTAATATGAACATGAAAGAAGAAAACTCATATTGGACATTAATTTTATGTTTGCAAAATAATAAACAAGTCTATAGCAAATTATCATTCAGAATAAAAATATAACAAGATTCCTACTTGCCTATTTAAGTTATAACTTTAACTTTAATTTTGGGGGACTGTATAGATAAATTTATAGTTTTGATTAAACATTTAAGAACTTTATGTATATAGCTGCATGAAAGGATTTTTCTTTCCTTGGTTAATAAGATAGAGTGAGAGAAGATGGAAGTGACAAACATCAAGGGACTCTGAAGTTTTAGGCCAAGCACCTGGCAGAAAGTAGGACATAGCAAACCCTGGGGATGAAGTCAGGTGGGTTTGAGATAACTTTTTTCCAATTGTAATGTGTGTTTGACAAGGCAAGATTAAGGCTTTCCAGAGAGTAGAAAGACTTGAGCATATTTGATCTTGGTAGTTATTAAAATATTTTGCAAAAAAATGGGCTCTGCGACCCTTCCAGACTTTGGAATTTAAGAATGTGACTAAAATTCTGGATTTAGGAAATTGTACAGATATTTTTAAGTTAGTCAGGTGACAAATATTCTGGACTTAGGAAATCTTGTGGGTATCTTTTTTAGTCATACGAAATTTGTGGACTTCAATATCTCACCATATTTAACTTGATAGTCTTCAATCCCAACTGTTTATGAAAATCTTTTTTCACATTTACCATCCTACTTGAGTCTTAGGACAACTCTATGAGATAAACACTAGAGTAGAAACAGAGTCTCTAAACATTTAAGTTACCTGATAGAGGTCACACAGCATTAGGCTTCAAACTCATCTTAGGAACATTTAAATCTCACTATTCTGTCTCCTTTTTAGTGAAAACTGAGGTTGTCAAGGTATAAATCTTTTGCTTCTTTAGGATTAAATACTCTTTCTATTAACTGAGCAGCTGGATATTTTTTCATTGATGAATTTAAGAGTTTTGTTGAGACACAGAGAGTTTCTTTGACTAAGCCTCGTAACAATTTAGGAAATGCTTTATTCTAGCAGAATATGTGGACCAGTTCTTACTCCTATGTTGAAAGTTTCTCTCTATTAACTATTATAATGTGACTGTCTTTCTATTTCACACAGGATCATATTTTTTTACAATATTAATAATTTCTCAGTGATCAACTCATTCTTTTCTGTTTTGAGTCTTTTTTTTTTAGTATAATTCACCAGAGTTTTTGTTTAGTTTGGTTTGTTTTTGTCTGCTTCTTTCTCCAATTTTGTAGAGACCCAGGCATATTATTTTTACATCAGCTGCTTCAAGAAACGAATTTTACCCCATATCTATAGTAGTTTTGCTGACTCTTTGGGTTGTTTTGCCCTTTTTCTGAGCTATTTCCTCTTGCTATGAAGAATACACTAAAAAAAAAAAAGTATTGTACAAAGTTAGACATAATATTTGGTATAAATTTTATTTGATATGAATTAAAGCAACTGCTGATTTTGCAAAAAGTAGAAGAATTAATCATATGAAGCACTGATGAAAGTGGAAGAAATCAAGAAATCTCCTATCCTGGGGGCGGACCAGGCATGAGAGCAACCTTTTTGGATACAGTTGATGATAATGACATCAGTGATTTTTAAAACTTGCATACTTTTTGACCTTCTAATTCCACATTTAGGAGTTTGCTTGAAATATTCAAGGGTTTGTACAAAGGCTTAGTTATATGGCTATTTCATGAACATTATTGAGAACAGTAAAAATTTGGAAATAAATACCAGTGTTAGAAGATCAGTAAAATACCTTATGGCACATTCTGACTTCAGATTACTGTGCATCTATTTAAGAAAGAAGATGAAGTAAAAGTACATGACACAACAGAAAGATGTTTAAGATTCATTTTAGAAGTAAAAATCCAATTACAAGTAGTATTTTGAGCAAGATCTCACCTTTTTTTTTTAAGCACTAGAGAAACAAAAGACTATAAAGTTAAACACAACAATTTTATTAGTAGATGTCCCTCAGATATAGGCTTATGGATGATATATTTTTTCTTCTTTTTAATCTGTAGATTCTATGTTTTTTGTACTGTTCATATTGTTTTCGTAAAGAGAAAAAGTAGAAGTTATTAAAAATAAACATTTGGTTTAATAGGTGCTCATTAGTTATGAAGTGATTTTGTTCTGTATGATTTCATGTATTTTTTTATGGTCATTTTGTCTTCCAGGACATCCCAGACTGGCATGAAGGTAAATTTTTTAAAAAATCACTACATTTTTAAGTGACACTTTATAAGGCATTAGAACCACCCTCAAACACCTCATTTAAAATGTTCCAAACTGACTCTCTACAGATGGTTTGTAAAGTAAGCATCCTTTAAAAAATGACAACTAGATTTTCTATTTCTGTTGCAATTTTAATTTTGGGGCAGCAAATCCTTACCTGGCAAAGGCAGAAACCCTTGTAGGGGCTCTTGTCAGTAATTCTAAGATGATTAAACCCTAGTGGAGTATACCAGGTTTGAATACATATGATCAAGTAGCTGTTTTTAATATTGTTGCATTTGAGGTACTGAAGAGATACGTCCCAATCTCAGAATCATAAAAATTTGGAAATTTAAAGTAGTGTAATGCTGGTAGAATATTTTATTCTCATTTTGTAGCTAGAACAATGGCCCACTAAGGCTAAGTGATGCATTCAAGACACAGGACTAGATTTCTTATCCTCTAACACAGACCAATGCCTTTTTCAGGATCAGGGTTCAAGGACCAGTTCTGTGCCATAAAATAAATAATCTTGAGCAACTTATTTAACCTCCCTGAACCTTGATATTCTTATCTATACAATATCTACTTATAGAGTTGTGGAGAAAATAAGATAATTTAAATAGCCTAGTACTGTATCTGGAACATAGTATGTGCTGAATAAATTATAGCTATTATTGTTACTAGTATTGTTCATCTGAGATCCGGCTGAAAAAAATGGATTTATCGGGTGAAGCTTGGAAGAGAGGTTAGAGGTCATCTAAAGAGTTCTCTGCAAGATTATGGCATTTGCAACCAGAAAAGTATATGATTTTTGACAGCATAGAGAGAGAAAGGAGTAGCACTCAGGATAAAACCTTGAGTAAAGTTACATTGAAAGTTTAGAAGATAGAAGAGAAACCAGTTAAAAAGATGAAAGAAGCAAGACAGTGCAGGATAACAGAAATCAAAGGAGCAGTGGCCAATGGGTTTGCCATTTTCATTGGTGTTGTTTGAGCAAATAGTTTTATTGAGAGGGAAATCTAATTCAGATGCCAAAAAGAAAAGAAAAGAAAACAAAACAAAACAAAGAGTTAGAGAGTAGTACGTGTTGAGCTATCTCTTTCAATGAATTTGGTTGTTAAAGAAGTCCTGGAATAAACTCATGCTCAAGGATGGTTATAGGGTCAAAGAAAGCTTTTACTTTTTTTAAAGTGTAAGGAAGATCTGACCATGTATAGGAATTGGCAAAAAGAGGTTAACCTAATAGAAAGAGATACCAGGGGATGAGATCAATAGTAACTGTAGTAAGGGATAGGATTCAGTAATAGGATAAGGCAGAGTGAGTCTTGGTAGAAAAGGAAGATATCTCTTCCTCTAAAATAAGGGCTAAGGGAAACTGAGGGCAGAGTGATTTCGAGATGAAGAGGAGGGAAATTGAGAAGCTTATATTGTATGACTTCCGTCTTCTGGTCAAATTAAGCAGTTGGATTATTTCTCTGTAATGTAGAGCCAGGGGCTGGAGTGGGAGTATTAGATCGAGACAACAGTTTTGGAAGAAAACACTATAAGAATTTGACAGAGTCAATTAGAGAACAACAAACAAAATATGTTGGTATAGACTCAAGGTCCCCCTGACATCAAACAGCATGACTATGTGGGAGACTTCATCAGCCCAATATTAATATCTCGACCTCCTAGGATTTGATAGACCACAGTATTTCCAAGAAGAGAGTTTTGGAAATATAAACGGAGCAAGAAGATCTAGGTTGATTGAGAAGGAAGTGAGGTCAGAATTATGGTGTTGAAGAGTCAGCAAGGTAAAAGGTGGGTGCTCATGGACCTCTGGTGGCAGGAGATGGGGAGGATTTTGGTGAGTACAGTTTGGGCAGTGAACAGTTTTGAGAGATAACGTTTAAAGTTTGTGACTGAGGCGAAGTGAGGCAGAGGTTGAAGACCTTGGAACCAGAGAGATTAAGGAACTGAAACCAGAGATTTCAACAATGTCCACAACTGAGACTGGGTGACAGCAGAAGGGTGAGAGCCAGGGCACCTCTGAGCTGGATGTGAGGATGATGTGAAATGCCTAAGTCAGGGGGTCTTTAGAGGAACATCATCTCAGACAGAGCTCAGTGTTTCTGTGTACTTCTCTGCTTGCGCTGAGACTTCCGACTTCTCCCAGTAACCTTGACAGACTGGTATTTTGAATTCTGGTAGACCTGTTCATCTCAAGAGACCCTGCACCTCTGGGACTCCCCGCAGGGAGAGAATGTGCCTACCTACATTTTCCCTGAAGTGCTTGTTCGTTCACTACCCAGATTCCTAGATATCGTCAGCCTCCCCCGTTGTGCCAGCCTGCGCCTCTCATTTAGAGCAGAGTGTGATGCCGCTATCCATTTTGCAGTCTTTGTACACATCAAAACAAACAAACAGAGACCCAAACACACCCCAGCAGGCTTATTGTCAGAGAATTAGCTCCCATGCTGGCGCAGCCAGACGAATTCAGATAAGAATAGCTTAAAATAAATCCTCCCAGGCAAACTGGTCACAGGCCAGAGCAATGGGGTAACTTCTGGCTATAACCACATTCTGTACTCATGTTCTGTTATTATCCTAAAAGATTTTATTTTACATTTTTAAAAGGAGCCAGAGATAACAGGGGACTGAATTAAAATTGCCTTCTCACAAAAACCTGAGGTAGTTGAGGAGGTATTTGGTTGAGAAGTCAGACAGCATGGTTGAACATTCAAGAGCACCTGTTTATGATTATTTTTTGCCTCCAGGTAAATAGAAATGTTATCTTCTACTGCTGAAGCTTTCCCCTTCCTGCAAACATTAACCACATGCATCAGTTGGAAGGCGTTCCGCTCCTAGGTCAAGCCTGTGGTTCCTTCCTCTGTAACCTTGAAAGCTAGCTATGAACACTCCTTGACACTTGTATCGGTTTAACATAATAAACATCTTTAGGGACTACCTCAGTAATAACAGAAAGAAAAATAATTTCTGTCTTAGAGTTAATTCAGGTGGCTTTGAGCTGGTGCCTAGATTAACCTTACATACCTCTTCCTTCAGGGAAATCTGAGTCTCACATCACGGATCTAGTTTCAGAATATTATTATTATTATTATTATTATTATTATTATTAATATAACTATTACTTTGACATTCCCATGTCTGGCTGTGTGGATAGACAATGACCCAGCAATGGAACAAAGTGTAGAACCAGGAGCATGATGAATGCTTTTCAGTTAGTGATGTGGAAAATAGGTATGAGCCTCCCTCACGGCTGTTGTGTTTTATCTCTGAGTGAATTTTTACAAATTGGAAATCATCTTGATTGTCCAGAAAGTGAAGAGGGTTATCATGGCAACAAGCTTTGATCCATTTCATGGACCAATAAGTGAAACTATTTTTCTAAACCTACATTTCTAAATTAAAACCTTTTGCTTTCTCTTAGCACTCCCAATCCCTAATTTAGGAGACCTCAATACACTCATAAGTGAGTTATAAAGTTGGGCAGAGGTGTGGCATAATATAAAGGGCAGTGTTTATCTGGTCAGACAAATTTCCATTTTAATCTCAACTTAGTCACTGAGTGGTCTTGAGCAAGAAGTTAACCTCCAGCACTTCAGTTTTCTTTATAAAATTATCCTAATGTTTTCTACCTTGTAGGGTTACCATAAGAATCAAATGAAATATTGTATAGAAAACAATTAGTACAAAGCATGCTTGATAGCAGGAGAGAGAAATAATAATAATGAACTCTGACAATACATGAGTCATAGTGCTAAATTCTATATACAGAGTAACTCATTTAATTTAATAACAAATGTATGACATAGGACATGTTACGAAGATCCATTTTTCACACAGAAACACAAAGAGGTCTGGCATGTTAGAAGAAAGAGAAGTATAAGAATAAACCATTTGTATAGGAATAAAAAGTGTGATGCTGGTGCTGGTGCTGGTGCTGGTGGTGGTGATGGTGATGATGGTGGTGGTGGTAGCAGCTAGCCTTTGTTGAATGCTTATTAAGTACCAAGTCCTATGCTAATTCTTAAAATATGCATTACCTTGTTTATACCTTACAATAACTATAAAAGATAAAGTACAGTCTTTAGGCCATTTTATACTGAAGAAAGTAGAAGTACAGAAGAGATTAAGAAGTTGCCCAAGATCATACAGCTAGTCAGTAACAGTCTGGGACTTGAATTTAACTTTCTGTGACTTCAGAAACTGTGCTGTCCAGTGATTCTCAAAGTGTGGTCCCCAGATTCAATGACATAGGATCACCTGAGATTTTGTAAGAAAAGCAAATTGTCAGGCCCCACCCAAGACCTACTGATGCAGAAACTTTGGGAGTAGAGTCCAGTGATCTGTACATTAATAAACTCTCTAGGTGATTCTGATGCAAGATCAAGTTTGAGAACTGTGTACTAGCCTATATTGCCTCCCTTTATGAAGGCACTTTAGTCTTGGAGAACGAAATATAATGGATTTAATCTTTTCAGATGGATTTAACCTTTGCATCCAGCTATCTCCAGAGCAAAATCTCACCATCCTGTTCCTTCTTCATCACTTCCCCTACCCTTTGCTATGTGGTGCCAGTGATAGGCCCTTTAGGAGTAATAGATGTCCCAAGTGAGCCTCCCTTGTAGAGCAGTTAGGTATTTCCACAGGAGGTGCCCCGGTAAGATTACACCTCATACCTTATTAGTTATATGTGGATAATTGAATTAACTTCTCTGTACCTCACTTTCCTCAGCTGTATAATGGAGATAATCACATCACCTATTTCAAATGGATATAATGAAGATTAAGTGTGACAATCCATGTTTCAAGTGTGAGTTCTGAACTTAGTATATTTAACTACTCGATAAACATTAGCTATTATTAGAATCAGGCTTCATTCTAAAAGATGTTTTAAGGACAAGTAATAGTTTATATTCTAATGTACAAAGATAAATCTAAGAGAACAGTCAGTAGCATGGTACCATCATCTCCCAGGTACTGTTCATTTTAGGAAAGCCTGAGTAGGAAGTAACTAACTATGATCTGGGAGATGATGATTTGTCTACTGTATTATTTCAATAAAAGCCACAGACTGCTTAAACAGACTGTGGGTAAACCAGGAACAGTGGACTTAACTGCCCTGAGCCACTAATGAGTGATGAAGGAAGAAATGGATACACTGTCAAGTACATTTTTTTCTTTTAATTTCACCAGAGCAAACTGCCACTGAATAGCCTATTGTTAAAACACTTGAGTAGAAGAAATATATAAGCAAGGACAATGGGGTTGGTTTCAACAGCCAGCCTTTCTCCATACCCAGTTGTTTCCCACTTTCATTTAAGGCAAGGAAAGCTATATGTACTCCATTATGTGAGCACAGCAAGGGCACCAACTGCTGAAAGCCATTGGAGGTGTCACTTGACCCTGTGAAAAGTGAAAAACATGCAGAAGGTGCCAAGGGAGGATCTATGATTGCCTGAGAGGGAGGTCACATATTATGTCTTTATTTATTCCCCATAAACTTTTTATTATCGACAAGATAAACCAGAGGGTATCTTTTCTAGGGCACTGTATGCCTAGACCTTCATCATGGGAAACCTAGAAGCTAGTGCATGACTTTGTTAGAGTCCTAATAAAACCCTAATAAAACCTACAAATTGGGTGGCTTAAACAACAGAATTTTATTGTGTCACGATTCTGGAGGCTAGAAGCCCAAAATCAAAGTGTTAACATGGTTGGTTCCTACTGTGGGTTGTGAAGAAAAATCTGATCCAAGCCTCTCCTGGCTTCCAAAGGTTTGCTGGCAATATCTGATGCAACTTAACTTCTGTTGCATCACCCAATGTCTGACTTCATCTTTGTGTGGTCCTCCCTGTGTGTGTGCCTATGCTCAATTTCCCCTTTTATAAGGAGGACTTCAGTCTTGTTGGATTAAGAGCCCACCCTACTCCAGTATGACCTCATCTTAACTAATTACATCCGAAACAACATTATTTTCAAATAAGATCACATTCTGGTATACTAGGGGTTAGAACTTCAACATATGAATTTTGAGGAATCACAATTCAACTCATAACAGATGGTAGATGAAACTCTAGGTCCACTAAACAGTTATCCTGAACTGTTTAAATAGGCTTAGAGCAGCACTTCTCAAGTGGGAATGTTCACATGGATCACCTGAGAATCGTACTAATGCAGATTTGATTCAGTAAGTCTGGGGTGGGGATAAGGATCTACATTTCTGCTACTTTGAAGAGCAAGGACCGAGAAGACTCTCACGACAGTTTATTCACATCTATTATGCCAGAACTTATTGTGCTTCTTCCCAAAGGCTTGTATGTCACCATCTCCTTAACTGGAACCATTATTTCAGAGGTAGCCTCAGTTCAGGGCATAAAAGTGATTAGATTCACAAAATTCAGAAACTCTTAGAATCATTCATGTATAAACCAGTGGAGTCTAAATGTTTTCTGGTGCAAAAGTAATTTTCTGAACTTCGTCCACAACTTCTGGCTTATCATGTCATCTTTCAACCTTTATTAGAGCTCTGAGCATAGTCATGGTGGCCTCTGTGCAATTCAGTTCTTCTGAGAACCCACCAATTACAGGACTAGTTGAGGATGGATTAAGGGTACCTTGGAGTGCTTTAATAAATTAATACCTAAACTGGGGGAAAATATTTGCAGTATATAACAAACTGTTTGCATGCAGAAAATATAAAGAAGCTCTGCAAATCAAAGAACTCAATATAAAAATGGCCAAAAATTATGAGGAGAGAATTCATCTAGGAGAAAACCCTAATGACTAATAAACATATGACAATATTTTTGTTCCCATTAGTAATTTGAGAAATTCAAATTAAAACATTTAAAAAAGATTGTTTCTAATTCTTTAGAGGAATAGATATTTGAAACATGAATTGATGGCAAGAGTATGGAGACGTGGGTTTTTTCATTCATGGAAAGGAGTATAAATTGGAGGCCAATTTGGGATTACTGCTACATCTGACATGTATAATCCCTATGTCTGTGGAATTCCACTTTCTGTTATCTACCCTGCAGAAACACACAGATGCATAAGGAAGCATGTTTAGGGGTATATATTAAATATTTATTCATTATTAGTAATAGTAAAAATTGTTGACAATCTAAATGTGCATCAGTATGAAAATAACTATGTATTGTGGGCATACTGCATAGCCATTAAAATTATTGACAACAGATAGCATTTTTTGGCTACTTACCATGCACCAGATCCTGCTCTAAGTGCTTCTCATGTATTAACTTTTTAATATGTCATAGGTACTATCCTTATCTTCATTTTAGAGATGCAGAAACTGAGGCACAGAAAGGTTAAGTAACTTTCTTAAGGTTACCCAACTGTCACAGAAATAAGATTTGAATCTATATAATCCAGCTGCACAGGATATACTCTGAACCATCTCAAGGTACCACATGTAGACCCCTAGAAAGGGGTGGGGTCTATGTTCTGATGTGGAACAATCCCTAAGAAAAACTATAATATAAATGTAAATATATAAATAATACAATGTAAATATTTATAAATGAAAAAGCAGGTGCAGAATTAGTCATATGATCTAACATCATCTTTGTAAGAAAACTCCACTTACATACTCCATGGGAAATTGCATATGCATGTAAATGTAGTGACAAGTTCCAGAAGGTATCGCAGCAGTTATTTCTGAAAAGAGGGATAGGGTGGCTCTGGAGATTATGGGGGTGGTACAAAGGACATTTTTACCTTTATTGGCAATAAGTTTTTTTTTAAAGGATTACATGTTAACAAATTATATTGTAATTAAAATTAATTTTAGGTCATTGATTGATAGTATCAGTTCTTAGTCCTGTACTGACTTTGCTCTGCTCTCAGAGAAGAGCAGAGGCATCCATCACATTTCCTTTTGGCCCAAATGAGTAAATCCCTCCTTTCCTTCTCAGTCTATATAGAGCCATCCTCTTAGCACATTACTTTTTCTTTATCATTATCATCATCATCACTATTTGTTTATCTTACATTAAGGTGTTATGTATTAGCCCTGTAGAGTTGTTTATGAATGTTATGGTTGGAAAGAGTATGAAAACTTTAATTTGAGAGAGCTGAAAATCTAACAGCTACTGTGTAGTTTAAAGTGGCTAATGCCTGGGAAATGGGGGTGTATTTTGGAAGATCTCTAGGTTCTTGAAATTTTCTATCTTCTCCGAGGCCTAACACAAAATTCTCAATTTTTCTGATATATCAAAATTATTTTGCCTCTTAAGTGTAGTTTATTCCGGTTTATCATTTTGTTCTCCCATTCCCCCTACCAGTATCTGAACCATCGTCTCTGTAATTAAATGAAGATAAACTTGTGAGAAGAAATGGAATTTATAATTGATTTTTATTTATTGGCCAAGCAAATATACTAGATGATGCCTAGTGCATGTAGACAGTAGATTTAAATGGTCACTTTTTATTTTTAGGCTGAAATAGATGGCCAGTTCTACCTGCCATTGCATATAGCACATTCTGATCGGCTGACCTGGAAAAGAACGTGCTTGTAGCATACCCCACCTCTATCCTCTCCTCCTCTGCACTTATATCAAAGTCGCACAAAGAAACCACTTCCACAAGAAACTCATGCTTACCCTCTAGGACTCAAATTTCAGGGACTCTTTTATGCTTGACCTCCAGATTACACTGAAGAGATATTAGATTCTGTGTCAACCCCAATACACAGTTTTGCCTTATCTTCCTTATGTAGGTGTTGCAAAGGAGAAAAATATGCATGCAAAAAAATAAATTTAAACTCTTACTCCACAAAAATGGATTATATACCTAACAGCAGGAATGAAAAAAATAAACTTCTAGAAGAAAATATGAGAAAATCTTTGTGATCTTGGGTTGGGCAAAGAGTTCTTAGTTACTATACCAAAAGTATGATCCTTAAATAAGAAGACTGATATATTGGACTTTATCAAACTTGAAAACTTTTGTCCTTAAGAAGGTTCCATTAAGACAATGAAAAAACAAGCTATAGACTAGGAGAAAATATTTGCAAATTATATATCTAAAAAGGACTTTCTACATAATATGCAAAAAAGCATTACAATGTAATAATAGTAATACAAACAACTAAATTGTAAAATGGGCAAAAGATTTGATAGACATTTCATCAAAGAAACAGAATTATACAAACAGAAATCAAAAGGATGGTTGCCAGAAGGCAGGGAGGTAAGGGAATGGGTAAAAAAGGTGGAATAGACAATAATATTGTGATAGTTTACATGGTGATAGATGATTACTAGAATTAGTGGGATGATCATATTATAAGATATAAAAATCTCAAATCACTATATTGTACACCTGAAACTAATATAACCAATATAATATTATGTACCAACTATACTTAAATTTAAAAAAATTTAAAGAAATATGAATGGCTAATAAATACATAAAAATGTACTCAACATTATTAGTCATTAAAGATATGAAAATTAAAATCACCATAAGATACAACTGTACAACCACTAGAAAGGCCCTAATTAAAAAGACATCCATTACTAAATGTTGGAAAGGGTTTGTGTAGAGAAATAGGAACCCTCATGCATTGCTGGTGGACATATAAAATGTTATAGCTGTTCTAGAAGCAGTTTGGCAAATTCTTAAAAAATTAAACAATCTTTCCATGCCTAATAGCAATTTCACTTCTAGGGACCTACACAAGAGAAATGAAAACATATGTGCACACAAAGACATATATGCAAATGTTCATAAAAGTATTATTCATAATAACCCCAAACTAGGAACAATAAAAGTACCCATCAGCTGGTGAATGGATAATGGAATATGATATATCTATATCGTAGAATGTTATTTAGCAATAAAGAGGTGAAGTACTGATACTTGCTACATGGAAGGACATCATCAAAGATGCTAAGTTAAAGAGGTCAGACATGAATGACTACATAATGTATGATTCCATTTATATGAAATGTCTAGAAAAGGAAAATTGACACAGACAGAAAGCAGATCAATGATTGCCTAGAGATGGGGATGACAGCAGGGATTAATTGGAAATAGGCATGAGGAAACTTTTAGGAGTCATAATAGATATGTGACTAAAAAAAAACTAGAATGTGGTGATTGCAAAACTATAAATTTACCAAAAATGAATAAATTGTGCACTTAACGATTGGTGAATTTTATAGTATATAAATTACACCTCAATAAAGCTATTTTTATAAAAGAAAACTAACAGTATATTCCCATGTGCTTGACCTGGACAGGGTTATTTGATCCATCACTCCAGTACCAGCTTAGTTATGTGCTAGCTACATTAACCAAGACCTTTTGTCCCCAGCAAAGTTCATTATTCACTCTAGGGATTGACCAGTGTTCTGTATCACTTTAAAGACTGAGTACCAAAATAGTAAAGGTCAGAGCAGATAACAAAGATGCCTACTCTATCATATGATGGTTACGATTCCGAGAAAATTCAATTTACAGGAAAAATAACTGCAACCTATAGTTTCTTTAAGAGGTCTCCATAAGTGCTGCTGACATTTTTGTAGACAAATACATCCTTCTCACCCAGGGCTGAAACTCTTCTTTCAGATTAATTTGGCCATGTTATACCCTTCCTTCACTGGAAGGAGAGAGGCCCAGCAAGCAGGTTGAAGAAGTCAATGCGAAATCTAGGTGAAGCCAGAAATCATAGATTCAAATTTCAACTCCATCTGTTCAATGAGGAAATACATAACAGTGTTTAGGAATTGATAAAGTGCTCTATGTATATTGGCTGGTGTTATTATAATTAAATAATTCTACAGTGTTTAAAAGAATAAAAAAATTGCTTATCTTAAATCAGGGAATCTGATGTTGAATTATTACCCATAATAATCCATATAATCTTGAATCGAACTCATTATTTCCTCTCTTAAACTTGCCCACTTGTTTAAGGACTTTTCTTAGGTCACTAGGGATAACCTTCATTCCCAAATTCTGCCTGTTGATCTTTTGACATATTCCCCCAGCTTCTCTTCTATATTCCATTTCAATAGTCACTGCTCCACCAAAGGTCATCAGCATCTGAGCTTAAGACTAAAACCTTTTGTTTTGCTGCTCCTTTTTAAGCCATTCATATTACTATCCTGGACCCATCACTTTCCTTCTCTAAAACACACAGTGGCTCACTACCACCTCTAGTTTTACTTTCTAATGATTCATCAGGTAGGACATGAACCTCATCTCATCTAATAAGTCTCTATCCCACTTCTCCCAACATAGATCCCCTTCTCCAATCGAAGCAAATCCTTTATTGTCCACTAGTCTTGTTCATCTTGGTTTATGTCAGGAAGGCCCTCTTTTTATTTCTGAATGTTTTCTTCAAGGATTGTTTCAAGACTCATTTAGTAAACGGTGAAGTAGAAAGGTTGCACTTGATCTGAAGTGTGCTCCTCAATCTGTCCATTTTCTTAGTCACCCAGTGCCATGATTCTGAGTTAACCACTGAGACTTTTCCACATGGGCTTCAAAGTTATCCCATCTCTTGATCAGTCTGTCTACATTTCCATGTTTTTGATGTTTAGACCTTAGGTGCTTTTAGGAGCTTAAAGGGCCCGATAAACTAGTCTACATTATAGAGCAAATATATACACACTTTGAACACTGTTGTGAGTTAAGTACCTTGTTTTGAAAAGAGATAGTCTGTGACACGATGCAATAGCTCAATAATCACTATGATAATCACAATGATATAGAATGTCATGCAATTAGAAAGAGAAACCTGGTGGGAGGTGATGGGAGTGGATAGGAGTGCCACCCCAATGACCTTTGAGGTCATTCTTTGTAAGCTTCCACTTACTCTGCCTGTTAAAACTCTGCCTCACCCTATCTGATGTCTGACATGTTTAGGAGTCAAAAACACCTGCATCTAAATCCTAGCTCTGCTACTGAATAGCTGATAACCTTGGAAAAGTTACTCAACCTCTCTGGTCCTCAGTATTCTCATCTGTGTATTAGGGGGTCATAATATTTAGCTTATGGAGTGACTGTGAAAGTCAGCTGAAATAAGGTCTACAGAATACCTAGCAACAGTTATCTATCTCATAGAAAGAGGTGAATACAGAGGGAATATATTATCTTATTAAGTTTTGCTCTGAATAATTCCATGAATTTATGTTGCATCTCCTCAGACTGTTCTCAAAGATAGGGATTTTGTCTTTGTTTTTCAGAATCACAGTGGTTCCCATATATGTGTGTCTGTGTATTCATATATAGTTATTTATCCCCGTATCATTCCATAAGGTATTTAATGTTGCTTTTATTTCTAAATGAAGCATTAAGAAAATAACCTCAAGTTTTGTTTAGTTGTAAAGTAGTATAAATCTTGAGTTAGAACTCAAGAAGTCATTTAGTCCTCCCAAGAAATGCCATTGTCTGACTATTTTTTTAATCCAAGATATATCTAGTAACATAATACATCAACATATACCCTTTACAAAGTCTGAATGTTTCTAAGTGCATTCTTATTTCAATCCAAACACTTCTTTTGAGGAAAAATATTCATTTATTAAATACACGAATTATTTAGCTATCAGTATTTCTTTGTGACAGAGTTTAAGTAGGTTGCATTTTCTAACTAATATATAATATGAGCCTTTAGGATTAAAAAACAAATAAATATTTATTAACAGTGTGTTTTACATACAGGCTAGTGTGGTAGGTAAGAACATAGTTTAGTTTTAGTTTGAATCTCAGTTCTTACTCTTTCAGAAATCTTTTGCCTCCTCTCTTAGCCACTCTATGATGGTATACATAGAGTTAAAATGAGAATAAATATAAATAATGAAAATAAAGTTATTAGTACAATGTTAGACACATAGTAAATTCTCAATTATTACTCTATGTATAAAGTTACCATTTCAATAGTCAAAGTTATTCTAGATGCTTTTATGTACATCCTTCTCATGGCCCTGGACTTTCCAGGGACCAGAAATCTAGGGAAAAAGACAGTTCACAGTAACAGCCAGCATTTTTCTGATTCCTCTTATACTCATTCTGAGGATCCTTGAGCCACCTGTTATTTTTCTATTGCTAATTTTTAAAAATTGTGGTAAAATATGCATAACATAAAATTTACCATCTTAACCCTTTCTAAGTGTACAGTTCACTAGTGTTAAGTACATTGACATTGCTGTGCAACCAATCCCCAGAATTCTTTTCATGCTGCAAAACTGAAACTCTATACTCACCAAACAACATGTCCCGATTTTCCCTCTGCAGCCCCTGGCAACAACCGTTCTACTTTCTGTCTTTATGATTTTGACTGCCCAAGGTACCTTATACAAGGGGAACGTACAGTATTTGTCTTTTTGTGATTGGCTTGTTTCATTTAGCATAATGTTCTCTGGGTTCATCCATGTTGTTGTTCTTTTGGGTATATATCCAAAAGTAGAATTGGTGGATCATATGCTAATTTTATTTTTAATATTATGATAAACTGCCATATTGTTTTCCATAGTGTTAAGTCCCTCTTTTAAAGTTCCTTCTCAAATTCCAAGAATCCTCAGGTGTTCTGACACATGACTTCACAGCTGCCCCATTCCCTCCTCTCTTGTTCAGCTTACATAGCAATATCTGCTGTCTCTAATATGGGCCGAAGATTCTCCTGTCCTGCCACTGACCTTGACATCTGCCACAACCGATATTCTGTGGGCTGGTGTTGTCTGTGCCTTAGGTGGTATATCTTGTTACAGACAAAACTGCTTATAACAGTCAAGGTTTATTGAGGGACCACTATGTGGGTTAAGTACTTTGCTACCTTATCTTATTTAATCCCCACAACAGCCTTCTGGAGTGGGCCTGTGTCATTCTCACTTCACTGCGCTTTAGACTCAAGGTGGGGCACGGGGAGAAGTGCACAGGCTTAAAAAGTTTCAGTGCCTGGGCAAGAGTCTTGGGAGAGTTTTAAAAAACTCTCCAGCTGATCCCAACAGAGACTTTGCATCCTGGTTATTATTAAAGTGTGGTCCAGCAACATTGAACTCACTGAGAGCTTATCAGAAACACAGATGCTTTAGCCACAGCCCAAACCTGCTGAAGCAGACCCCTCATTTTAATAGGAACTTATGGGGTTCACAAGCCTGTTAAAGTTTGAGAAGCAGGCTCTTCGCCCACAGAACACTGAACTCAGACAAATAAACTCAATAAAGCAATAAAGCTCCCCTCTGAGGTTATTTAAGTGCTTTCCAGTCTTTAACTAATTCATCTTCCTAATAGGACACTACACCTATTTTAGAGATGGATACATAAAGGAAGGCATATCTGCATTTTTTAATTATTTGATTGTTTTTCATTGTTGGGTATTTTATTTTCAGGCCGAAGCATTATGACTCCTTAAATCATTTCCTCCCTTATCATCCCTAAACCAATTTCTAAAGGAGGAATCAAATGCAGTGAGTGAGCGAATGAAGGCATATTCATACGGAGAAACGGTTTCTTGCCTGTTTTTCTTGTTGTGTACCTGATAACCACCAAAAACACTTCCTTTGAGATTCTTCTGCAAGCTTCTACTTGTGGAATCCTATCAGCTAGCACCTCTGCTTCTCCCAAGAATTTAGCATGTCACGTGCACTTAGGCCCAATTTTCTTAGCACCCTCCTAACCTTTCCAGCTTTATACTAAAACAACAAATTAGCACTCACCTCACCAAACCCACAGATATTTGAACAATTAAGCAACAAGCTTTGTAGTTAGAAAGAGAAGAGGATTCCCTTGCATTTTGTGGAGCCAAACAGCCTTTTTTTTCTTTCTTTCTTTTTTTTTTTTTTAGTTCAGTTAGATTAAGTCAGATTAGCAATAACAGATAAATAGGGCAACCATCAAGGCATTCGACAATAAACTGAAGCATTCTATTCTATTTAAGGAATGTAAAATTCAACACTTTTGATTTGTCCAAGTTTTAAAAAGCTCCCTGAGAGGTGGCCTATAGACAAATTCATCAATAAATCACCAGAACAAGAGATTTTACTGGATTTCAGAAAGTTAACCATCAAGGAATATGCCTGGGACCAAACACAAGCCCTAGAGGGTAACCAAGGTGCAGGCTTTCTGACCCCAGGCCCTGTTAGAGCTTTTTATTTCCAGGGGCATTGTGAGCTAATCTTCTGTAAAATATCTGTGCTGCACTCTATTCACGCTGCATCCTGGCCAGGACACAGCTTTTGGTTTCTAGTTCCTTGGCCAGTCATAATGCAAAAACAGGCTGGACTTCAGTGGAAGCCAGATCCCATGCCTCAAGCAGATATAGTGTGTCTCATCAGCTTCCTATTCTTATTCTCAGAGTAACTGTTCCTTTGCCTCATTTTTTTCTAGGGGTAAAGTGTGTTATTCTTAAGATAAATTCCTTTATCTTATATCAGGGCTTTGTGAACACCTCTTTTGAAGGAAGAGGTGGAGCAGATTAAAAGTTTGAGTAGAGGGGGAGAAGAGCATATCACTGCACTCTTGTAGGTAAAAATCTATTTGAAATACAGGCAAAAAGCAAATGGCCAGCACAGTTGTTCAGAGGCCTCTGGTATTATTCTAGACTTGAGCCAGAGGCTAAGATGCCTGGGTAAGGAAATATTTCCATGTTGGAAAGGGGCAGAGAAAAATATTTCACCAAAAAAAAATTTTTACTTTTATTTTTGTTTTTTAAACCTTTTTATTAAGGCATATTTAACATGTAGAAAGCTGTACATATTTAATATATACAACTTAATGAGTTTGGGGATAAGTATTAACTTTTGAAACCATTGTCACCATCAAGTCCAGAAACATATCCATCCCTTCTCAAAGTTTCCTCCCACCCCTTTTATTATTGTTGTTGTTGTTGTTGTTGTTGTTGTTGTTGTAATTTTTGGTGTATAATAAGAACACTTAACATAAAATCTACCTTCTTAGCAAATTTTAAGTATATAATACAGTATTGTTAGCTATGAGCATTATGCTATATAGTAAATCTCCAGAACTTACTACTCTTGAATGACTGAAAGTTTGCACTCTTTGATCTGCTAACTAGATGTTTCATCACCAAAAAGGATTTATTTGGGAAAAAGAAAGGTTGCAAGCCACGTGCACACTCTGGCCTCTTTGCCAAGATAGATGGGTATTTATAGAGGGGAAAAGGAAGTTAATGGAAGAAGTTAGAACCGTAGAATTTTATTATAGAGTTCTGCCCGTAAGAGTCTCACGTGTAGGGCTCTCCCGATAACACAGAGTATGAGAACTTTCATAATCCCTTGTTCTTCCCCTGGATCCTCCCAATAGATTATGTTTGCTTAAATTTCTAGTTCATTTTTATCAGATTATAATTTTGAAATGTGAGTGAAGGTCAACCAGGCCAAAATTTCTGAAAAATCATTAGGCCTGCAAGCTTTGGAGCAATGGGCTTGTTCAGTTTACTTAGACCACCTTGAATGAGCAGACTCAATTGCACTTTCTTTCAGTCCTCACCAACCACAGTAAAAACATTCACATTCCCCTCATGAACAGCTGTTAGGAATCTGATTGGTTTTTCCTAGGCTTCCTTTGCTTAAAAGGAACAAAATTGGTCACAATACATTAATACCTTCTATTCTCAAGAGAAAGGAAAACAATTATGTTAGGGAGCTTCCTGAGGATTCCTAACAGCCTAACAGAGGTTTCCATGAAAATGGTGCTTTTGGTTTTTCTCATATCCCCTATTTTTTTGTAGGATTCAATAACAAAGGGAGATGGGGAGAGGAGAATAGCCTCCCCGCGACACACTCGATGTATTCAAAATAACCTCTCCTCATCTCCAACAACTTGGCCACTGTTATTCAGCCGTGCCATGTATGTGATGATTCCGTTCCCATAGTGAGTTTGTGTCTCAGATGACTCCTCACCAGTGTTCCAGGAAGCCCTTTTATCTTCTGATACAATAGACCCTGGGAGTTCACACCACACGCCACTCAGAATATCATGCCTCTTCTGATCTCTAGTGGTGAACAGAGTCTAAACTCCAGCTGGGACATCTAAGTGAATATCCAATGTAGAGATAAGCCAATGGCCTGGGCCAGAGGTATGCATACCTGCATGGCCAAAAATGACCACATCAGAAATTCTCCAGGGTGGAGAATAAGTACTAGTAAAAAAAATGATAGCCAATGTTTGAGTACTTATCATGTGGCAGAATTATTACAGGTGCATTGTATTTATGAATTACAACTGCATTGTATGTTTAATCGTTACAGCAATTAAGTGTCTATTGTTCTCTTTATAACAGAGGAAGTGGAGGATTGAAATTCAAAGATGTTGGACAACTTGCTCAAGGTGTCACAGCCAATAAACAGCAAAGCCAGGATTTGAAACCAAGTACTCTAGTACCAGACCCTAGCCTTTTAACCATCATGCTATTCTGAGGACAATAACAAACATCTGTTATTTCAGATAACTGAAACATTTAGATCTAAGTCTGTCAACTCTAAAAATGGAGATTCTCACCTCATTCAAGACCTTCAGTAAGTTCCTAGGAGAAGAACAAAAGCATCAGTCTCTGAGTGCTCTCTCAGCTTGATATCTTAGTGAGTTGTTACATGTGTTGAGTTTCAATACCCAGAAGCCACCATATTGGATGTGTGTGGCAGAAGCCAAGTTCAGTGCTTTAGAGTGATGGAAATATCCTTTCAAAAGATGACTCCAACCCTTTTTATGAATATTCTCTCTTAAGGCATCAAAAGAGAATAGGAAGGCAATGAATATTCCACTACATTTTCTACCTCCAGAAAGGTAAATCATGGTGTAAAATAACTCTCCTCTAATAGCCTACCTTCATGCTGCTTGACTGCTTCCTGCTTTCTGTTTCCCATTCATGATAAAATTCCACAATACTTGGCAAAATTATCCAAGTATTAGGTTGTCCCTAGTACTTATGAAACTGGCAGATTAAAAAAGAAAAAGAAAATCTATAACTGATAGATTTGAGAGCAAAAAAAGCTCACATTCTTTTTTTCTTTGTTTTAAATAAAATAAATTAAATGTAGATCTAGCCAGCACTCAAGAAATTTGATAAGGAACTCAACAATGGTCAATTTTCAATTTCAAGAGCCCTCTTCTCCTACTTCTAATCATTCAATATCTTAGGGATTTATGCAATCCAGAATAACAAAGGGAGACTAGTTTTTCAGGCCCCTGTGTAGTTTTTAGCTCAGGCCTACGTGGATTATTTAAAATTTCAGCTCTGATGTCATTCCACTCCTTCCTTAGCAACCTCAAACCCTGGAACCTTTAAGGCCTGAAAGCCCAGCCTACATGGGCACCATGGAGTCACCCTCCTGTGGGGGTTCACATTGTCTGCAGTTTTACAACACAACTTCTGATACCAAATGTGTAGGGTTTACCTCTCACCAATCAATTCTCCAACTCTCTGGACACCAGCTGAGGGTTCTGCAATTCAATTTCATTCTGACACTACCTACCTCAAATGAGAGCAGACCCCTACAAGTTAACATCTCAGTCCCACAAGACTTCCCCCTTTTCAGACATGAGTTGCAAGTCTCAGGTTACCACTTATACTTCTAACCAACTGGCTATAAATTGGGGATTTCCACAACCCTGTCTTCAGGTTCTACAATTTGCTAGAACAGCTCATAGAACTCAGGAAAACACTTCAGTTATATTTACTCATTTATTGTAAAAAATACAACTCAGGAAGAGCCACATGGAAGAGGTGTGTAAGGCAAGGTGCGGGAACGAGGGTGTACAGGAGCTTCTATGCCGTCTCCGGATGTACCATCGATCTAGCATCTGATGTGTTCACCAACCCAGAGGGTCCCCAAATCTTGTCATCTAGGGATTTCATGGAGTTTCATTATGTAGGAATGACTGATTAAATCATTGGCCAATGATAATTAACTCAACCTCCAGCTCCTCTCCTCTCCCTGGAGGTTGGAGGTCAAGGATGGGGCTTAAAGTTTCAATCCCCTAATCATGCCTTGGTTTTTCTGGTGACCTGTTTTATTCCCAGCCACTAGGCATCTCATTAGCATAGAAAAGACACACTCTTATTACTCCAGAGATTCCAACCAGGGACGAAAACCAAATATATAGTTTGTGTTATATCATGCATGGCAATCTGGTCTCTGTCTCCTGTGGTACTAATAATTTTTTGTCACCTAACTCCCAGACTCTAGAATCATCCAGAGTCAAGATCACCTTAGTCCTTGAAGTATACAGATTCTCATCCTTCCTTACGACAATATGGTAGAGCTTCTCTTTATTGTATTGAACAAATACTACATAATGCTTATTATGGGTCAAAAAACATTTTCTAAGCACTTTACATGTTTTCACTTATGTAATTCTCACAATAATCTTATGAAGTAAGCACTATGATCTCTGTTTGACAAATGCAAAAAAAAAAAAACTGAGGCACAGAGAGGTTCAGTAACTTGCACAAGGTCAAACAGTGGTGAAGCCAGGATTCAAATTCTCTATTTGCTCTAAAACAGAAAACACTGTTATCACCCACCCCCCGCCCATGCCACCACCCACCTCTGCAAAAAGTCAGTGCTTTAGAGACACAATGCTTACATCTCTCAGCCGAGAGAAATGAGAGATGCCTTTCTTCTCTGATGAGTCCATAGCAGGAATAACCTACCACTGCCATAGGATACTGAATTCCCCAGAAAATCATTGAGTTAGAGAAAAAAAAAAAAAAAAAAAAAAGGTCTCTAAAGCCCAAAGTCAGGCAAGAAGATCTCACATATAAATCGCCATGAGGGTGGGAAGAGCCAGGCAGGGTTGAGTGGTTTAAGGAGAATGGTCCCCACAGCCTGTGTTTGCCAGCCATGCCTAGGGCAGGCTTGTACCTTGAGGAAAGGGCAATGGGAGTGACTACAAAGAGCACCGAAGTCCCCAGAAAAATGATCCAAACTGGTCCTTGATTTCCCTTACATCTTAAAAGAGACGTGGAGGCTTGATTAGCAGTTTACGCCAGAGGCAGCAAAAGCAACCAGTGCAGAAAGCTGGAATTCATTATGATGGGCCACACGATGGGCTCCAGCACCAGTGTAGCAGCCACAAAGAGAGGATCTGTTGGAGCCATCCCAGTTTTTGCCTTGAAACCGGACAACCAGCCATGATGGGGACAGTTACATATCTACAAGACTTGAGAATCCAACAAGCTCGAGTTTGAATTCTGACTCTGCTATTCCCTTGCAACTTGCTCTTAGGAGAAATTACTATACTTCTTTACTTTCATCTGCTCTGACTTGTGACATTGGGATTATGTGACCTAACCCTGTGATTGTTGCCCATATTTAGTGTTATAATGTTTTTTAATTCACTAATTCAATGTCTGGTACATTAATACCTGACTCGTGATAGAAGTACCATGAGTATTATTTCTGAAATTTGCCTTACCTTCATTTCCTTATCTGTAAAATGGTGTTGCCTCACAAGGCTATTGGGAAGAATAATTAAATAAAATTAATAATTCAAAGTGCCTTGGAACAAAGGCACCAACACTATATAGATTTCTAAAAACAAAATGAGCCCAGCTTCTGCATACACCTCTCTTTCTCAAGCACCCCATAGATTTTTTTTTCATGAGGGCTTGCTGCAGAATGATTTAATTTTCTTGTTTTGGTGAATTTTTTAAAAGGAGAAATACAATGAAACTTTGTTTTATTGCTTATCTATTTCCACATTCAACATTTTCCTGTTTGTAATGTTACCAGTTCCTAGAAAAATGAAAACAACATGGTTTTCTATGTGTCTTTCAGTCTTCAAAGGACTCTCCTGCCTGCCCCTGGCAGTAGAGGCCCAGGACAAGTCTCTTTATGCTATTGTGTAGCGACGTTTTGCATGCTTTTAACAGCGTTGGCCTCTCTACCTGCATGGGTACTAGCTATCTTGGCAGCAGCAGGGCTGGCTTTCGTTGTTCCTGTGGAAGGCAGCCGTTTTGGCTGCTTCCATTGCAGCTGCTCAACTTCAGGAAAGAAAGAGACATGAGGGTCTGAGGCACCCTATATGCAGAGTTCTTTTTTATACATCAGTTGAATCTTTGAGAATCAACAATTATAATTACGTTGTGGTTTTTATGCTGTCATAAAGCAGTAATTCTGTTGGTTTTTAAAAGAACTTTATTGCTCCAAGGTAATTGTAGTACTGCTGATCATTTATTTGACTCACAGTGTTCAGATTTGACCCCTAGGTGTCTGTGCCAATAAAGAGTTTAAGCTGAAAGCCAGAGAACATTTAATTAGTCTTCACTTATAACAATCCAATGAGTTGGGTTAGCATTGAAGCGAAAAGGTTCAGTTGCCAAAGAAGGATGCTAATTTTATACGTACATGAAGAGAAGGTCCAGAAATAACTGTCTTACAACATGCTACTTGGAAGACAAGCATTTCAAGTCCACTAAATTAAAAGGTATAAGCATTCATGGTCAAATTTAGAAAGCTACTAAAATCTTCAGAATCTTTTTTTGAAAGCCTTTTTTGGAGCAATGCTCTCCACTGGCTTTTACTGAAGTCCAGATACATAGGTTAAAACTTGTATTGTATCCAATTTATATAAGCTTATTAAAATTGCCCTGTCCTTGTAGGCTGTTAATAATGATAAAACTTTCCTTAGAGTTATCATTTACGGCTGTTCACTCATTCCATGCATGTTATATTCAAAAGTATTGTGAGAACATACAGAAAGGTGCTCTCTAGGGATCACTTTCCACTTGATGGAGATAGCCTTTGTGCTCTAAACCCTCTACAGAAATGCCTTTAATAGACTGTCTAATTTGGAGGCATCATTTAACGAGACAAAATGGAAAATGTTATGAACAAAAGACATACATAAACACAAACATAGTCTTAAGAAGGGAGAAGTTTTATAAGCAAAAGGAAGTTATGATACAAATAAGAAAAGCAATACTGAATAAAATAATGATTTGCTGAATGTTAGACATTTATCTAAAATGCTATATGTATATTATCTCATGTACTCCTCACAAAACCCCCAATAAGCTAGGTTTTACTAACCCATTTTATAGATAAGCAAAGTAAAGCTCAAAGATAAGTAACTTGCCCTGTGGCATGTAACAGACAAGAATTCTGGAATTCAGCTCCTCCTGCATAAGATGACATCAGCATCGACAGAGCAAGGGTGGGAAGAATAAGAAGACATCCTCTCTCCCTTTTTTCAGAGAAAAGGAAGTGAGAAGGCTAGGAATCACCAGGAAACTTCTTACTTTGTTTACAAGTTTACTAAATTTAAACAATATAGGAAAATTTTTATAGCTTCATGTATAAGAATGCCATACAAATTCATGATCATGTCAATATTTTTCTTAAATATGCATAGTAAAATTTTAAGTGTATCCACCAAAAGAATAGAATTAGAGTATATAACTTTCAAACCAATATTGGAGGAACTATTCAATAAGAAAACAAAAAGCAAATGGTAATTCATTTTGAAAGGGTAGAAGGGAGAAAAAAGCATTTAAGAAAGCACAGAAAAGAACATAATAGACCCAAGTTTAAACATATTAATAATTACAATAAATGTGTTTGGACAAAATTCTTAAGTTAAAAGACAAAGATCTTTAGCTGGGATTTTAAAGTTTTGGTATATACTATTTACAAAATAATACTTGAATTTTAATACTATAGAAAAGCTGAAAATAAAGAGATGGAAAACAAACACCAATAATACTAACAAAAAGGACTATAATATTAACAAACAAAATAGATGTGAAGACAAAACACATTTCTAAGGATAGAATGCATTTATTTTCTATTACTGCATAACAAATTACCACAAACTCAGACTTAAAAAACATCAATTTATTATCTTACAGTTTCCATGGGTCCAAATTTGTCTAGGCTCTATATTCAGGGTCTTAAAAAGCTGATTTTAAGGTATTGGAAGGTTGAGTCCCATCTGGAGGCTTGAATAGGGAGAGATTTACTGCCGGCATCTGGTTATTGGCATAATTAATTCTTTTTGTTGGTCCAGGACTGAGATTTGTGTCATCTTGCTGGATGCTAACCAGGGACCAGGTTCTTGCCCTGTTGTCCCTTGTGTCAAACCTCTCTGACTTCTATTTCTGTTCTCAGCCAGAGAAACCTCTCCACTTTTGAAAGGCTTGTGTGATTAGGTTAGGCCCACTCAGATCATCTCTCTTTCTTAACACAAACATGGGATAAAAGCCATCAAATTCACATTTTAAGAATTACACTGGGTGTGTAAAGCAAGGAGGCAGAAGATCATGAGGGACATTTTAGAATTCTACCAACCACAAAGTGCACTGTCGTTATTGAATATGGGTTATTCCATGGAAGGAGCCTACTCTTCAATTAAAAGCTTCAGTTTGCCAGGAAGATAAAAACACCCAACTATCTATACTTCATTAAAACACCTCAAAACAAATAAGTCAATATTTGGTAGAACTCAAGGTGAAATGAGATATCTGTGATCATAGTGAAATGTTTCAATATACCTCTTACAAATGGCCAAATTATTAGTAAAGCTAGACTATTTGAAAAGCACACCTTAAGAATTTTGTGATTTTGAATATTCATGGAATATTGCAATAGAAGAAAAAAACATTCTTTTCAAACAAATATGTGCCCACTACAACCTAATAATAAATTTAAAGCTTACACAAAATGTGAGAATTTCTAGAGAAATGTAACCTACCAGACTTTCTCAAGAATTAGAAAGTCTGCATAATCCAATAACCTCTAAAAATTAATCAGTAATTAAAAATATCTCTACAAATAATCACAAATCCCAGATGGTTTTTTAAATGAGTCTACAAAACTTAAAAAAACAATAATTCTAAATTTAACCCAAACTTTCCAATACATAGAAAAAAGAACAAATATTTTTCAATTCAATTTATGCATCCAGTACAAGTTTAATATCAAAGCCAGACAAAAGAGAGTATAGGAGAAGTCATTTTTATATATGAACATAGATAAAAACTTTAATACAGTATATGGCAAAATAATTCAAGAAGCATATAAAAAAAGATAATGTATCATAATCAAGTTGAATTTATCACACTTATAGAAAGACATTATAACATTATAAAAGCTTATTAATATCGATTATGCCATTAAAATGTTAACAAAAAATATATATAATCTTCTTCATATGTGCAAAATAGGCATCTGAAAAATTTTAGTATTCAATAATGATAAAAAATTTTCGTAGCAAATTAGGAATTAAAATGTACTTAGCCTGATAAAGACTGTCACAGAAAAGGTAAAGCAAATATCTTTCTTAATGGGAGAATGTCCCTCTAAATCAGAAACAAGATAAGAATGCCCACTACCTATTTTATCTAAGATTGAATTTTAATTCCTAGCCAGTGAAATAAAACTGGAAAAAGGATAAGTGATCTAAGGGCCAGAAAGAAAGAAACAACAGTGTAATTTTTAAAAGGGTATAGTTTCAATATAGAAAAATTTCCAAAAATTACAAATTATTAGAAATAAGAGAGTTCAGCAAGTATAGATTTGAGATTCTTTTAGCAATAAATATAAATGAATCCCTACCTAACACTCATTACAAAAATTAATTACCTAAAGATTAAAATAATATGAAAGACCAAATATAATATTTTAAAGTAAATATGAAGAATATATTTATGACCTAAGATGTAGAAGTCTTTGTTAAATAAAACAGAAAGGCATTAGCAATGTAAGAAAGGGTCAACAAATTAAACTAGTCTAAAAATAAGATCACCTGCTTATCAAGTCACCATAAAGTTTATAAAAAAGATAAGCCAGAAAGTGAAAGAAGATAGTTGCAGTATAATTAACAAAGAATTAATCTCCAGAATATATAAATTCACAATTCATAAGAAAAAAAATCAACAACCCAATTAATTAAAAATGGGCAAAAAATATAATCAGAAACATTTCATGAAAGCAAGTGCAAATAACATGTAAACATAAATATATGGTCAAATAACTCAAGAAACAGACTCTGAGATTGAGATTTATGTGTAAAGAATGCTTCTAAAATGAAAGATAATAATAAGAATAGATATTTACAAAATATAGACCTATATTTATCAGATAATATAATGTGTCATGTATATGTATAATATATTGGAACATGTATGTACTATGTTTATTATACCATTGTAAGACATTTGGTCCCATCCAAAAAATCCACTGAGACTTTGGTCCACGCCAAAAGATCCTTGATATTTGGTCCTACTTAAAACATCCATTCAAACATCTGGTCCACATCAACAATTCTTTGATATTTAGTCTTGTCCAAAACATCCACTGAGACATTTGGGCCATGATTCATTAAATAATACAAATATTTACACCAGGAACCTGGGTGATAACTTGTTTGTTACTTTACTGTTCATCTTTTAACACTTTAGTAAATTAATAAATCTTCAAATTGAAGGATGATGCACTACCATAAACTTCTGAAATTTTCTAGGTCAGCCTTCCATGGCATTGTTCACCCTATGATTGTTATTCGGTAATGACCTATAAACATTCCAAGTTTCTACTAGAAATCTTGGAAATTCTTGTCTTCTACCTCTGCCATGCCTTCCACAGACGTGTACTCTCTCAACATAATCCATTAGGTCATCTACATTTTCTTCTGCATTCTCTACAATGTTCTAAAAGCTTTATTTAGATATTCCAAAGGTACACATGGAAGTCCAAACAACATGGATGCACATTTATGGTTATTACTTTTTGTTGTCACATACTCACTTGTTAGACCCAGGAAGCTATTTTTCACCACAGTGACTGTGAAAAGTGAAACAAGCATTCTTCTACTTGTGCATTTGGTAGGAGTAGTTGAATTGAATTCATATTTGCAATCTCAAAATTCTTTGTGCACAATTAAGTGTTCATGTCGAGATTTCTTCCCTGTGCAAATGCAAATACTTTCTCATTCATACATCTGTGTCTTCTCGCCTTTCCATTGTCAGTGCTTAAATCGATGGCATAGTATAACCCAATACTGCACTATGCACAGTAAATAACTGAGAAAACTGTGTTGGTGCTGCCTTGAAGGTGCCATCAGTAAGTAATGTGGTCTTGGCACCTAAATATCAAATATTATGATGTGTGTGTAAATAAGAATTCTTTTGTCATCTCAAGCATCAGAATCATGCATAAGAAATGGTTCTCCGATTAGGTCACTTTATGTTTCTCTGGAATTTCAATTCCATATAATGAAGTTGGGTTTGGAGGTCAATGTCTGTTTTGAATTCTATTTACTTGCCTTTTTAATGAGTTTCTTTCTGGGAGCATTAACAGGACTTCTTCATCATGAATGTCACAGAGAGTTCTTCCAAGTTCCTGCAATGTTCTGCATGTCATTTTAACCTATTTGAGGTTTTTTCTTATTGCTCCTTCAACATCATCATTGTGCTGATGTTTTCCTATCTCTTCTTAAATGATTGTAAAGTTATCCAAATCCCAACAACTACTTGTACATTGAGCATTGCAGATTCTCCTTTCTTCACACACCAGTACCTTGTATTTCTATTTCTCTTAATTAAATGGAAATGGTAACACACATCAATATAATGTCGCATTGACTTTTCTTTTTTCTGAGTATTCCATTTTTGCCATATTCTGCTGAGAATTTTCAAATAAAAATGTTATATTGCCAAGTAACAGAAAAAGAATTTTTTTTTTGTAGCCATATGACCATCAATGAAGTTGTCTTACCAAAGAAATCAAATCTGGATTGGATTAAGCCTTTAACATACAGAATGTACTGTATATACTATATACTAACATATAAAAATACAGAGGACATAAGAGCACATAAAGGACACCACAGGGACACAATCAGCAAAATCCAGACTCTAGGAATCGTTATACAACAAATAACCGTGCAAAGAATAAATCAAGAGGAGATTCAATGTATGCATCATCTTTGGATTCTGATTCAAACAAAGTTTAATAAACTATTAAACAATTGGAAACATTAAGAATGACTGAATATTTAAAGATATTTTTAAGAGAAATAATGGTATTATGATTATATTTTTAAAATGCAACCTAATTCCCTCTCGGGCAGTTGGATTTGGGCTGAAGAACAAAAGGATTTATGGAAAGTGTAAAGGAAAGATATGCTAAGGATGCTTTTTTTTTTCTAAGTTTGCAAGAGGATATCTATAGAATAACAGCAGATGTCCTAGGAAAGAATGCAAAGCCTCACTCTCTTTCAAGATTCTAGGGCTATTCATAAACTGTTCAACTATTTTATGTCATCAGCAGAGTTCCTCCAGTGAATTACAGCCTTCTATCCACTTTGGGACCATCTATTACAAGATGCAACTAGCAGCCAAGATGCAGTTGGCTCGTTTCACTAAGTGTTTTCATAAACAGATTTATAATGAGAGGGAATGCATTTTTATCCATACTAAGCAGGGCTGCAGAGAACTCCCCAAAATTATTAGGGAGCTACTATTAATACAGAGGCAATTTGCAGAGCCTTCTTCCTACCAGATAGTAAAACAGCTCCCAACCCTGCTAGCTTTTTAAAATCTACTAAACAATGTGAAGCCACAGTTTCATTTTTTTTTCTGGCTGGAGATGGTAGAAATGTTCATCACCCAGTGTGAAGTAATATGTGAAACAGGTGTTTTATTCCCTAGCAGGTAAAATGGGTTTGATTCCTGTGAGATGTAGACATTTCAAGGCTACCAGCAAGAGGTCCAGATGGTGTGTATTTTCATATCTAATATTATATAAAAGATTTCAAATGTATCCTGACTCTTAACAAAACCATAAATTTACAGCTTATTGCCATGCTGAACAGCTCTGGTAGCTACTAATTAGTATTACTGTTTTTGCTTTGCTCTTCCAGGGAGCACTAGCATATCCAAGCCTTTCATTTTTAGCTTCTGGTAAAAAGACAAAGAATTCCAGGGTAGGAGCCCATCTCACTTCAGGGCCAGCTGTGTGAAGAACATTAAAACCTTAGGGGAGTTTTCAGAGCCATGAGGGAAAACACAGGTCCACCTTTTAAGAAAAAACACTTTCAACTTTGAGGGCAGAGGCTTTTGCCTAGTTGTTCCCTGTTTGGTCATGCAACAATTCTAAAAATATTATTGAACATATTTAAGAATAATGACACCTCTAGCAAGCATTATTGCAAGTTTGTTGTGAGCTGGGCATCTTTTTTTTCCCGATTACACTACATAGAATACTCTTAATCACCCTTGGAGACAGCAGTAGTAGCTCTGTGTGACACAGGAAGCAACTGAGGCTTAGAGAATTTCAGTCACTCACTCAAGAGTCAACTCAGGTCTAACAAGTAGCAGGGCCCTCGTTCTTAGTAACAGTCTGCTTCCTCTTTTCTGTGTTGCTGGCAGTCCGGAAGGCACAGTGCACAGTATGCACATAAGGAGCCCCTTGGTAAGAGTTCTGTGGGATCTATAGAAAACACCATTATGAAGAAGGGAAGGCAGATCAGAAAAATAGTGGGGCAGAGTTGTTTCTACTCTAGAAAACAACGATCAGTCGGGGTCTAGATGCAGGGTAATGAGGCAGCCCATGGTCCTAACAACCACGGGCAGCGTTTAACCTCCTAATCCGGTTATCTTGCCTCCCACTCTGATGTGCTAATCAGTGAATCAGTCACAGCTCTGTGAAGGGAACACTTTGCTTCTTAAGAATATTTACTATGCTCTACAGAGTGGGGAGAAAGAGAAAATATAGGAACTAGTACTTCAGGGGGCAAACTCCATGATCTCACATTGTTTATTTTATGAGCAAGTTCTTGCTTTCTTTTGAGAATTTAATAGGACTGATTTCTTATGTCCTGATACCCCAAGGTTTAAGCTTCCTTGACACCAGACTATGCAAATATCCCAATTCCACTTCATTCTTGAGAGCACAGAGAGAACATAATGTGGAAAGAATCCAGGCTGCTGCTTCTGTCCCTGGGTTTGGCCTTAAAATTGCTTTTGTGCTTGTTAGCCAGTGCTTTCACCTCAGCGGGATTCACTGTTCTCATCTCCAGGAATCTTTGTGTGAAATATGTGTAGTTATTCTTTATATAACTTTGAAAATTGGTAACTTATGCACATCCCATAGCTTGAAAGAGTAGGTTTATCAGAATAATAATAAAATGATCAGTGTGGGAGGGACATAATTGATTGGATAGAAACCCTTTAATAGAGGGATTTTGGAATCCTTCTTCTAAAAATAAAAACATGGCTACAGTTCACCATAATCTTACCTTGCAAGGCAGCTCTGAAATGGAAAAGTAACCCAAGGGAACTATAAAGAAATCTGACCACATTTCTTGGTGAGTTTTGTGGACTGAAGTTCATAGTTTTATCTTCATAGTTAAACCTAGTTAAACCTTTGAGGTAATAGAAGCATTGGTATCTTAAATTTCTAGAAGAGACAAGGGGCTACTGCATGAAAAATCAAAGCCCTTAATTTTTAATCATTACAATGACTCTTACAGACGACATAGCTGGGCTTTCGTTTTTGTTCTAGTGTGGTAGTTTTTCGCACAAGTGGAAAGATCTTGATGAGTAGGGTCTAAACAGGTTTTCCACTTTCATGCTCTATCAAATTCCAAAGGAATGCTCATCTTCCCTTTCTGTTTAGATGCACAGAGTCAGATGTGAATGGGATGGATGAGAGCTAGTTGCCTTCCACAAGCAATCTCCCTAAATCCATTTGCAGCCTATGGCTCCAGATTCTGATTCCATTTCTCAGTGATTGCGAGTTTTCTGCCATATCTTCTCCCCCTTCAATTCCTGCAGTATTTGCATTTTGTGTTCTTATTCTCTTAATGCCTGAGCAATTTGAAACTCTCATATATAGGCAATTCCCAGTTCTCGTTCCTGAAGCACTGTGATTCCCTTTCAGCTTTTCAGAGACACGTGTGCTGGGGAAGGCATGGAGCTCTCCTTCTCAATCTAATTTGTGATAAGGATTTCCCCCAGGTACACCCATTCCATGGTCCCTGTGTTGCTTTGTGCCTGGTTGACATCCTTTCGGAGAGCGTTTGTATTGCTTTTTCATCTCAGAAAAGATACTCTAGTCACAAACCAGTCATCTGCCTGTTATGCTGTATTTAGAACAAATCACTCTGAAACAAAACAATGACGATGACAACAAAGAGCTACACTTATTTTTTTCTAGACTTTTAACAAAATGTTTGATGCGGAGATTTCCAAACAATTAATGTGAAATTGGGGACTGTTATTTACATGATTTATTTATCATATATAGAGAACTCAGCTGGAGTGCTGCTATCAGTGATGCTCCCAATGAAATTTTAGCAGAGTGGGAAAATCAGTGAACTGTTTAAGAGGCCAAACATTTTCAAAGGATAGAAGTTAACAGAAATCACAGCACTTAAAAACCACGAGGTACAGGAAAGTCTACCCCACACCGCCAAAGGGTACATATTGCTTTGAACACTTGCTTTCATAGTCACAATTTTAAAAGGAATCTCTTGTAGGTCAATAAATATCCTAATGTTTTTCATAGCCTTTCATGTCATAAATCAAGGACATCTACCTGTGTACATGTGTGCACATACACAAAACAAGGGAACGAGAGAATGTGTAACAGCAAGCACCTTTTATAAAAGTGAGACTCCAGACCTGGAAACTCCCCAGCTATCATAAACATTATAAATCCAAAATTGAATACTCAAAAAGAACCCAACCTTTTTTTCGTGAGTAGTTTTTCAGACTCTCAGCACAGGCCACGCGAAATCAGCAGGGTTTCCATTCCAAAGGGTGGTACAAAAAGAGGCCAGAAATAAAAAAGAGCAATGGTACACACACACAATAGTAAAAATGAAATGGAGAAGGTGTGAAGTTAGACGCTTGATTTATGTGTGGAAAACTAGCGCCAAGAATATTGTTATGGGCCTGGCTCCTAGAGAAAGATTTGTTAGCAAAAACTGTCTCTAAATATTTATGCTCAGCTAAATAATTGCTAAATAATTCCAGTTCTCAGCTTGAAATTTAGGATCAGTACTAGCCTAAATTAGTAGATCTGTAAGATGGCATATTGGTATTTTATCCAGCAGTACTCATGCTCAATGATACTTTTAACTTTCAGCATATAATTAATATCCTTATAAAAGCCTTTTCATGGTCCCACATAGGAAAGCTTCCTTTGGAAATATTTCCCTAAATAAACAAAGCACTTAAAGCAGTCCATTCAATAGCATTTGTTTTAAGATTATTAAAGACATAGAGAGTTTTGGCTTTCACACTGTGTGCGAATGTGGATTCTTTCATCTGCTGATTCTTGCATGTGGAGAGGTACATTGGGCATGGGGGTGGCGATGGCTTATTTCTTCATCATCTAGGACATTACCTTCCTGAGAATCAGCATATGTTTCTTACATTCCTTTATGGCCCTGACATTTGGACCTTGGCCTTTGATGCTTAGTAAACCCAAATTTAAAACTCCAATCCTCAGGGACTCTAGAAAAAAATATTTTGTATGAACCAAGGGACACAGAGGATACATCATCATTTAATTCAACTGCCAGAGAAACACCAAAAAATTTCTCACATTCTTCTCATATCAGAACAGGGACTGTTGTTGAATTTTGATCAAAAATTGAAATACTCATTTAAAAGTTGAAATGGAAGCCCTATACTTATACTTTCTCTCTCTCTCTCTCTCTCTCTCTCTATCTATCTATCTATCTATCTGTCTCTCTATTTTTCTTTTGGACACTGTAAACATGTTTTTAAAAATAACATTGAGGAGATCTAGGGTCTAAAGTGGACTCTGCCATCACAAAGTTCTGTGAGAAGTCACTCTCCCTCTTTGAGCTTTAGTGTCTTCATCTTGAATAGGAGGTTGGATGTGATATCTTGGGAGCCTTTTCACTTGATTCTACCCTTCAACTACTCATCTTTGACTTCTAAAAATCATGCTGCAGGAACAAAAAGTATAACAGAGAAGAAGAAACTGATGGAAGAAACAAATTCAGCTGAAGATAGGGAGGGGTTTATATAAATGTTTTATTTTCAAGGTGTATAAAAGAAACTTGGACCTTAGCTTTTGATGTAACTATCTCCCCTTGAGAAGCCACATCATGAAATTTTAGTAAAGAGCAAGGATCCAAGAACTCTCTTGCTGACTCTATAACTTATCTCACCTGCTCACCATCTGGGTGAATTTCTCAGCATCCCTTTGCCTCAGTTTCCTCATCTGTATAAATAGAGAGAATAACAAGATCTGCCTCAAAAGGTCATTTGAAGATTAAACAAAGTAACATGTGGAACATAATGCTTGCCACAGAGTAAAAACTCAATTCATGTTACCTGTTGTTATTGTTCTCTGACTGAGCTGCAGGAAAACAATGTGTTGATGTTACTCAAAGACATTTTGAGAAAGGATAAAGAAAATTATTTAGATACAGCAAATACATGTGTATAGTTTCCTGTGTTTTTTGGGGAGTTTTGTAAGCGAACATGAAATAGAGAGGTTTTTCTCTCCCTACCAGACAAGAGCTACAGAGATGGAGCTTGGCAATCTAAAACAGATCTATTTTGTCCACTAATGGAGAAATAACATCATGTGCATTTCGAAAGCTCTGGATCTGTTTAAATCAATTAAAGTAAAGTTAATGCATTTTAATATCTGAGCTCTTTCCTTATCGAGATAACTCTGCAATGTTTTCTTCTCAGACCCCAAAGTGATGAAAAATACAATCATTTACTCTTATTACATCTTATAACTGTGGCTTCAGGAATTTTGTTTGTTTGTTTTAGTTGCAAAGTCACAAGAAGACTTTATGTGGCTCTAGAACGGCTGTTAGTTTTCATACCACAAGACATAAGGGCATTTGTCTTTTCTAGGTTGCTATTGTTTCCATTCTGGAGATAAATGTGCACTTGATAAACCTATTTTAATGATGCTAATATTAATACTTCAGCAGAATACTTATATTTGCTAGTAACAGCTTTAAAGAGTTCATTGAGATTTTGTCATCTCATACATTTTAATAGAATATTAAATTTGCAAGTAACAAGAAAAATATAGTAGATCTACCCTCACTTCCTTCACATCCACATAATTTTTACCAGTGGAATATTTGCTGTTCTGTACCCTTTGTTGTCCAGTCAATATTCTGGTGAGTGGACAAGTGTGAAGCACAAAATTGTAGTGTAAACAAATGAGAAACATTAAAAGTATGCTAAATATTATAGCCAGTTTATTATGTAAATTTAAACAGTGTAGGAGAAAGAAATTGCTTGTTAAATTAGTCTGTTTTTAATTCACTCTGGCATTGTTTATTATATGCCATTGCCAGATATCTCAGAAATAGACTTCTTTAGAACCTGGAGGTTTGGGAATGCCAGCTGATGAACAGAGTGGTGTAAGGGGCTTGGAGGCAATGATGGAGATAATTTGTCTTGTGACCATTTCCGTTGTACAGCTCAGGCCTTCTGGAGGGTGCAGACAATGGAGTGGGGGAGAAAGGGAGGGAGGGAAGGAGGAAGGAAGGTAAGTGCTGATGGACAGTTTATTCCAATATGAGCACCCATTATATCAGTCAGGGAGTTGGGTGATTTTTAACTATATCCTGCTAGTGGTCTTCATAAAAGCTATAGTCTAGAGGTTTTCTAATAAGAATTAAATGAATACATTCCACACACAGTAGATTTAATTAGCCAACTGTGAAAATATCCACCAGTTTGTGACTCAAGAGTTTAGGAATACCTAAAGAAATCTCAAAGTAACGAGTTACCTGGGGAACATCTTAGAATAATGTATCAGAAACTCAACCTCAATGTAGGAAGGAGAGACCTGATCTGGTGTGCTGCATCCTGTTTGAGAACTGACAACATATAAAGAACAACTAAAGAAAAATAAATTGGTATTTCTGTTTTCTGGAAGTCAAGAAGGGCGATCCCCCCAATAGGATATTGGGAAAATTCATCTTCTGGACAGATAAATCCTAATTTTGAAGACTTCTCAGCCTACCAAGTTTAATGCTGTTAAATCTGCGCATCCCATTTCTAAATATTTCAGATTTGCTAGTAACTCTGATTTGCATTTGGCATTCGCTCCTATGCTTCTTCTCTACTTAGCGGCCATACCATCCAGTAACACAGTCCTTTTACCTCCTGTGCCCTCTGTGCCATCTGTCTATAAGAAGAGAAATTTATTCATTCTTTCAAAGTTTCACCTCCATGTAGCCCTTGTGATACTTTGCTCCTGTTTCCATGGGCACTCCCCCTTGCATCTTCTCCCCCTGGGGGTAATCAGTTCCCACCTGCTTACAGCATGGTTCCATTTCCTTCATAAGAAAAGAGAGCCTTCTTTTGTTCCCCATCTGCCTTTTTTTTTTTTTTTTGGTATCTATTGTTTTTACTTAACCACTGAAACTCTTGTAAAGTACGTCAGCAGTATGTGCTTTTGTTTCCTTACTGCTCACTTATATCTAAATCCTATACATTCTGATTTGGGTGCCTACCATTTCACAGAAATCGGAATGTTGAGGTCACCAGTGACAGTTTAGTGAGAAAATCCAGTGCCTTCTCTCTGCTTGACTCTCCTTTCTCCTTCTGTGTCATGTGACTCTATGTTCCATTTCCTAGTCTGGAAATTCTCTCCTTCCTTGACATTCATAGTACCGCATCCCTCTTGCTCCTCAATCTCTGATTGCAATCTCTGATTGCTGCTTTTATGTTTCTTTTGCTTATCTTTTCAAAAGTACTTCATATGTATATATGCTTCGTATATATTATCCAGAACTTTAATGGGCTAAGTATGTGATAATTGCTATTTTACAGATCAAGAGGCAGAGGATGAAAGAATTTAAATACTGTGCTCGAAGTCACATGCCTCATAACAGATGGAGTGAGTGAGGATATGATACCAAAGCCCCGTCCTATGCAGTCTTCATGTGATGACTTCAGAAGACTCCAAAATGTCTTCTTCTCAGAGCCCAAGGTGGTAAAAAAAAAAAGAGAGAGAGAGACTCATTACTCTATTGCATTTTACGATTGTGGCTTTGAGAATGTTTTTAATTTGTGAAGTTGTAAAGCTACAAGCAATGGTATTGGAACTCTTTTACCTCCCAAGCCAACCATAATCTATGTATCTGTCTGCTTCTGGACCCACATTTTCAGCTTTTTTTTCCAGTATGATAGAAGAACCAACTCCTTCCATTTGTGCTCTGTATTCCTCTTATTCTGCTTTCTGAAGGTCCTCCCTTCTACCCCCTAGTTTCATCATTCTTTTCCTTCGCTATCACATGGGCTTCAGCAGCAGCTAAGCCTGCTCTGTTCTTTCTCATTCTAAAAGGGGTTCTCTTTTGTGCCTATATCTCATTGCAGCTTCTGCCCCATTTCTAAAGAAAGTCTGCACTCAACTGTCTCCATTTCTTCTCATCTCCTTTATGTTTCTATATGTTCTGTTCTGGCTTCTGTCCCCACTCTTTAGCTGAAACTGCACTTGACAAGGTCTTCAAGACCTGCTGTGGATAGCGTGACACCTTCCTGTCCTCAGTTTTCTTGCTCCTCACGCTGCTTCCATGCTGCCCACACTCCCGGTTTTCCTCTGACCTCCCCAGACATTTTTTCTTTGTCTCCTGTGCTGGCTCCACTCTCTCGATCCCACTATGTCCCAGGGCTTGGTCTTTGGCCCTCTTTTATTTCCCCTCTAACTCTATTCATCATTGATGATTTTATTCAGTCTTGTGGATTTAAATAACACCTATTTCATGATAATATCAAACACATCTGACCAGTATTTTTCTGTAGGCTCCAGATTTATATATCCAACTATCTGTTGTTTAACATTCTGATTCAGATATTAACTGGCATTTTAAGTTTAACATAGCTAAATAAGAAATCCTGTTAACTTACCACAAACTTGCCCTTTGGTAATCTCAGCTTCCGTAGATAGTACTATCAATCCCCCTCAGCTACTCAATGTAGAAATTCAGGAGTCATCTTTGATTTTTCCTTCTTCCTCACTCCCAACAGCTAATCAATCAGCATTCCAGTCATTTCTCCTTTAAATTATATTTCAATTCCATCCTGATTTTCAACTGCATTGTCACATTTAACTCACTTACCCTGAGATCTTAACTTTTGAACAGGCATCCCACCTTCCATCCTTGCCTCCATTCAATCTGTTTCTCACACAGAAGCCTGTACTTTAAAATATTAATCAAAACATGCCATTTCTTTCTTATCTTTTTAGTGATTTCCCATGGAGCTTAGCATAAAGCCCTACTGTTTCTCACAGCTTCCTCCCCGGCCATATCTTGTGCCCCTCACTCCCTCTTTCACGTTCCTCCAGCCACATTCACCTCTTTTCTTTCCCTCACACACATCAGTTCTTTCTTGGCTCAGAGCCTTTGCACTTGTTGGTCCCTCTGCTTTGACAAAAGTTGAAGTCTTTTAAATTTTAGTTAAAATGCACTCTCATCAGACATGTCTATCCAACTATCTTCTAAAAACGTGGCCATCTCAGTCTCCAAATGGTCTCTATTACATCCTCTTATTTACTTCCCTCAGGTTTTTATCACAGTATAAAAATGCCTTTTTTATTTATCGTTGGTTCTCTGTCTCCACCCTGTAGTCTAGCACTGTCTGAGAGAAGTTTCTACAATGTCGACAGTGTTCTTCTATGCTGTGCCCTATAGTAACTACTAGCCACGAGTGGTATTGGTCACTTGAAATTTGACTAGTGGGACTGAGGAACTGAATTCTTAATCTTTATTCATTTAAATTTAAATTTAAATAGTTACTTGTGTTTAGTGGCTATCAAAATGAACAAAATAGCTCTCAGATGTACATTCCATGAAGGCAAGGATCTTTGTTTAATTCATTCACTGCTGCTTGCTATCCTCAATGCTTACAAAAGTAATTGAAATACAGACAACACTCAGTAATATTTGGTTAATGATAAATTTTAAAAAATGAGATTTTTTTGGTTGGCATGAGAATCTGGAAGCAAAAAGAATTATTTCTAACTGTCGCATGCTTTGTAAGTGATACAACCTTCTTAGAAATGTGTTTTGACTATATATGGCTTTCCTGAGATCTTTAATTGAGATTCTGAGAGAGGAACTCAATATTGTAAATTAAATTTGTGACCATGTTGAAAACATGCTTGATTCTTTTGCTGTGTTTTGTTAACCAGTGATACAATTATGCTATCTGTGGAGTTATCATATGTAATTAATGAATTAATCAATTTACTTAATTCACGGGCAGAAAGATATTCTGTTTTCTAGTGTTGTCTACTAATTATGCAGTAAATCAAGGCTTTGAAGAGTTTCAACAACCATTCATTTTTTATGAATTAATCTTTCTTTGGCTTTCTTCTCTAGGGGTGAACAAATAATGCAAACATCGACCTAAGGATACATGAAGTCTGAATGCTAAGAGCATGCAGAAGATGCAATTGAATATAAAAAATATATGAAGTTAATTTTCAAGTGGTGGTGTAATGTTGCTGGGCACAGACAGGGTCAGACTGTGCCAAGAGTAGGCGAAACCCTGTGGTACAAAGACAAATAAGAAGTAAGGCCTCCCTTTGCTAGAAAAAAAAATGTTAAATGAAATATATAATAAAAAAAAAGCCTATGCAAGCAATAAATGTAATAAAAAAACAGAATGCATGATTAAAGTTTGCCAATTTTGATATTAGTGCCAATCTAAGAAGAACTACCCCTACTGCTACTACTACTGGTACTACTACTGCTACTGGTGTGATACTATGAGAGCCTACTATGAACTGAGAATTATACTAAACACTTCACATACGTGATTCTATTTAATGATAAGATCAATTCTATATGCTGACTTTTTATTTCTTCATTTTATAGATGATAAGGCTGAATTTAGACTCATAGTTTGTAAGTGGTGGAGCTGCAGTCTGGTCCCAAATAAATCCGACTCCAAAGCTTGAGCTTTTAAAAGGAAAAAAATGTTAAAAATCTGATACTCTGTATGGCATTTAAATATAGACACATGAGAGTTTCTAGGTGTAAGGAATATGATTCAGTTTTGAATATGACATTTTTATAAAGTGATTTCTCTTTTTGTGATCCAACTGTCAGTATTCACGGTCTAGAGCAAAAGCAGGTTATGTAAACATAAATGTAAATGAAAAAGCAAGTTAGATGTGAGACAATATGGAGTGGTGAAACCTGTGGCAAAATAAAAAAAAACATTTGCCTAATGAAAGGCACTATAATTTATTTTAAGATGCTGTTATCAATTGAATTGTATTTCCCCTGAAAAAAGATATTTTAAAGTCCTAACTCAGAGTACCTCAGAATGTGACTTCATTGGTAAATAAGGTCACTGGAGTTATAATTAGTTAAGACTCAGTCATAAAGGAAAGAATGGTCATGAGGGGAAGGGAAGTATGGTGGCCCCTAACCAGTTAAGGCTGGTAGACATATAAGAGAAGAATAGACACAGATAGGGGTACAGAGAGAATGCCATGTGAAGACAGGGTTGGAGTAATGCATCTACAAGCCAAGAAATACCAAATATTGCTGGCAAACCATTAGAAACTAAGAAGAGACAAGGAAATATTTTCTACAAATTTAAGAGGGAGGATGGCCCAGCTGACACCTTGATTTTGGACTTCTAGCCTCTAGAACTATGAGAAAATAAATTTCTGTTGTTTCATGCCACCGAGTCTGTGGTACTCTGTTACAGCAGCCCTAGGAAAGTAATATGGATGTACTGAAAGGACCATCCATTATCTACATGAGCATATCAAGTATACTTGATTTGAACCAACTTAAACCCTAAACACAATGCTCTACAGGACAAATATAGTAATTGATTTTGAATAAATAAAAGCAAACTAAGGAATAGCTCTGAATTTCTGATTTCATATGACAACTTATAGAGCATTTAGTATGTGCTATATGCTGTACTAAGTGCTTTGTAAATATTAATTAATTCATTCCTCATAATAATCCTATTCATTAGGAATTAGTACTATCATCTTCATTTTATACAGGGGGAAATGTACATAGAGGTTAAATGACACCAACAATTACACAGCTAGTAAATGGCAGAGCTGGGATCAAACCTAGGTATAGTCTGGTGCTCTTGACCACTGCACCATGCCAAATTAAAGCATCATCAATGCTTTAATTCCACCCTTATGTTTAGTGGCTGTTACATGAATGTTACACTTTGTCTATATTTATCAAGTCTGTTACAGAGGCTCTGATTACCATACTTCCTTCAGGGATGCTCAATGCCTTTTGATGTGCTTCTTTGATATGGAGAGAGAGCAGCATCAGTTCAATTGGTCCCTTTCTATAATAACCATGACTTACTCAAAGATCTAAAGTTAGTAACAACATCTATTCTAACTGCATATTAAAAATCTGGAAAATTGACTCTAGGATATATTCAAGATCCTCTTGGATCTGTCATGAGGCATAGTTAAGTAAATCCCCATTAATTTTTTTCTTTTACCTTGATACATATATGTGTGTAGACCCCTTGCTGGTAGAGCTACATGGAAATTATGTAATAAGTACAAATAGTGTAACAGCAGACTTCCTCTTCCAGAATTTTTACTTTTCTTTCATCCTTGAACTCTGGGTCTATAATTGACTCAGATCTGGATTCTAGTGAAGGACTATTGGTTTTTAGGGTGATGGCTCAAGCTGGACTTTCAGTTACCAAAATTGCAGTGTTTCTGCTTATTAAATAAATCAAAGAAAGCTAAAGGGTGGTTGCTTATTAATTTTAATCCTTTTAGCACTTGCAGAAATATCTGTAGGTTGACATTGCCTCAAAAATTTGATTGCCTAAGCAGCCATGATGCCTATAAACAGGTGGCATTTGATCTCTCTGCCTCCATGAGATCATGCCCACTAAAATTAGGAGTCCCCTATTGTAGCCTTTTCTAAGAGTGTTGCCATCCCAAAGAGAAAAGCCAAGAGGGTTTTTGCTATGATTTTGTGCTCAAAGCCTTCCTGAATGAGAGAATCCTCTAGGCTCGCCAGAAGGATATATATAGGGAGTAAGTGGACACCTAGTTTCTGGTTCAGCAGGTCTGAGGTAGAGCTTGAGAGTCTGCATTTCTAACAAGTTTCCAAATGATGCTGATGCTGATGCTGCTGGTCCAGGAACCACACCTTGAGAATCATCACTCTACATCATCTATATCACAAGATTTCTGGCTTTTCGATATAACTTACTGAAGAAGGTTTTAAATCAGTTTGCGTTAACCAAACTAGAGAGCTTTTAGAACCACAGCTAGCTATCTGAGCTAACACACTGAAGGCAAACATTCTGAAGGCACATTTATATAAAATAATTCAGACTGTTCCATGCTTTCTGATCAAGTACCTTCAAAATCCACCCCTATAAATAAGCCATAGATTTTTATAATTTATGTTAGCAAGTTGTACATCTCATTTCTTTGCTCTGACTCCATATTTTTCACCCCTGTCTGTGCTGATATAAGATTCTGGATACTGGCCTGTAATGATTGTAAGGGTAGGAGTGAGGTAGCTATTATTAGTCTGCTCTCTGCTTCCTCAAACAATGAAAGTTTTTCAGAAGTTGCTGGTGGGTTTAGGGTATTGCAAGCACTCTGAATCCTCTCCAGATATCACCATTCTTATTGTCAGGACTGAGGCCACTACCTAACCTTCATATAAAAAGCTATATGTGGCTGTGAATTCAACTGCCACTATAATTCAGCAGCTCTGTGAATAATACTCTGGCCTTTGTATCTCGGTGATCTTAGCCCTTATCGACGTGAGGCAAGAGATTCAGCATGGACAGGATAGCTTCTGCATTTCATCTGGGGCACTTGTGGCAGGAATTTATGCATTTCAATTAGTCATTCTCTTACCTTAAAGATAGCCAATGCTATCTTTACTCTAGTTCCTGAACTCCTTATGCCTTTTTAAGTTGTTCTGTGAAACTGAACAACTTATTGTACCTGAGATATTTGTTTTTAATGGGCATATGATGCCAAGTATTCGGAGGTGTTGATATGTTATTTTGCCATTATGTCTCAATGTCTTTTTCCCAATTACCAATTCCAAATATTACATATTTTCCTGATGGTGTTAGCAGCCCCTACTCCATGTTATGATTTTTGTTTCAGGGTTCTTTGGTTGCAAACAAAAGATTCCAAGAAACAAGAATGTATGGTCTTACTAAGTAGATATCAAATGGCCCTTAAAATTACAGGAAAAGCTTAAATTGAAGTTTTGCAAAGTACTAGAACCAGATCATCTCCGGATAGCTAGGTAACAGAAATTAACAAACAGTCTCTTTAGAGGTGTATGGCCAAAATGAATGACCTGCAACTATTTGGGGTCTTTGAGGAATTGTGCTCAATATTCACATTACAGGAGGAAGGAGACACAATCACATGCCCAACCTTTTGCCAGGAGACATCATGTCACCTTGAGTAAGGTTCACCAATATTCTATTCAGTTAGAAAGGAGGCATTTCCCAAGGCAAAATTAGGATGTTATTTCTAGAAGAAAGAGGAAAAGATGCTGGATAAGTAAAAGCATGCAGTGTCCACCCAATGACTTGTTACATGAAATATCTCCCTGGAATATGTGAACAGGCTTTGTAAGTAGTAATGATTGTTCATATATTTGGGATCTTTATTTCACTAAAATTTTTAACTTCTAAAGAGCCTAGTCTCTGGGCCATCTTTGTTTTTATTTTTCGCTACTGTGAGCACAAAGTTATACATACCTTCTTAATAAATCACGACAACTTTTAAAGACAGCAAAATGAAGAAAGACACAAGTGGGTTTTAATATCCAAGAGTGTAATAGTGTAAATCTCCCTTTAAACTTAAACCATATGGGTTTACAGAACAGTTGAAAATAAGTCTGAAAGGCATTAATAAGCTTGACTAAATAGAAACAGACATCAAGCTAAGCACACAAACAGCCAGAAAACCAATGGGATGATAGAGATGTACAGTAAATATGATCAAAAAGACTCAGTCAAATGCAGAATGCAGTGCATCAAAGGTAAAACCTTTACCTATTATTAATTATGACAGTAATTTCTATCTCATAACATCTCACATAGCAACTGTAACCAAGAACATCTGCATTTTAAACCGAAGGTGCCTCATATGCTGAAGGGAGGAAGGATATAAGTACATCTTTTAGAGCTAAGGAAAGGTTGTGCAACATCCAGGCTTTCATGCAAATCACCACTTGCCTTATTGGATGGTGGAAAAACAATGTCCTTTGTATTATACAATGGTGTACAATTCTAAATAGAGTTTGAACAAGAAGGGAGGGTAATATAAGGATCCTAAGCTTCTTTAGCTGCATACATATTCTATGTTTTATATTTCAACAATGCCATTAAAAAATAATACCCTCTTTTCATAAGTGCCATTAAACCAAAGTATAAACAGTCAAAAATATCTTTTATTTAGAAATAAGAGGACAAAAATAGTCGCAAAAGGACAAGAATTCTTTGATAAGTAGGATTTTATTTACAAACAAACCTTTCATGATTTCTTCATTTCTCTTCAGTCAAATTTCTGCTTTTCAGGTTTCTCTTTGTGTTTCTTTGTATGAATTTATAGAATCCTTGTACCTGCTTTTCGAGGCTTTAGCCCCATATCTAGATTCGTGGCCTACATTTTCACTGGTTCGGGCCTTGTTCTTGATCTTAGTGAATACTAGTCATATGAGAGCTCCTAGTGGCTGAGCTAATTTTCCCTGATGAACTATCAGTTGGTGCTTATTTTGGGTATTCAGGTCATACCCCGCTTCATATAACTATTATTAATAAAATCCATCTTCTTTTAGGGTGTGTTATGGGCTGAATACCTACTAAACATTTTATGTACATCACCTCAAATGTTCCATACTTCCATCATATCTAGTAGTACTTTGGACATCTATTGCTTTGATAATTTCCTTCATGAGTTCCACCTTCCCAAGGTGTATACAAACATTTGCTTCCCCCAAGTTTCTTTGCTGCTATGGCGATATGTGTCATAAATTCAACCTAATTGACCCACCCATGCAAGACCTCATTCAGAAATAACATTCCTAAGGTCAGGCTCTGCATGGTGAGGGGGTGAGGGGCATTTATTTTTCTGGCTTGGTGGAAGTAGAAATGCATAACAGTGGTGAATTCAGAAGAGTTCCTTTCAATTTGAGCTCAGGAGGCAGCTGTAGTGGTAGCTTCCCCATTCATCTCATTCTTCCTTATGGTTTAGGGCATTGTTCATTGTCTCTGAAACTTTAGAATTGAACCTGTTACTTCATTGCTCCTATGAATACTTTGAGCTGCCTAATATCCTTAAAATCAATATCACCTTAAAATAACCAAAGTAGATTCTGTTATTTGCAACTGAGAAATCCGAGCAAAACAGTACTACTAGTCTTATCCTCCTTTAAGCACAAAATTAATTGAAGTTAAGTAATTTGTCCAATACCACACAAAGAATAAATAAGCATTGGAGCTAAATTGAAATCAGTGGCTCTTTAATACTTCATGGCTTTAAATCACTCCCTAGAATAGGTAGCATTTTGAATTGTTAACAATCACATATTCCTCAGGACATATTTGTGTGTGATCATTTTTAATGACACATTTTTAAAGCCTGAACATGGTGTGTCATGAGAAGAGAAAAGAAGTCATAAAAAAGAAACTGTCTTCATGGTCTCAAGAGTTTACATGGCCGTAGCATGAGAAGAAAGGAAAAAATCTGAGGTCATCTGTGAAGGGCCAGGAGAAGGAGAATCAATGTACAAAGCAAAGTTTTACAGGCTAAACTTTTTTCATAGAATCTGCCATTTGAGGCATATTTATTCTGGTCATGTCTTTTGCAAAGCACAGTCTGAAAATCAGAAAATACCATTGAAAAGTGACATCAAAACTTCTCAAACTAATGTATCTTTATGAAAGAGATGCCAGTCTATGTCTTATGGTATTCAGTTCAGATAAATTAAACTTTTTACAGTATACGTTGTCTAATTGTTTCTAATTTTCTAATAATATTGTTCCTCCCTCACCCCCCGCACCCTCTGCCATTGTAGCTTATATCAACTATAGAAACGCACAACCCTATTTTTCAGTATAATGAAAGGTTCTTTCAGCTTGCATCATTAGTGAAGCCTTCTGAATTCCTTTTTGCTTATCTTCCTCACATATTGTTTGTAGTTATATAACTCTCTAGAAATGTTTTGTTCAATATCATTTGACTTTTAATTTGGCTTGTTTTCAAGGTTCAGTAGAATGAGTTTTGAGATGTCCATATCCAATGAATAGGCAAACATTCTTGGTTTCTAAGAAAGCAATTTTTGTTTGTGCTCTCAGTGAATTGTTTTGTGTTGCAAACCTGCTATTGCTCTTCTTTATTCTATTAACTAGATACTTAAATGGGTCTTTTAAAAACTAAAGTTCCCATTATCATATTTAAATCATGCTTTCATTATTATTATGTATGAATTGGCCATCATTCTTAAACTTCAATTACTTTTTTCCAATGGAGATTAAACATAAAACGCCTGAAAAGAATATGGTCCAAGTTGGTGGAGATGGATTTTCTTTTTTTTTAAAGCCTCTCTAAAGATCATAGGTTCAGAAATTTAAACAAAAAATTTAAACATTAGTTCAAACTAATGACTATTAGGCTATTGTTATAATCAAGATCTACTCAGAACAAAAGGACTCAGATCTTTCAATAGAAGGAAGTTTATACAGATGGTCCCTGACTTATGATGGTTCAACTTAGAATTTTTCAACTTTATAATAGTATGAAAGTGGTGCATGTAATAAATTATGTGAAATAGTCAACACTTTATTATAAAATAAGCTTTGTGTTGAATGATTTTCCCCAACTCTGGGCTAATGTCAGTGTTCTGAACACATTTAAGGCAGTTGTGATGTTTGTTAAGTTAAGGTGTTTTAAATGCATTTTCAATTTAGGATATTTTCAACTTTCGATGGATTTATCAGGACATAACCCCACTGTAAGTCAAGGAGCATCTGTATTAGTAAATAATTAGAAATATTTTATAAGAACAAAAAATTAAAAAGAGATGGTGAGGTGGCCCGGATATTAACAACTGCAGAAAGTTGCTCATGCCTAGGGTCTGGAAGGGTAAATGGAAAAGACGGTGAACCAGAGCTCAGATGCAGGGCTTCCCTCCAGAGAAATGAACCGGGAGAGCATGTAGTCCCTGCTGGAGACACAGCTCAAAGCAGGGGTTTGAGGACAAGAAATACACTGGGTTTTCCTCTTCTACCATGTGCGATTTCCTGCGAGTTGGTGGAGACCTACTGAAAGCCAGTTGGCCAAGAAAGCTGGGAAATACACATTACTGCCTTTGTGACACATGGCAGAGTAGGGTAAGGGTGGGAAATCCATTGCAGAGCGAATATGGAAGACTACCACAGCAACCTGGGGAAAGGTTTGGAATTTTTTTACAATGGTGTGAAAGTGATGCATGTAATAAAAAGCGGGATTATGTCTGAATCTGCTTTGACTTTTTCTTCTGCCCCAATTGTTCAGTGAGGGCCCTCCTTGTACGGAAAGCTGCTCTGATAATACACACAAAACATTCTCTTATGTTGTCAGATTATGTTATTTTTTAAATATTAGTTTATTTGCCTTGCCTTATGATGAGCTATTTATTTTCCTGTCTTCTATATATGGAACCAAGATAGTATCAGTGCTAATGAAGTCTTATAATAACAATTATTATTAGCATGCTTTTATTCTATAAACTGGCAAGTTTCCGGTATGCCTTCAGCTTCATTCCCATTATTATAATCATGTAATGTCTAGCAATAACATCACATTAAAATTTTAAAGAATTTTCCTCTGTTCTCTGATAAAATAAAATCTTTACTTGCTTACAGATTACAATTCCTATTTTTAGTCATAAAATGGGGCAGATAGAAGGAACTTTCTGGCTGATAATGCTAAAAGTAGCAAAAAAAAAAAATGTGGTAAAGAATATTCCATGAACTTGCCGAGTGATGTTTAGTGACTAAGATGTACCAAAGACAAAAGGGAGAAAATGGTGGAGACATAGTGGACAGGGGCAGCAGGTAATATGGAACTGACAGGGAAGACAGAGCAAGAGGACACATGAGTTGTTCCACAAATAATTCAGCAAGCTCCTATCACATGCCAAGCACTGTCCCAGCTGCTGGCAACAGAAGGAAGAAAGATAAAACACACGCTATACTTCTACAACTCTTTATTCTGTGGGAAAGCAAAGTAAAACAAGTTTAAAATTTATGATTAATTCAGGTAGTGGTGATATAAGGGGCAGACAATGTTTGCTGAATGGATAACTTGGAGGGAGTGGCCAGGAAATTCCTCTGAGATGGTGACTTTGGTACTGAGACCTTAATAAGGACATTATGGAAAAGCATTCCAGGCAGGTCGTAGTCCTAGAAGCCATAAGAAACTTGGCATTTTGGAAGAATCGAAAGGCAGCCACGTGGCTAGCACACAGGGAGGGAGGGAGCGATGAAATGCGTTGGCTGCTGAAGCAGCTGCATTTTATTAAACCCACAAATTAGGGTGAAACCATTATTCCAGGATGACTGTTAAACAAATAGCCCAGGGATTGTAAAGAAGGGATTCCGTTCTGCATGGCATGGTGTTAGACGCTTAAAGGACACGACAACGAATAAGGCAGAGTTTCTGCCTCTCAGGATGTCCAGAGAAGGAGAGACCAGACTCAAAAATAACTTCAGGACAAGAAAGACACATACAAGGTACAATGGTCACATAGAAGAAAAGCATTCAAATAAGGCAGCAACCTATTAATGAAGACATTATTCTCATAAGGAAATTAAAGATGGATTGCAGTGCTTCAGATGTGGAACAAATAATTTAACTTTGGGCAAAGGTTACGAGGGACCATTTCATGACTTTTGGTATGAGCCAAACCAGAGCTAGAAGAAACATTAATTATCATTGAGTTCAAAGCCTTCATTTTTCTAAAGAAGAAATAAGGGACCTCAAGGTCAGTAAACTGACACCTGCCCATCAATCTTGCTGTTTTGCATATAATAATAAAATGGGTACAGGTGTCAACTTCTACCAACACTCCATGATTCTGAAACACAATTTAAAAGTATGGTTCAGCTGATTTCATTCTTTCAACAAATGTTTATTAAAAATGTGTTTATAATGTGCCATTGAATACCTCCTATATGCTGAGCACCTATGTGCTATTGAACATTTCATGCTAATCACTGCACTCCTAAAAACAAATCAAAAAACAAAGTTAACAGTGTGCAGTTGTTATTTACCCCTTAGTTGAATGTAATGGAGAGAGTAAGAAGTCATTATGAGTAGAACCATAATTTTCCCCAAGCCTGACAGTAATTCTGGCCTTCCTGTCTATAAATAGGTTGGTCCACTCTAAATGGACCTCACTGCACTTCTTTAAATCACAATTACTAAGTAACCATCAACAAACAGCTGATGTTGGAATTGCATGATCTAGATGAGCAAACTTCACCCTAAGGCATTTAAAGATATGTCTGTGTGATGACTAATAGCCTATATGGAGAGTGAAATGCTCAGCTGCTCAGAATTCTTAGCAGGTCTCTGAATTCTGTCTAAAAATATTGGCAGCAACATCTGCCCTCATTGTCGACACATGCTGAGAAGGCTTTAATATTCACTCAGAACAGGTAGGCTCTTGGTTTTCAGGGGGCTGAATAAAGATCTTTTACCTAGAAATTTATGTAGACTGCGTTTAAACTTCCTTGGTGAAACTGAAAATTGCTGAAAATTTAAATTCTAGCTTCAGGAAGATTGGTATTTATTAAAGAAATCATTCACTGGGAGCCAAGAGATAGATTCAAACATCCCTGTGCTATGATCAAGTCCATGGCTTTGAATGTCCTGCTCTCTGTCCCCTATGTACTCTTTACTATGTTCTAGGGGTCACCTATGGACCATATATGGATGGTTTTCTGATTCCTGAACATATCATATATTTTCTAACCTCAGTGTCTTTGCTCATAATATTTCCTCTGTCTGGAATCTTATTCCTTTATTTCTGTGCCTAAAACAAAGCAAAATAAAACAAACCTCTGCTCATCCTTTAAGGCGTGGCTTGAAATTTACTTCTAACTTTAATCAGGAAAAATGATAATTTCTTCCCCATTATTCTATAACTTTATCATGCACAGCATCTTACTATGTGCCATATACTTTATATGATTTATCTAACTTAATTCTCACAACTATTTTCCCTCATTTATAAAGGAGGAAAATGTGAGCCAAGCTCAAGTTGCTAGCAATTAGTAGAGCTGAGACTCAAACCTATAAACATTTGATCCCAGACTCCATGGCCTAAATATTTTATTTTCTAACTATAGGGCCTCTACTAGCCAAGCATATCAGAACAAGTTTTGTAGATTTCTATTTATACTATGGAATGTGAACTCTTTGAATGGAAAGGCCAAGATCAAGGGTTTGAGGAAAAAATTCAGCTCATTCTACAAACTTGAGTTGATGTTCTACCATGTTGGTAGCATGATTGAGATTCATTATATTAAAATAATATATATATATATATATATATATATATATATATATATATATATATATATATATATATAGGGCAGGTTTGAAACTAGAAAGCACTATTAGTTATGGGAACACAATTTTTGATACTTCTGTTTTTTTATCTCTAACTCAGAGAAGATATGTAGAAGGCAACGGATCTGTGAATGATTCTCTCCTATTTTTCTAGAATTATATATTTGTCCAGTTAATGCTCAGTGAGCATCTATTTTGTTCAAGGCACTATAGAGGGTTCATAGAGGTATAAGGTAAAATCCATGCCCTTAAAACCATAAGTGAGATAAGGTATGTACACCTATAATTATAATGAAACTGTGTAACTATTCAGCTTTAGGGGAAATACCATTTATAATTCGTTAATCTAGACCCACACTTTTAAGCCATCATCAGTTTCAATATATTTTCTCTCTCATGCCTAAGAGGAAGTAGGTTGAAAGTGGAGGGGAGTGAAGGGTACAAGGCATAGAAGGAATGCTAACATATTCAAAGAAAAAACAGACACTGGACATCATGATAGTTCTGAATAATATCTCAAAAACTTATTTTCATTTTTGTTGCAGATGACAAGTTTAAATCAGAACAGACATAGTTAGCTGGTGTAGCATCCAAAACATTGCCCAAACCAATAATATAAATACATCATATTTCCTTCTCTCACATATAACAACAACTTTCATATAGTTGAGGTCATCAGTGTCTCACTAGCCTGAAAGATTTTTCTATTCTTATAGCTCTTACTCTTATTCCTTTAGGCAAATTAGCAAAGCTCCATCAAAATGCATTCTTAATTCATAAGCAGATAATACTTTGAGCTGGCAAATCTCATAGCTGTGTACAGTGCTGGCATTCGTTCCTTATCCAACACACCAGCAACTGCTCCATAGCCAAATCCCCTGTTAAATCCTTCACCACACTGTTTATGTCTCCTGCAGGGCCTCCAGAATATATTTTGTGTGTCTCATCTTTGTCAGTTCAGAACTAGAAGCCCAACAATATTAATGAGGACCAATGTTACTTTGTAATGGTTTATTTCTTCTCACATTCCATATACCTATTAATCTCTTACAATGCTTGTCCTAGTATTACCATCTAGAAACATTTAATGAGTTAGTCGTCAATTGTCACTTCTGCATAAGCTGAAAATGACACCTTTGTTCTTTTTAAAAAGGAACTTAGAAGTAAGGAATTATAATTTCATGAAGGTTTCTTTATGTTTCATCTCTTCATTGTAAATGATATTATAGATTTGAAACTGAATTTATAGTCAAAACAATCCACAAGACTATAAGGTCCTTGAGAGCAGACTATGTTTATTCCTTACACCTCGCAAAAAGCTTCCAGAATGGGTGCTCGGTGCATTTGTGTTGAATTCAACTGAATAAAAAAGTGTGGCTCATTTTGTCTATACTGCTGACAAAAATCTGATGATAATGTTACCAAAGTTCAGGAGAAAATTCTTGGATTTTAAAGAAGTTAGGTGGCAAGACAAACAGTATGTATCATGGTTGGAAAAGTTTTGCATTCAGTTCTCTAATTCATGGGAAATCCTTCAATCAACCAATTCTGATTTGCATTTTTCCCCACTGCTATGAATTTACCCAATACAGTTACCTATCAAGTTGACACTTGCATAAATAAATAATCCGATCCAAAAATAGGAAGAGGACATGGAAAGACATTTCTCCAAATAAGACATACAGATGGTCAAAGGACATATGAAAGATGCTCAACATCACTAATCATTAGGGAAATGCAAATCAAAATCACAATGAGCTACCACCTCACACCAGTTACAACAGGTATTATCAAAAAATCAACAAATAACATGTGTTGGCAAGAATGTGGAGAAAAGGGAACACTGTGCACTGTTAAGGGACTGCAAACTGGTGCAGCCCCTATGGAAAAACATGGAGACTCCTCAAAAATCTGGATATACCTTGCCACCCAACAATTCCACTTCTGGGTATTTAACCAAAGAAAATTAAAACACTAATTCAAAAAGATACATACATTCCAATGTTCATTGCAGCATTATTTACAATAGCCAAGGTATGAAAATGTGGAAGCAACCTAGGTGTCCATCGGTAGAAATGAATGAATAAAGAAGATGAGATATATATCTGTTGTGTGTGTGTGTGTGTGTATATGTGCACATATGTGTGTGCATATATAGATATATGTGTATACACACACACACACACAATGGAATATAATGCAGCAATAAAAAAGAATGAAATCTTATCATTTGTTACAACACAGGTGGATCCAGAGGGTATTATGCTAAGTGAAATAAGTCAGGCAGAGAAAGAAAAATACCATATGGTTTCACTTATATGTAGAATCCAAAAACAAAAAAAACATAACAAAACAGGCTCATAGAAACAGAGACTAAGTGGGTATGGAATGGGTGAAAAAGGTGAAGGGGAATATAGTCAATACCATTGCGATAAGTTTGCAAGGTGTCAGATGATTACTAGAATTAGTGGGGTTATCACACTGTAAGGTATAAAAATGTCAAATCACTATACCTGAAGTTAATATAACCAATATAAAATGTATACTAACTATACTAAATTTAGAAAGACAAGCAAAAGTGACCTTCTATACATATTTTTTTAAATGGAAAGTGCTGCAACCTGTTTCAGTCTCTTAATAGCAGAGACTTTGACCTTTGCATACACTCTCTTCCATAGTCTTATGATTTAAATGCATGCCTTAAAGTTAATTTGTTTTGTCAAGAATATGATGACTGCAGGAAGATATGGCAGTTGCGTAGCATACAGAAAGGGTGAGGTCCTGCTGTTCTTTTCTGTATTCACTTTATCAGCCAGAGGAGTACGTTTTCCCCTGTGACTCCTTCAGTTTGGTCGTCATTTTTCAGCAGCAAAAGCTCCATCAACAACAGATAGCAGCCTTTCCAATGGAAGAGAAAGGATCTGCCACTTTAAATTTTCAGCAGGCAATTGGCATTTTATTATTTACGTATTTCATGTCATTATGTTGGATAATATAACAAATGATGCAATCAGATCCACGGGAAATTTAAAGTGGTGTACACCTGTTCTCACCTGGGAGAGGAGCAATAGCTCATCCACAACTTTCCCAGCTGAAAACCAGCAGTACACAAAGCCTTTGCATAGAATGTGCTCTCAGACTGACAAATAGGCCAAGTTGAAGAACATGAAATAAATTCCTTTAACTTTCTTTGATAAGCTTCAGATTTTATTTTTAATAAAATGGCTTTTCCTATTATTAAAAAAAAATTGGGTGGGTGGAGGTAACAAAATTGGTTTAGTAAATTGCCACTGAGGCAGAAATGTGAAAAACAAGTATAATTTACAATGGCTTTTCTGAGCTCCTGGCTCCGAATTTGCCTGCTAGTCCCAGAGATGTACCCACTTATCAGTAATGTTGTTACTTTCACTTGGAAATTGTATGTAGAGGAAACATTATTGTGTTCCTGCAGTGAGTGAATCAGGAAAATATATTTCTTAAACGAAAGTGATTATATGTCATGCAAGAGCCAAACTCCACCCCTTTTTAAACATCTTTGAAAATTTTGGAAATTATTCCAGAAAAAGATGACTTAAATATATAGCCAGTCTGGTATATTACTGCTCTGTTTGAATCATATTGAGAGAGTGTTAGGAGGGCTTGGGTACAGGGACTCTGAACACGCAAATTCACAGCCAGTCACCTGTTACCAGGACAGATTCCTGAAGGATGATAAACATTCAGGCAAATCTTTCTTTTTCTTGTAATGCTTTTGTCTCAGAACCAATGGAGTTTCCTAGCTAGTTAAATTTATCTAGTAGAGATGCCAGATAAAACACAGAATACCCAGTTAAATTTGAGTTTCAGATAAACAGATAGTCTTTTAGTATAAGTATCTCCCAAATATTTCATGCTAGAGAAATAAAGTATAATCCATGCCCCCCAAAAAACATCCAATCTAGTGAGACAAGACATCTAGACATATAATAAAATATTAATTACACTAAAATAGCATATTAAATATATATTTTTTATACTAAAATAATGTATACAATATGTTTATATTGTATAATAAGTCCAAAATATTGCACAGGACATATTTATACTAACAATTCTTTTTTTTTAAATCTGAAATTCAAATTTAACTGGGCACTAGGTTTTTATGTGTACTTGTTTGGTTGGTTTTAGTTTTTGCCAAATTAGGCAACCCTAGGAAGAAGAAAAGGACTCCCAGTACCGGGGCTACCTGTAAGCCTAAGGCAAGTGTCCTGCTTGGCCCCTTTCACCTGGTCCCACACCCACATCTTAGTCACATACCTCATTACTAGCCCACCTGCCAGCAACAGATACCACAGGAAGGAGGTGAAAGAATGAGATTTCCTCCCTAAAATCTATAGAAGATGTGTCAAATCCTCTGTGTCTAGGTTTCCCCTGGAAGATGCCATCTCCTAAATGGGAGGGGACCCGGGCCCCTCCTTCATGTCAAACATGTATAAGAAGAAAGGGAGAGTAGGATGGAGCCAGCCTGCTTCAGGATCTCTGAGCTCTTACTCTCAAATTTCTACCACCAAGTGCTGTGATCCTTGGACATGGTGTATCAACATCAGCACTCTCTTCTACCCTGGTGGCAGATCATTACCACCGAAGCACGGGGTAGTGTACCTTGGGCCCCTAAGAATCCTTACATGGTATGGCAGTTAAAGTGATGGGTTCACAAGAAGTTTATAGTGCACTTGGTATTTTTTATTCTTTATTTTCCACAATAAATATATTTGGGGCACCAGAACCACAGAGGAAATAAGATCAAATTCTCACTCTCCTGTCATTCAGTAAGACGCTAATCAGAAGATAGATCACATCTTTTGAGCAGTTATCCAGCTGAGTATTAGAGATACTTCTGCCTCTCAATGTTTTTGCTTTTTTATGACCATCCTTATAAAAGGCTTTGTTCTTTTGATAATGTCCACTTTAAGGGACATTAATAAATGTCTATAGCTTTGAGTTTCAAATTTGTATGTATCAGAACCATCAGATGGACTTATTAAAACAGAGGCTGAATTTCTGATTCAGTAGGTCTGGGTCTGGAGGGATGCTTGAGAATTTGTAACATGAGCCCAAGAGATGCTGATGCTCTGGTTCAGGGACTGTACTTCGAGAACCACTGAGCTATAGATGAATGTTTCTTATTGTGGCCAGATATTATCCCCTCATGTATGTAGGACCCCAGGATCCTATTAAAGTTGTTCCAATACTTTCAAATCTGTTTTTGAAGACATGCGTGTGTATCTGCACACATGTTATAATATTTACATATCAATTACTTGGACAATAAATCCATATCTAGCTAGTGTTATATTAGCACTGTGGTTTTCATATATCTTTACTCTTAGCGAGTTGGGGAAATTTCTTTCGATATCCCAGAATACATTTCCCTTCCCACCCCCAAACCTCTGTGTATTTAATAGTAATACTTAGTACTTTTGTAAATAAATTAACTTGTAGCTATAAATTGGTAATTACAAAATTGTTTCTTTTTATTTAATAATAAATATATATTTAATATAACATGGAAACTAAAGAAAACACTTTCAAAATAAAACATATAAATTACTCCCAATTCCACTGCCCAGAAAACCTCTGTGAATTTTCCCTGTCTTTTTCTTTTCCGTTTTTTGTTGTTTTATGAAATTGGAACCATATCATACATACTGTTTTGTAATATTTTTTACCAAATGATAAATTGTGGGCATTTCCATATGCCATTAAATATGCTTCATCAATATGATGTCTAAAGACTACAAAGTGTTCTTTTACAAAGATACGTTATAATTTATTTTGTTTATCCCATGTTGCTGGGCATTTAAAGTATTTTGGTTTTTGTTAATGTAAATAATGTCAAGAAAAATTTGCAGGTCTGGTCACCATACAACACTTATCTAAGTTTCAATGAAAACAACTAAAAAGACCAGAAAACAATGAAAGCTCACAGCAATTCTAAAACTTTTGATTTATTAACCACTTAATGCTAGAATTTGGAAGGACAAACAGCTAACCATAAGACAAAAAGCAGGGAGGGAAAAAACCAAAACTACTCAAGTTTCTGCACATGAGATACCAAATCTTCACCTTTGTGAAATAGATTCAACCTGGGGGGAAAGATTCTGTGTGTTCTCCCACTATCTGTCCTCTATTCAAAATCCCAGATTTTCAACAAACAGAAAAATATAAACTGTTCTTCTCACTACAGCTGTTGCTCTTAGGGATGCCATTCTTTCCTTTTAGGACTCCATTATTCTACACTGCTACAGAAACAACAACACCCGGAAAGAAACTGCTAAAACAAACAGCATGCCAGTGGTAATGCTTTGCATCCTAGCAGTTGTAGCCCCATAAACAAGCTCTGTTATATCAGGAACACAAAGATAAGCAGGATGTTGAGAAATGTGTATCGAAGAGTATTGTGTTCAAACTATTCTCCCTGTTCATATCATAACGCCAGACAGCAGCCATAGCGGATGCCATCTCAAAGCAGGGCTACAATAGATGAATGCCTTCTAGAAGGTAGGTATAGCACTTGGAGTGAACTCATTAACTTGCCCTCTAGTTATCATAAGTTAGAAATTTTGTCATCACAGAAGTGGACAAAACCAAGGGAAATCACACATCTTGTTTGTTGACATATGTCAAGGTTACAACAAAAGTGAAAAGAAAGCACCAGTAAGCCTGTGAGAAACTAATGTCAATATGGCAGGTTCAGGTTAGGAGTGTAACTATGAAATCGTCAACTGCTAGTTCTGAAAAAAAAATACTGAAAGTTGTTGGCATCTTCAATCGATACAAGGAAAAATTACTTCAATGAAGAGATATAGGAGAAAAAAACATCAGTTAAATTATACCTACCACTGGACTTATTCTGCGTGGTGGTTTAAAAAAAACCCCAAAACCTCAGAATCTCTTATAATCCTCCTTTCAGGAGGTGGATTTTAATTCCCCTTCCCTTCAGTGTGGATCAGATTTAGTGAATTGCTTCTAACAAGTAAAATAAAGTAGAAATGACAATGCATTACTTAGGGACTAAGACATAAAAGGTGATATTTTCCAAATAATTTAGGGAAAAAACAAAAAGCTCAAGAAAAGGAAGAAACTGATAAAAAAAGCAATAAACACTGCCAATTAACTGTATCAGTATTAGCATTATAATGTTATTGAAAACTAGTTATTCAATGATTATAATTGTCAAGAATTGTTTTCAAAATTGAAGATATATAACTCTCTTCCAAAAAAGTAACTGTAATAAGGACATTGAATAGAACCCCAGGTTCTATTAAGAAAGATTAACAAGGAGGTAAAGAGGAGAAAAGGATGAGCCCTTTTAGTTATAAAAATAGGGGAAAGTTCAAAACTTGTTGTTTCACTAAAATTATTGAAAACTAGAAAAATATAAATTAAAGATTTATTTTAAAATTATTAAATATAACCAATGATATAATTAAAATTAAGACCTATCTTCATATACCTGAAAGATGGTAAAATGTGAAAACATAGTTTACAAAGCAAAAATAAAGAGAATAAAATTAAGAAAGTATAAAATAGATTGCACCAAATAAGGTGATAGGTTTAAAAGACAATATTTAGATGTGATAAAAAATATAAATAAATTAAAATCGCACATTAAAAGCGAAGAGTTAATACTGGGTAAACAAACAAACAAACAAACAAAACAACTATTTACTGACAATCATGCACATCAAAAACTGATGCAAAGTGTACAATTAAAGATTAAAGTCTAGGTAAAAATATATTTAATAAATGTAGAAGAAATGTAGTAGTATTAATATTAGACAATGTAGAATTCAGTACAGCAGATAAAGAAGCTATTTGTCTTAAAGAATCATTTTATATTAATAAAAGGTATATTTGACAAAGAAAATGTAAAAATTATAAACCTTCTTGTACCAAAGAAAATTGTAATCGCACATATGAAATGAAAATTCTTGTAAATAAAATGAAATTGTAGGTATATTAAAATTTAAGTTTTAAAATCTGTTCCCTAAAGTTGATCAAAAGGAAGGGAAATAAGATATAGTATAATTTGAGATATCAAAATCAGAAGTAAAAAAAAGGAATTAGCAATTTTGACTTTTTTAAAGAAGTTAAATTTTTATATAAAAATAAATCAACAACTTAGAAAGAAGCTTGGAACATGTTTAACAAAAGGATAATACTACATATTAAAATATTTTAAAGAACACATAAAACGATGTAAACAATAATTAGGAAACTCAGGTACTGGTAATGACAAGAAGCAGATGTAAAATTATCAGGAAGTTCATAAAAACATTTTGTTAAAGAAAGTAAAAGACTAAAGATTCAAATATTGAGTACTGAGTGGAGGAACTTTACTGCCAATCACGAAATCTAATTATAGAGTTGAGACTCTGAGGAACAAGTCTAAGGGAGAGAAAATGGAGGTCTTCTAAAGATTGAACATTCCACGTACCTGTGCCCAAATTAAGAAGGCAAAGTCTCAGAGTGTTGATTAGCTGGCGATGAGCTGGACTTGTTAGTTAAATAAACGCTGACTAGAAACGGTCTGCTGCATACATGGGGGTAGGGGCATCTTTTGGGTAACGGCCTCCAGCTGCCTGTGCTCTGTATTCAGATTCTTTGAGTCTGAGGCACTGAGTTGTCCAAATGGAAATTTCTATTTCTCAACAAGTGAGGTGACCAAGTCAGAAGTTGTCAATTTCATACGGTTTAATATTTTTACACCAAGCATGTATTACTTTCATAATCCAAAAAGAAAATAAATATATTTCCATTTTGAAAACAAAATGTAAATTTGAATCAAATTGAGACATAAAACCATGAAGTAACTCACAATGATATTATGAGAGTAATTTAAGGAAAAGACTGCAGAACCTGAAGGTGAGCCCCTTTTCCATTGCGGGTAGAATGTTCCAAGGCCATTACAACAAGGCAAGAAAAACCATACCTTGATAAAGTTCATTTTCTTCTGACCTGAGGGACAGGTGCAGGAATAGGGAATAAATTCCTAGGAGCTACTGACCTAGTTGAGATCTAACCCAAGCCAACATAACTATATGGGCATATCAGAGAATAAGCTGATTAACCCAAAACAGCTTTTTTTCGGAGGCAATTTCATAGCTCATTAAAAAGCCAAAAACACAGAACCTGAAACTAATGTTCTAAAAGGAATCCAATATGACTGTGAGCCAGTGGAACTGGTTTTCCATCGGAGGTTTCAACAAATATAAAATATGCACAGTACCTTGTAATATTGTGTAAAGAACGTCTTGCTTCCTTTACTCTCACCTCAGGAAGACCTTACTCAGACCCTCATGTTTCTTTAGCCAAGAAGTAGGTCAGTGGAGTTGCATAGCACCTAAGGAGGACATCTTCTCAAGATATTTATATGTGGCCACAAAGAGAGAGGAAAAAGAAAGGATATCCCAGAGGTAAAACTAATAGCCATGGAGAACAATGGACTGGGCAGCTACTGAAAGGGCAGAACCAGGACCTGCTAAGGAATATTGTCCAGTGCATGGCTTGTGTATGCAGGCTTTCAGCAGTGTTATGGATCCATGACCGCTGTGGACCTCCCACACGTCTTTCCAAAAATCTGTGTTTGTTTTCATTATTCTGTCTTGATTTCTTTTTAGTTCTTACATCTCTAGATCAAAAGCAGCCACTTGTAGATCTGGCATAGAGAGGATCACAAGAATTCTGGATTTTTTTGTCTGATAATAGGCTTGGAGGAAACTTTGCGTTGTCTCCTTTAGGAGAGGAAGTAAATATTTGTGACCAAGATAGAGGACTAGAGGACTATAGTAGGATTGTAGTACTGTTCAAAATATTGGTTGTCCTTTCCTGTGGTTGAATTAAACATTCACATCCGATCGAAGTCCGTTTTTGTCATGATATGTAAGCAGAATACACACATGCCACTACTGAAAGGAACTTTTAAGAGCCATTGTATGGTTCTGCTATCCTGTCTTTTCCCCACGCCATATCCCATCTCCCTAAGGTCTGCTTCATCATCATCCTGGAGATGAGAGTGAGGCCACCGACCTGTAGCCAGCTCACAATAAGCATGTAAAGTAATTTCAAAATAAATCTTTATCATTTTAAATCAGTATTATTTTTGAGTCATTTGTTACCTCAACATACCTAAAATGACAGATAAGGATGCCCATTATTTGATTAAAGTAAATATTATCATATTAAAACTATTTAGAGTCTCTAAATATCACCCTGTCCCTTGGGTTAAACATCTACTTTGTGTTTTTAAATTCTTGTTTAAGAAGAGAGCATCTAAATTTTCCTCAGAATATACCTTTGACCACAATGCATAGTGTTGTCATTACTATTTTAAAAATATTTTTGTAATTCTACTTTTTACTTCCCCATTGGCACAAAAGTTGAGTTTTTAATTTTCTTGAGTAATTTGGCCTTTAAATTTTAACTTGAAGTACTAATTCCTATTTTCTCTACACTGAAATTCAGAGCTTATATAAATTTAACTTTTCAGAAGTAGTAAAGATCTTTCTTGACACATAAATTTGATACATGTTCTATAGTATTTTTTGGAAAGGTCTAAAGATTAATACATATATAACATTAACTTTGTTCAATTATAAAAATTATATTACTTAGATTCTATATATCATTATTTACTTTTTACCTGTATTATCTGTTTTAGACTAAGGGGGTTAAGTAGTTTGGTAAAATAGTGTTTTGTATATTATTTCTTGTATTTCCAAAAGTTTTTGCTCTATGTAAGTTGATGCAATGTTTTTCAGTAATAACACTTCACATTAGTGATACTTAATATTTATTGAGCTCTGACATAATACAAGGCATATGTCTTAGTTTTATGTATTCCTTTATTTATGATTTTTTCTCCTTTGTGTTCTACATTTTTCTAAATGAGCTGGATTATCTCTCTCTCTCTCTCTCTCTCTCTCTCTCTCTCTCTCTCTCCTCTTTTAAGAAAATATCCTGATTCTAATTCAAGTAGAATTTTCTTTTAAATTTTTATTTGAAATTTATCTAATTTAAACTCAACTATTCATATTCAAAAAATTATTTAAAATCACCAAGGTCAAGAAAATCCAAGAAAAAGAAACATTGGAAAGGGGACTCACAACTATCAAGCATTATTATATTAAAATTATCATTTAGAAATAATAACAGTACACAGTAGCGGCATGCACAATTTACTGAGCACTTGTTAATTTTGCTAGACATTTTACATAATTATATTCTAAAATTATCATATCGCCCTATAGTAGTACAAATATGGCCATCTCCAGTGTCAGATAAGGAAACGGGCTCAGAAAAGTTAGGTAACTTTCTCCAAATCTTCTGGTATCAAGTGGTTGAGTAAGGATTTGTACTCAAGTCTGTCTGATTCTTAGACAAGCAATTTTAAGGCACTGAACATCTATATTGAGTACATGGAGTAACCTTGCTGGGGGAAAAATTAAGTAGCTTTGTTGCTATTATTTGAAGTAGTACATGATTGAGTTATCTATCCAACAAGGCTCTGGGAAAAAAAGTGTACAGCATAATAACTCATCTTTATATAAAGTGAATATTTCATAAGAATTGTAGACTTTTGTGAATTAGAATGAATAACATTTATAATGCTCTTTATAGTGTGCTAAATAGAAACCTAAAACATTCTTTCCTGAATTCTTTATCCAGCATTTTACCACCTGGTGGAACCACCAGCTCCTGAGTGAATATTTCTAGTTTTCACACATGTAAGAATACATTCAAATGTTTATGGAGTATTCTTGTTGCTCATCCCCCGCCCCACCTGCACACACTTATCTTCCAGAAATAAATTTGAATAAAAAAGATGGCTATTTTTTTGCTTTATTTATCTGGTAAGCTGCTTTGGTAGAAAGGTCTCATTTCAAACACATTGCCCAAAATAGATTTTTCTCCAGGCTTCCCTCTATCCACTAAACTGTAGCATTATATGCATGAATGTCTCCATCAACTTGACCTTATTAACAAAATAAAATAAATGTCATTCTCCTTGGATTTTGGGTCCAGGGATAATTATCTTAAACTTACCTCTTTTCATTATCCACCTCAACCCAGTCATCATGTCTTATAGATTGTACCTCTTGAGATATTTCCTGCATCCTCACTGGTTGTTTATCTACACTGACAAATCGCTTGTCACCTTTATAAAAGCTACTGGAATTGGTATCTAAATCCAACCAGAGAAATTAACCATTTTTGCTACTTATAAAACAATATGTTTTGGAGCTGCAATGACCATATAAATTTATATTAAAAGAATTCTCAGTGCAATGTAAAATTATTTACTGTGTTACGTGATCATGTTTTAACTTTTTGTGTATTTCTTTTAGCACAGTAACTTCAAAAAAGCAGAGCAAAAGTCATATTAGATGCTACAGTTGTGTTGATACATTGATTTAATATGTGAAATCAGTTTTGGATTATTATCAGTTTATAAACTTGGAAACATTCCAGCTCCACTGATTGGGACTTCATAACTTATTTGAAAGACTGCATCATATCTAATTGTTTAAAGGAACTTTTTGGCATAGAATTTGACCAACATAATTAAAGTTTTCGACAGACCATGGCTGCTCAACCATCAGTGTTTCTGTTTTTTTACAGAATCTATGTTTTAAAACTGGAAAAATCAAAGGTCAGATTTTTATTACAACCCTAAATCTGAAGATGTTGGTCGATAACTTAAATTTCTACTATTTAAAACAAAATGAAAAGATACTGATGCATTTTTTCTATGTGGAATTAAGAAGGAAGTCATTTCTCAGTAGAGATAGAGGAGTCTATGCTGTCAACAGGCAATGCTTTCAATAAATATCCAAGGAACAGCTATTTCAATATAAATGCTCCAGATGGTTCCATCCCAGCTTTCCCACCCCTCCTCATTCTCCCCAGTTACATATGCAAGTCTTTTTACATATACTAATGTGCACATTTATCCCTCCAAGGGCTGATGGCTTTTAATAAGTGTAAAAGGGTATTTTTCTGACTTGACTTGGGATCCAGGTGGCAATTGCTGAGAACAACACTCACTTCCAAGCCACCACAAGGATCAGGTGGCTTTCACATCTATTTCATTTTATGACTAGTTTAGAAGGGAAGGATTCTGGTTGTGTGCAGAATTCGGAAAACACAAGGAGGAGATGAGCACGATGGAAAAAACGATGAAGTATCTCTGCTTTACTCAGTTTTGGGGGGTGCAATTGGGTCTGGCTTGTGAAGTGTCTGAGGGCTACAATCAGACAGAACCACTTTTATGAAGGACTTTGTGAAGCTGTGGGAAGAAGCAAGTCTGCTTCAGGTTCTAGGTGACAAAGTGTGACATACATTGCTTTAAATTAAGACATTACCAATAGAGTAGCCCTTAAATAACTTGAGCATGTGAGCCAGTAGAATATTTAATAAAGAACTATATGGGATGCCAAGAATATATTTCTGTAATAGTGGGGTTTCATCAACCAATTCTGGCAAGCAGGCCAGGTGTTTTGTAGAGCTTCAGGATCAAAATTAAAGTACTCTAAGACTAAGGAAAAAACCTATTCTTTCACAAAGTTCTTTCCTTGTGAGTTATGGTCTATTGCCAAGATTTTTAATAGTTTTATTTTAGAAAGTTACAGCAAAAACTGAAACTTTTTCCTCAAAATTTTCCTGATGTCGTTTCTCAATAACATTCCTTTGTTTTCCCAATGTATAGAATCTATTAACAATTTGCATTCATTTGCATATATTTAGGCATTTGTTCTGTTAATTTCTGCACCAGAGTTCTAGGTCTCCAGGCATCATTCATTTAGTATATGTCCTGAGGTTTTTCACTCGGTTTTTTACATCTCATTTTTTCCTAAGGTCAAAGAAGAGTTTCCATTTGTACCATTGACTCAATGGAAAGATATTATGTTGTAGAATATATTCATAGAATTGTCATTAACAAATTTTTGGTGGCAGCGTGAGAGTATTTCAGCCAAATAATAAAGGAGAGTTTTGTAGAAGTTCTATTACTGGAAACTTATTTATAAATTCTGGTCTGGATTCTGTCACAAATTAACTGTGTAAAATTGAGTGTTAATTAATGTCTCTGGGCCTCAGTTTTCTGATAGGGAAATACTCTAAATAATTTGAAGAATAAATTACGTGAAACACGAACTCTTTAAGATGCTCCTTTTCAAAAGGGGCCTGCAATCAAACAGGTTGGGAAAATATGTCTTATCAATGCCCATTTTCAATGATGTTAAGATGTTGATTTGATTGAATCAGCTGTTGATTTAGCTGTTTAATGAGTTGTTCTTTGGAAGAGCCTTGATCTCTACAGTTAAATGAATAAAAAAGGAAGGCTATTGTCCAATGAACCAAGCAGAGGTTTTTTTCACTAAAGGAATCGTTCTTCATTGAGCCAAATAAAATTTATGTTAAGATAGAAATAAGGTTTCAAACATTAGAACCATATAAAGTAAGAGCTAACACGTCATATTTTTAACCATATTGTCCCAGAGGATAAATTCCTTCCTTCTCTTATTTTCTTTCATCCTGGTGGTGAGCCCAAATCTGATATTAAGAGGAAGCGTTGTCTTTCTTTTGCCTTTTCCATTAGGATGGTTCAAATAGCATAGTCATCATTGGCAATAAATACTTTTGCCTCTAAAACATTTCTCTTCTCCTGCAGTCTTTGGATAGATATCAAGAGCCTTGTCTTCTGCCAACACTGCCACTTCAGTTTGAGCTTATTTCAGAAATACATGTACAGATCTGATTTATGCCTTCAACCAGGTGACTGCATATATTTTCATCACACCTGACTCCAAATAGTTTCACCATATTGTCAGACCCTTTTTCATATTCCAGTATGTTGACTATAAGGAATAGTGTTCCTTATTTTCTCAAGATTAGTTGAACCACCTGCAGTTTAAGGAACATTTGGGAAAAAAAGGAGAGAGAAAGAAGAAGAAAGAGAAAGGGAGGGAGGAAGGAAAACAAGGAAGGAAAGAAGGAAGGAAAAGGAAGGGAAAGACAAGTCTAAGCTAGATGGTTGGTAGAAGATAGTAAAGTGATTGACTTTATTTTTAAAGCAACATTAATGAGATATAATTTACATAAATTAAAATGCACCCATTAAAATGGAGCAATTTCAATAAGTTTTGACACATTTATTAATCGATGTATCTACCACTGATTAAACATTTGGTCCTGTCCAAAACATCCAAAAAAGGCATTTGGTACACGTTTAAAACGTCCTTGAGATTTGGTTCTGTCTAAAACGTCAATGCTTAGAAAATGTCCCTGAGTTCAGATAGCCCATAACAATTATTTTTACTTTTGGTTTATATAATTAATACATTAAACATACTATCATGTTTTATTGGTCCATGTTTTATTGGTAATGGCACATGGGGTTAGGTAGATGGATGGGCATGGACCAAATGTCTCCATGGATGTTTTGGACAGGAGCAAATGTCCTGCAAGGCTATCACTGCAGTTGAGAGAAAACTTCTTTCACCTCACAAGATTCCCTCATGCCCAATTATTCTCAGTTCTCCCCAAACTCTGCTTTCTGTCACTATAGGTCGGTGTTGCCTATTGTAGAATTACATATGAATGGAATTATACAGTATATACTCTTTTGTGTCTGGCTTCTTCCATTCAGTATAATGTTTTTTGCAATTTATTCACACTATAGTATATATCAATAATTCATTTCCTTTTATTCTTGAGTAGTATTCCATAGTATAGACGTGCCACAGTTTATTTGTCCATTCACCACATTTCGGTTGTTTAAAGCTTAGGGTTACTATGAATAAAGCTGCTATGAACATTTGTGTGCATGTCTTTGTGTGGACAAATGCTTTCATAGTATATATTCAATAAATATTTATTGGGTAAATTTTAAAATGTAGTTTCATAAAAATAGAACACAACAAATAGAATGTTAATGTACTGAGAAATTTTGGACAAACACCTTCTACGTTATCTCTTTACCTATCTCACAATTTCTTATATTCCAACTCCTATTCCTGGGTTGACTGGCTGGAGGAGAGTAGTTATGTAAAAGTTTTCTGTCTTGCTAGGCTGCCCTTTTTCTTTCTTTAGCTTGTGAGAGCAGGCTTTGGAGGGCCTGTTTTGTTCATGTCCATTGACATTTCTGGATTGCTGCCTTTTTCAACTCCAAGTTTTGGGATATATGAGGCAAAAAGGAAACCAAAAGAACATACCATTCTGTTGTTCCTTTAGTCTTGAGATCTTTAGTTTGTCTGCCTTCCTCTTGCCACCTTTCAAGATCTTTTGGAGTTCATTTTATATGTAATGATCAAGGTTTTTAGTTGTATTTAGCAGAAGAAAAGCATATCTACCCCATTTTCCTGGAAGTGAAAGTCTCAGTAAATTTTATGAGTATAAAGAAGTCCTGAGGCCAAAGTTTTGAGAAACTGCTGATTAAATTCAAAGGTTCTTAGAATTTGGATTTCATAGGTATGTAAACCAAATAACAGATTTTTGAGGGTGGTTTCAAGGTTGCTTTCTATTTATTATACTACACAAACACAGTTAAAACAAATGGTCCACTGATGATTTATCACCATCTTTTCACAAAAGAGATGTTTTATCATAAAAAAAATCTCAGAAGTTATAGTCCTTGAAAATGTACAAATACAGTATTATAATAAAATTTACCTCATTGTCTTTTTTATTTTCCTCAGCTCCCTCTGGTTCAGTGGAAAGTACCCACTGAGAGACAAGCATGTAGGAACTCCTGCTCTAGTTTGTCTCTAGTTTGCAATGTGATTTTAAACCCACATTACCTGGCGCATAGTAAGGAGAGTATAAAATTTTGTTAAATAAAATTCTCTCCAGATTCATTGTGTGGGATTGCAGAGAAAGATACCTTTTTGTAAAATTAAGTTGCTTATTTCCTGTAGGACATTGTACCACATATATCCAATGATCAAATATGGTGTTGCAATAAGGTCCATGAGAAGGACTGTAATAGCAGAAGCTTGTTGTTATTTTAGGTGAATGTTTATTATAAGTTTTTTTTCCTATGTTTTCCCCCATTTTTTTTTTTTTTACTTGGAGGCTGTTGTGATAAGTGTATGTTTAGCACTAAATAAATAAATGAATAAATAAATAAAATATTGGGTCTAATCAAGGCAGAATTAAGCTCTGCATCTGCTTTCCCCTTTTACTCAGTCTCTGCAGTTAAGAGAGTCAAGAAAGAGGAGAGAAGGGCCCTTTGCTTTTCCTAGGTCCTCCAGTGGTCATTAGAACATTGCTTCAGCATCCAGGTCTACAGAAATGGCTTTTCTGAAACAGTGGATGTTCTCTATGTAAGAAGGCATCATTTAAATCCCTAAAATCTTGGTTTACTTCAACAGAACTCTCTAGATGGAATCGTTTCCTGAAGGGCCATCAAGCCAAGTACCAATTTAATCTCACATTCTCAAAGGAAAAACTTAGAGTTGTCAGTGGTGTGTCCTCTTAGGATAGAAATGAGACAGATCTAGCTTTCTGCTGGGCCAGGAAGCATTGATTGCAGGAGAGAACAAATGCTCTCTAAGTTTAATCAATCTCACAGAGCAGATGGATATGGCAATTAGTGCAAAAACAATTTTGCCAAGAATATTAACACTTATTGAGTTTGTCAAAAAAGGGTGAAGTTTCAAGTCAATAATTTTCTAAATTTATAGAATAGTTGCTGGTGAGCAACAGGGTATAGGATCTCTGGTCTTACACTCCTGTGTAGACCAATGAGATAATTAGTAGAATGAATGAATAAGTTCTTCATATACATCAAGTGAAACATGGAATTGAGAATGACTTTTCTAGTTAACATATGCTCCAACTCTTCTGAAAAACACTGAAATGATTATTTTGTTTTGACACATGTTATCCAGAAATTTGCTTTAATTCTTTACTTTTGAAAACCTAGACACAACTTATTTATCTAGGTCAGAGGTTGGCAAACACTTTCTATAAGGGGCTAGAAAGTAAATATTTTAGACTTGGTGGCCATGTACTCTCTCTAATAACCACTCTAGTTCTACCGTTATAGCACAAAAGTGGCCATAGAGAATAAGTAAATGAAAGGGCACGGCTGCGTTTCAATAAAACTTTATTTACAAAAAAGGTAGCAGGCTAGATTTGACCCATGGATCATAGTCTGCTGATCTCTGATCTAGGACATTTATATTGTCAATTGGTTCCTTTTAATATTATATAGAAATATTTTCTTTGTCCAAAATTAGGGCACTTATTGGAATCACCAAATTTAAAAATAGGCAGTGTTTCTAAAATCATTATAAGAAGTCAATTTGTCATATGGTTTTCATACTTTTTGTTTACTCATAACATAGAAATATGCAGAAGGTATGCTTCCTCTTTGAGTAATCTCACTTACCAGCCAAAGTCTTCCTCTTTCCTCCCTAACATATTTACCCTTCTCTTCCTGTGTCCATCTTCTTTCTCCTAGCTCTCTTCTCTTCTTCCCTTAGTTCCACTCTTTTGCAAAACCCCCCTCCTTCTTCCTTTTTATAGTTCAACTTTATTTTGGTCAAATAGGATTTTGTGGCATAGCCTGACCACCTAATCAAGAGTTAAGTTTTAAAGCTATGATGCTTGTGGCAAGTAAGAATAAAGCAGTGAATGCCAAGGCAAAAACTACAGCTGCATTTTGAGAGGTGAAAGAGTTGTTGGGCGATACATGTTGGTTCTTTTGATTAAATGAATTTGTATTATAAAATGTTTAGAACTGTGCTAGCATCTAAGTTCAGGACAAGGCAAGAATAACTGCTCTCACGTTTTCTATTTAACATTGTACTGAACATTCTAGAAAATAAAAGAGTAAGAAGGCATTTAGATTGAAAAGAATAAATAAAACTTTATTTATTTGTAGATGATATGATTGTCAATGTATAAAATCTGATGGAATCTATGAAAAAGCTACTAGAACTATTGTGAGTTTAGTCTATGTTGCAGGATACAAGGTCGATATACGAAAAAAAAATCAGTTGTGTTTCTATATACTAGGAACAAACAATTGGAAATCAAATTTTAAAAATACCATTTGCAATGGAATAAAAAATATGAAATAATTTAAGGATAAATCTGACAAACATGCGCTAGACTTGTATACTAAAAACTATAAAACATCACTGAGAGAAATGCAAGAAAACTTAAATAAACAAAGATGTATATCATGTTTATGGATCCAAAGACTCAATATTGTTAAAATAATACTTCTTCCCCAAATGATCTATATAGTTAAAGCAACCCTAATCAAAATCCATTAGATTTTTTTATAGAAATTAATTAGCTGAATCTAAAATTCATAGGGAAATGAACAGACCCAGAAGCAACATAAGAACTTTTAAAAATAATAATAAAGTTTGAAGATGCAGATTACTTGTAGACTTACTATGAAGCTATAGTAATCAAGACTGTGTAGTCTTGATGAAAAGGTTGAGAGAGTAACAAAACAAAATGAAAAGTCTCTAAGTGATACACATATATCTAGCTAATTGATTTTTAACAATGATGCAAAGGCAATTCGTTGGAGATAGAAGTCTTTTAAATAAAAGATCCTGGAACAATTGTAAATATATATGCAAAAGAAAAAAAAGGAAAAAAATGATCCGTACCTTGATTATTTGTAACATATACAAAAATTTACTCAAAACAGATTACAGATTCAAATGTAAATCCTAAAACTATAAAACTTCTCAAAGAAAAGATAGGAGAAAAATTTTGTGACCTTGGACTAGGCAAATATTACTTATATACAACAATGAAAGCAAGACCTTTAAAAGAAAAAAAGATTGAACTTCACCAAAATCAGTAACTTCTTTCTGTTCTTTAAAGGCCACTATTAATAAAATGAAAATACAAGCCATAGACTAACAGGGAATACTTGCAAATCATATGACTGACAAAGGACTTCTAAATATATATTTAGAACTCAATAATGAGAAGACAAACCACCCAATAAAAAATAGGCAAAGAACAAATACTTCATAAGAGAAGATATATGGATAGTAAATCATAGGAAAAGGTATTCAATTAGAAAAATTCAATTCATTGTGGAAACACCAGTTAAAATCATGATGAGATATCACCATACACCATTTAGAATGTTTAAAATTAAAAAGACTGACAATATCCAGTGTTGGCAAGGATGTGAACTAATGGGAACTCAGTACAATCACTTTGAAAAACGGTCATTTTCTTTAAAAGTTAAACTAATACCTATGATATGAGAAGTTATTTTACCCCTAGGAATTTATCTAAGAGAAGTGAAATATTTCTATACAAATGCATGCATATAAATGCTTATAACATCTTTATTCATATCAGCCCCAAACTGAAAACAATCCAAAGAAACATCCATCAATTGCTTAATGGATAAACAAATTGCACTATAACCACAAAAGGTAATATTTCTCAGTAACAAATGAAATAAACATGGATGATTCTTAAAATAATTATGCTTAGCAAAAGAAGCTAAAGTGTGTACATTCTGAATTATTTTATTTATATAAAATTCTAGAATATGTAAACTAATCTACAGTGACAGAAAGCAGATCAGTTGTTTCATGGGTATGATGATAAATGAGGATGGGAAGGGTGGGTGGGAGGGAACATTACAAAAAGGCACAAAGAAACTACTGGAATGATAAATATGTTCATTATGTTTCCAGTTGTGTGTGTATGTATGATATTTGTATTTAACGTGTGTCAAAGTAATCATCAAATTACATAGTTTAAATATGTATTGTTTACTGTACATGTCAATTATACCTCAATCGTGAATATTTTTGGTAGCCTGCTCTAATAAGTTATATAGGATCTCATGATATGCATTTCCATGTGTCAAACATATGTTTCATTTTGTATTATTTTCTAATCAAATTTTGCATTTTTTTTTCTTTTTTACTCTATGTTATATGAAGTCTTAGCAAATTCTTTGTGTGATAAGATGGGTATAAAAACACTCAAACACAACAGTGTCATATTTCAGCAGGACCATGAAATGTTAAAGGCTAACAGGAGCCTGTTTACATATGTCAGTTTAAAATGTGTCACTGAGAGGAATGTCCATGGGATGGATATGAGTCCATACTAAATACCCAGCATTTCTTCTAAATTGTCAAATCTCATTCATTCATTCATTCATTCATTTACAAAACATATTTCTGTGGCCAGATTTGAGTAATAAAAATACATATTTGAATTTATTTAATCATATATAATGATTGTAACAGTAGTTTCAGCATTACATGAAAAACTGTAGATACTAGAAAGTTCTACTAATGTTAGATGCAGATTGTCATCTCTGTAACATTTTTTCTTAGATGTTCAGTAGAATTATTTATTTTCAGAATTGTCCTCCATATTCTGACATTTGAGTGGTTTGACTTTATTTAATGTATTACACTTTTAAAAATAAGATAAATGTCAAATACCTCTGTGAACTCAGTCTTTACAGTACAGAATTATTAATTAAATTTAGTTCTTCATTTGAAAAATAAGGTTACTGGACTGTACCAACTGGAGTGTGAATTTAAAGTAGTTTAAAATATAAGCATTACCAAACCCAGTTAATCATTTTTTTTTCTCCCCAGGCTAAAAAGATTCCTGTCCTTTTTAATTTAGCCTTCTTGGGCATGTTGCAAATATTCTACCTCCTTATGTTTTTCAGATCCATTGTAATAGAGCCAATTCTTAATTTTTCTGCTTCTCACCTGTTTCTGTCTATTTATTTGTGTATAAGATGTCAAAGGAAAATGAAATGTAACACCTCAAAATACCACCTTGAAAAAGAAAATGCCAACAAATTCTTTTCTGCACCTGAAGCTTTTAATTCTTTAATCCACTATGGAATGTTGCTTAATTACATATTTTATTATGCATAACTGAAAATTATGTACTTTAGTTTCAACAATGATAGGAAAGCATGTATTGTTTATAAATAGAGGCTGGTTTGTCTTTATTTTTTATGTTTCAAATATTTGTGGAATTCTCACTGGTTCTCCTTCTAAAATTGGCTTTTTGAAAATTCTGAGGGCTGTGGGAAAATATCAAGTTCTAATATTTTTTCTTGGAATCAGAAAATTTATTACTTTTCAAAAGTAAGATAATGTCATGACATCATTATGGGTAAAAGCCATCAAACAGTATGGATATTTTCAAAAGCTTCATCTTAATTTTAACAAGTTTTACAATTTATTATTGGAAAATATTACATTCTTGTACTAGGTGAGAAATCCTTGGGGTTATTCTATTACCTCTACTTTTTCACGTATTTTAAAATTCCTGTAAAAATGTGTTTTAATTTGGTGTGTATGAATCTTATACCGGGATGGCAGAGTTTGGGGGTTAATATTTCATAATGAAACATTTCATACACTTGATTTCAATTACTTTAGTGATGAACTTTTTTATATCAGCAAAATATATTTTTTGGAAGGTTTCAAATTGCAATTAATTTTTCCTACATTTTCTGTATTTGAAAAAGTTTTTACTAAGGAAAAAGGAGAGAAATTTGTAGGTCGAAGACTTGGGTTATTTGAGACTGTGACCCTGTTACTTGAGTCAGTTACCCTGTTTCCTCTCCCTTGTCTTTAAAGTGGGAATTTCAGTGCCTTGCCTTAAGTATCTCATAGTAGAATGGAGATGTTTGTGGCACTGCCTTTTAAGCAATCAACAGATGTCATTGCTGTCATCATTTTAAGCATATTTGAGGGTGATGTAAAGAAAGGAGCCTCAAAAGGTAGGAAGCCTTTTTATGAGCTCTGGTAAAACAAATACTTGGAAGTTAGAATTAGAAGCACCAATTGGGTACTGTGAACCCTGTCCCCACATCAAGTTGTTATCAGATGGGTTGTGTTCTGCACTAATGCTTTTATATCACATTGCCACAGACTCAAAGAATTAATGGACATATTTAAATACTTGAACCTTGTTAACATTCTTATCTAATAGATACTATTGGTTCTTTTGTGGGGGGCAAATCAGAGCAGCCTATGGATCATTTCTTTTGGGGGGCATAAGGACATGAATTAGAGACTCACTGGAATGAAAACTTATTTGAATATCATAAAAAGCAAATGCTGAATAGCAATAAAAAAAATCAACCAGCAGTAAAGAAATAATGTTCAACATTTAACTTAGTGCAAAATATGTCACTTTAGTTTTTTTTGCGAGTGTTTATTTTACAAGGCAATAAGTATAACCTACCACGTAAATAGGGTAATGTAAGAAAGGCTTAAAAATGTTGCTCGTTATTTTAAACATTAATTCCAAACTATTTTTATTTAACATTTGGTATTGTAAACAGGAATAGTATTCTGGACATATACCTTCTACCACATTTCTTTAGTAAGGGTACTTTATATTTTATCAAAAATGTGTATGTTAATAATTATATCTTAGCCTTTGTCAAAAGACATGCAAGTAGTATTTACATTAAAAGGATTGCCTTCAAAGAACACTGAATCCATGATACACCCCTTTAAAAGTAAAAAATATTTGTAGGCTACAGCATCAATATATTCTGATATTCTAGAAATAATTCATATTTTTGGACCTCTGTTGGTTTCTACAGTACCATGCAAATTTCTGCTTTGTTTTAACACAACAGTCTTATTTCTACAGGCTATTTGATAGGGTATGTACATTTTAATTGCTCTCTTCGAAAATATCACCAAGCAGTTCAGAATACCTCATTTATTGATAATATCGTGACAATCAAGGATCTTAATATCAGCTGATGATAACAATAGGGCATAGGGCAGAATTTAATAATGGAATGTATGGGATTGTCAATTTTACTCAATCTCGAACCATTTGAAAATGTTTTCTACTCAAGCTATATATTTTAGATAAGCACAGATATAGGTATCACTACTTGGGAAAAAGAAACACTTCTTTTAAGCTCAGAATTAACACTAAATGTGAACCTATAAACATTTTATACATAATATGTACAGATTTTATAACCAAGTGCCACACAACTAGGGCATATATAGATATTAGTTACCTTGATTTTCAAAGGTTATGTGTCAACTCTGCATATTTTGTGCCAAGGAGATACTATCGACATTATTTTTTGCATAATGTGCAAGTATTATATGGCCACAGAGTGTAATGCAAATTAGTGGCAAAGTGCTGAGAGAAGGAATCCATGACAGACTCAGATGTACAAGGTTGAATATTACCCGTAAACTACCTGACTCTGCTAAGGTCTTAACAGCACAAAGTGCTATGTCATGCCCAGCTTTTAAGTCTCTGAATTCCTTGGACACAATGAAGCTAGTTCAAGGATTATCATAGCTACTGGCAACAAGAGAACTGGTATGAGCAATAAATGACATTGGGGAAGCAATGTAAATGATCCCCAGCCAAATCTTTTCCAAAATGTGCCATCTTTCCTGAAAATAATTTTGTTCACTCCATCATGACCATGATTGTTTACTGACATGTGTTTTTTCTTCTTTTTTTGGTTTAAAATATCATATTGGCAGAATTATGCTGCTTAAGTGGGATAAGAATTTTGTTAGTATTGTTAGGCTGATTTTTATAGACACTCATCAATTCATTGAGAATGTTATTTCAAAAGTAGGTTATCAGGAATGGGAAAACCTAATTGCAAACCAATTTCTTCTTACAAAAAAAACTATCAAATTTCATACCTCAAACCTTATGTTAAATGTAGGGTTGGTTAAAAAGAAGTCTCTCTGCTCTAGCTTCTCTCTTATACTTAGATGAAAAGAGGAAGATACACTTTTCTTAACTTAATGGCATACTAGTTTATTTAATTTTTAATACATGAAATCTATTTTCTATTTTATTAATTCAAATTCCTTTTGTTCAAATGATTTTTTCTGAACTCTAGTGAGCAAAAATGTTTAAAAGTTTTCTCAATTAATAAAAGAATTTAAAACTTTCTCAGTCAAGTTTGCAGCAAACCAGGTGCCTTCAGAGTAGTTCAGCTGTGCTGCAGAAGTAAATAGTAGTTGTAAAGCTGAATTGGGAGTTTTCAACGACATTTAGGCTTCCTAAGTAAAAGTTTAACACTAAAGCAGCCCCGTTGCCCACAAATGAGCTTTGGCAAAGAGAGAATGAGCAATTTCTGTACCAAGTTATCAAGAAAACCAGATACCCCTATTAACATGTAGGAAACTTTAAAAAGAGAAAGCAAAAGATAAAGTGAATACAAAGAAAATAATAATCAAAAACTGCAACACTGGCCTCTATCCTTGTGATGACCATTAGCACACCTCATTTTGTATCTTGGAGTTTACTGAACTTCACGTGGCAAAAATTTTGAAGATCATATTTAACTTCCAGGTGTTATTTTCTTCATATAGTTCTTATAAGTTATGATATACACTGCCAAATGAACTCAGTTATTAACCTATATTCCATTTAAAAAAATACATTGCTTATTAAATTTTTATATAGAAGGCCCATTTTCCCCTACTCATTTTGTTACTATTTAATGGCCTTTAAAAATAATTACGCATTAGCTTTAAAAAAGTGTTGCCATAATTGAAATATCATGAAATAAATGTAGATGAAGCCATTCTAGGCACATAACTGCTAGAGACTGGATTTATGTTTTTGTTGGAGCATCGTTAGACCAACCTGCTATCTCTGTTTATTAAGCAAAATGTTAACCAAAAACAGGTTATCATCTTCATAAACTTTAAAAGTGAGCATGTGTTTGTGATTTAAATTTACAGTGTTTCAAGTCACTTTTCAATTGTTCTTTTTCAAATCAGTAGAATATCAAGTATTAACATGCACCTAACTGAGGGCCATCTTTGACTCTGCAAAGTTACTTCACATAAGCAGACAAACCCTACCATGTCATACCATACAAACAATTTTAATTGTGTAGTTACAGTCAATAACCACTCCTAATCAGAACATTTCTGCATAAAGAAAATTGTGATACACTTATAAAAACAGCCAGCTGTAACAAAATAGCTGGTGTTTTCATAGCCATAAACTCATAAAAAAGAAATACACCTTTATACAGAAATTTTATACAGATGTAGCTTTAAAATTGATTGTAAACCAAAGGAAGACACATTGCAAACATCAATTATTTTCACATTAATTGCATAATTTTCTAAGGTGATCTATTAATTTTATTTACCTAAGCTTATTTGCATGATAGTAAAAATTGCATACAACAATAAGAGTGAAGCTTATAGTATGAATTGCTTGGATAACATAGAGCACTTTTTATAGGCAACTGTGTAAAGCACATTTTCTCTATTTAAAACTTTTAAGACACTTTGTTTTACTGCCCATCAAAATACATTTATAAATAGAAAAGAATCAGTATGGTAACAAGAGAAGCAATATTACATTTAACGGAAACTTCCAAAAAATTAATTACAACATGATGCTGCAGGATCTACAAATAAATAATGAGGACTAAATTGTGTTTCACATTTTCTTTTCATTTAAAAAAAATCATGTAACAATGAGAATGAAATAAAATTACAGTGAACTTTTATTTCCAAAATAAAAACAAATTTGAATTACGGCAGTGCCATATAATACAAGGCATTTGTTGGCATATGTCATCTTTAAACTGCATTCCACAGTCTATAGTTCTTTTGTAACATACAATAGAGTAACAAACTCTCTCTCTCTTTTTTTTTTCTTTTTAAAATAAGGGGCGAGTTTCCAAAGATCAGTGTGGAGTGTTACAGAAATAATTAAAGGAAGGAAATAATAATCACAGAAGTTATAATGCTTGTTTGAGGCTCCATAATAATAATATAATTGAAAAAAAAATCACTGGTATCATGCTTATAGGGTACACACCTCAGTGCGGCCCATGAACAGAAATTTGAAATTTTAATACCAAACAATCCTCGATGCTTCACCTGGGGCTGCCAAGCAGTTCGTAAAACAGAGTAAAACATTTAGTGCAGTCTGTACTATCCTTTTCTCAACTTTCCTGTTTGTGCAAGTTTCTGAAGATTCATTGGCCAAACCATGAACAACAATGGTTTTCTGAGTGAATACAGGTGGACTTTTCATTTTGTTAGTAAATACCAGTGGCACTGTTGAATGAAAATAATACTTTTATCTCAGTCTTTCAAGTCAGCATTAATGTCTGTGTTCCCTTCCACTGCTAGCTCGTCTTCTAGCTTCACGGAGAAAAGGGTGTTAGCATTTTTATCTTGGACACTCTCCTCTAAATCCTTAAGCAACTCCTCTTCTTTGTATTCGGCCACATCCACCTCTAACCCGGAGTTGTCCTTCAGTTTGCCATGGTGCTTGAGATAATACCGCTGGTTCTGAAAGAACTTAATGATGGTGTACTTGGGAAGGTCAAGCTGGGCGGACAGAGTCTGGATGGCTTCTTCGTCTGGGTACAGGCCTACATCTTGGATGAAACTCTGGAGGATCCCCAGGGCCTCCACGGAAATCTTCGTTCGCGGCCGGGTCTTCTGGCGGTTGTCATCCTCGGCCTCAGCAGGCGAGGCCACAGTGGGCTGTCGTGGGGGGAGCCGGGGGCCAGCTGGCTGCTGTGCCTGAGACTGTGGGGGTGGCAGGGCTGGTTGCTGCTGTGGCTGCGGCTGCTGCTGCTGAAAAAGAACAAGCAGACAATCAGAAGCTCTGCGTTCTCCTAGCTGTGCGGGAAGCCATCTAGAATTAGCAAGCATGTGGTCACAAATCCTACATAGACCTTCTAGGAGGGGGACACAGACTCAGGCCCAAAAGGCAGGCCAGCTGAATGGCCCACGGCATTAAGAAAAAAAGTCAAAATGATAAGAACTAAAACGGGAGAAATAATTAGGGTTTTAGGGGGCTACTAGTCTTCTTCATCAGAGGTCAGTGGAGTGTCCCTACCCTTGATTTTCAGTCTGGCTAACTGGAAGTAAAAACTCATAACTTTAAAAACGTGAGCCATAAACTCTACCAGAAGGTTACGCATCAAAAGCAAAGACAGCAAAGCAAATTCTGATGTAAATAATTAACAAAGATTTAAAAGGAAGATCCAGAAGGATTTCAAAGGTATTCCAGAAAGGAGAGCTACAGAGCCAGAAAAGCAATGTGTGTTTTGCCCATGTCATCGGATTTGCAAAACATGGAGCAAGAAAAGAAAGTTTTGCTTAAATTACCTATAAAACGGATACCTCTCCTCTTCTTCAGCATTATCTCTTATGAGACCAAAACACTTTTGAGAGTCTCACATTGGAAAATTTCCTACCAGATAGTTCTTTTTTAATACACACACAATTTCTTACCAAATTGCACTAGGCTGACACTGCAAGTTTTTTTCTCACTGAAAAATAAAGGTTCAGTCCGTCGCACGATGGTTTAGTGAACTGTTTTGTCTGTAGTAGACTTAGATGTGATTAGGATTTAAATTTAGTGTATACAGACACTTTTTCATAATTAGTATCTGTATATGTGCTGTAATTTCCATACACAATTATACATAAAAAATGGGTGACACATGCACACACTGTACTCTATACCCACGATTCTTACCAGCAAAGCAAATTAACCTGAGTAAGCAGCAAAATATTAGAACAGTTATGCTTTGCCTAAGTATTTCCTTTTATTCCCCTATGAAGCAATGTTATTAAAAACGATTCACATTTTCAAACAAGTACTATTTTTATTACTTAACTTATATCTTTCTCTTTTTTTGTTTTTGCTAAACAGTGAATATTTCAGGATTTCACATAGTTTAGTGCTTGATATCCTAAGGAACTCTCTATTCCAATTTTAATACACACTCAAGGATATTTTTTCCTAGTGGATGGATAACCCTATTACTGTTTTTAGCTACATATATATTTTTTATATTCACAGCAATACCCAACAGTCATGCAGGTGATTCACCAAAGACAGTAGAATTTTAAGACTATGGAAGTCAGTGGCATTTTCCCTTAAAAGGGAAAGCAAAAAATAGTCCCTTAGATTGAACAGAAATGTTATACAGCTCAAGTTCAATTTCAACACATTTCCTAAATAATGGCCGTAAGAGCACCAACAAACTACCTGATCCAAGAGCTTTCCAATCTGCATTCCCAGGGGAGTGCCCTCGGTGAATGAATAGAGACAAGTAAATGACATGACAAGCTAAGCACAAGGCTGACTCTGCTGGCACAGTGGTCTTCCGCCACCACCATGGTTAGTATGTCCTCTGAAAGTCTGAATATCCTGACCAAGGGAGAAGGTCTTGACACCACCCCCTCTCTTTCTCCCTCTCTTGCTGGCAAAGGTAACTTGTGCCCGCTCACCTGAGGAGCAGCACCGAGCCACGGTGCAGGGGTCGGCAGGCCTGGTAAGAAAACGCCTCTAGACTCTCCTTTCCCAAGGGTGGTGGGAGAGGGACTCTAAAGGAAAGACAAACAGACATGACTCACCCCTAACCTGTGTTCTGCAGGGAGATAGGTACAAGGTGAAGGGAGGGTCAAGGAGTCAGAAGCACGATTCCAAGTAGGTTTCCCTCCCCTCCTCCTTTCAAGACAGAATCTAAGGTATGAAACTGTGATTCTACAAAATTCCTCTACAGAAACAGCAGTAACTCCTTTCCTCAGGGGTAGTGTTGGTATTCGTTAAAAAAATAGGTGGTGAGTTTTAAATTCTGATTTAAAAAAATTTTTATGCTCTCACACACAAAACAACCCAATTCTAACAAAGACACACTTGCCAAACAAGAGGTGTAAAAGGGGGTTCCTGCCACTTCGGGGGTGGAGAGATGAGGGGAGAGGAACACAAAACATATTTCAGAGAAAACGTGTTAATTTTCCTTTTATTCCCCTGAGCAAGATGGCAGTGTGCTCTCTCTTGCTAAAAAGCCTGTGTTTAGAGCACTGGGAAGAAGAGAAACACTAATTTCCCTGATAAGTTTAAAGCTCTGTTTACTTAGTGCTATACTGAATGGGCCAAGGTAAACGAACCTGAATCTGCTCTGCTGGAACATGGATGATATGGGGTGGCCTGTCGCCATGGTGATGCACAGCGTTGCTCTCCTGTTCGTATATGGCATCGCGCTCTGGCTGAGGAAGACTGAGGAACCTTCGAATCATGGACAGGTTCTCCCACAGGGTCCTGTTTTCTGGAGAAGGATCTTCTTTCCAGCGTAAAAGCTCACACAACCACCCCTTAGAGACAAGGGAATAACAGGTCAGTTCATGCCTGCGGGTGTGGACAATTTCTATTAGGAGCTTAAAAAGGAAAGGTCCTGTGAAGTTAACTTTTTCATAAGCTCGAAAAGCTCCAATCTGCATTAAAAAAAATTTTTTTTTTAAACCTGTTAAGAGAAAATAGCTGTGGCTGTCGAGGACGCAGGCTGTTTCTAATCAACTTTCAGATTTACATCTTACAGGAGGACCATATTTTTCAGACTCAAAGGGCAAGACATATTTACCACGAACTCTGCAATATGTAAAATAGGAGAAAAGCAAAGTTGAAGGTGCTTCAAGTCTTGCCCAACTTTTTTGTCTGATGAGTGCCTGGCCACCTGAGGTCCTTAAAGTATTTAAGAAGAGATACGACAGATTTTTAGAATATTTTTTTTTCTAAAATTATTTCCTAAGTTTATAATTTTTGTATTAGAAAGGTAACTATGTGTAAGTATTTGTGTATGTATGTGTGTCAGTGTTGTCTATCAAAGAGAGAGAAAGGATATATACAACCGGGTGAGTATGAACACTGTCTAATGTAAGGCATAATGATCAAAATGAGCATCAGAAACATTCTCCAAGAAAGAATTTTCCTAAAAGACACCTCGGAGTGATTTTCTGACCACTGTAGTGTACACATATGATTTGTCAGCAATAATTTTAATAGGTTTCCTGAGCAAAGAGAGAAGGAAATGTCCAATAAATACCAAAATCTGAACCTCTCTGATGCCTCCTAAGGCCTAGTTTTGACCCTCAGATTCATCAGGAACTGAGTGGTCCAATAGCATACACTGTCTAACATTTTCTAATCACCATATCAAGTCTTCTTCTTGGCTGCCATGATGGATGCTAAGTAATCAAATGGAGAGGGGTGCATGTATCTCATCCAGACCCCCTGAACTAGCCAAGGCTATGACCCCCAGTTGCTATGCTGCCTGCTAACAGCTTACAGACACACCCCTGTCTGGAGAAATATTTTGGGACCATCTCACCTAGTGATGCCTGGACAGATACTCTACTTCCTCATGGACCCCCTTCCCCAGAGTGGCTAGTAACTGGCTGGTCGGTGGTATAGAGTCTCTGCTTCCTGCCAGCCTCTTGCCAACAATACAGACTTGACCTGAGACCACATTCATACTGGACCCCTTCTTTCCCATCCTCCCTTGCTCCTTCCATGTCCTTAACCAAATCATGGCACCTGATTCCCCATCTTAGGCTCTGCTTTAGGGAACGTGATCTAAAACAAAGAGTCTTACTGAAAATTCAAAGTAAACTAGTTAGATGTGAATGAAGAGAACACAGTTTCTTTATTATCTGATTTTTAGAACTAGCCAAGGAGATGATTTTTGTTTTTGTTTTTGTTTTTTCCTTTTTGGTTTTGTTTTCAGTGTTACCTTTGGGGTGAGAATGGTATGACTTTCCTCCTCTTCGTCTCAAACTGAACAACTGGAGAGAAAATTCTTTCAACTGCAATATACAGTGGGAAGTAGCAAGGCACATTCTCCCCAAAATGTCCTATTTGAAATATTTTAAAAGAAAAGATGAAGGACAGATGAGCTTCCTAAGGCTCACCAACTAACCAGCCAAGGTTACTGCTGCTAAACCTCATGAGATCTACTAATTTTTCTATAAGAGCTATGATTCTTTATTGAACAAGTCTTTTAATTAAACAAATATGCACATGGGGATGGTCATGCAATCATGCACTCACTGAGTGCCACTGAATGCACTTCAAGGCTAAGAGAGCAGACAGAAAACTGGAGTTTTACCTGAAGGAATATTATCTAAATTAAAAAAAAAAAAAAACAATTGTGATTACAATGACTACAATGTTATCAAACATGCTTCTCTTCTAATCACGGCTATTCCATGTTTATGTCTAGGATAATATGATGCTATGTCATAATTCAGGTCTATTTATGTGAGTATAATACTAACTACAAAATTGTATTTGAAAGTATTTGAAATATTTGAGACCCACTAGCATGTGGTGCCCTGGAGATGGTTATTTCTTACTGGCAAATACTTGCTATCTAGATTAAGCCATAAAAATACTTCATATGTTCCTACATCTAAGCTATTTCTTTACACTTTACCTCTAAGTTTTGATGCAGTGAAGGTTTTAGATATATATCTTCCTGTAGGCTTGGGAGTAACTACGGTTAAGATTACTTTCCTCCTTTCCCCTTATTGCCATTCGTCAGCTATGGCAAGTGAGAGGCCCCCATGCCTAAACACAGCAAATGCTACAATATTTTACCTATCAAAAGATGTTAGAAGTTTCGTAAAGAACAGATTTTTTTTTTACTTAGTATTTTACTATTGCAATAAATTAATAATAATAAATAAATGCTAAACATTGAGCATCTAAGAATTTTTTTTAAGAAATAAATGCTTCCAACTAAAAATTGCTAAAAGTTAAATTAAGAACGATTCATGTAAGAAAAGCTCAAAGAGAGCTGAAAATTCTAGTAATTTTCAAATCTGTTAGAAACTTTTTAATGCAGAGATCAGTTAGCACTTGGATATATGTGAAAAAAACATGTGGATAACAGATGTTCTTTGGAAAAGAAAATCATTAGTTCTTTTAAAATGGCTAATAATGATAGCTAATTCCTAAACAATCACACTCACACTGGTTTAACAAATATTTCAGGAAAAGAGCCCTGACTCATTCAACAAATATTTTTGTTCATATTGTCACTTCTGTCTCTGTGCTTATGAGATAGATCCTTATTTTTATTAATTGCCCATGACTAACATAACATTTCCAGTTCTTTGCTATTAACCTATGCCCTTAAATAATACTTCTAATTCCTTATCTAAAAATAATTTGATGAATTATAAGTTTGAAGCATGTCTCTGCTAGCCTTACCAGAGGCATGATGATTTTAAGGGACTGAAATCAGATGCTTCTTAGAAAAATATTTAACGGTGCAGCTGGGAACTGTTAGTTCTACAAGGGTATTCCAAAAAAACAGAAAGTGTGTGTGTGGGGGGGTGCTTTTCTCAATGTGCATATCTCTTAAAAAATAATGGAAAACAGATATTTGACACACTAGTTCTTTGTCAGCATAGAAACAAACTGGCTCATTCCCAATTTACAATGGCAAAAATAAGATTAATTTATCCTAATGCTATTTAAATATCTAGAAATATTATGAATGCCTCAAATCCTATTGATTGAGACTCTATTAATGATGACAGTAATTTGATATGTTTTGCAGAAAGTGACTGAAAAAGCCAAATGCTTTCAAATTCCCCAATACCTTTTTCTAGGTCACTTTTCCATAAGTGATATCATTAAGAGCATATAAATTTGGAAAGACAATGAATGTGAAACATGTCAGAATATCTGTAATACTTAACAAATAAAAATAATGATTCCCCTAAGTACTGTATGGACTTTTAAATGATAAATTATAGATTTATTTGGTTGAGGAGAGATGAACACTTTGTTGCAAAATGTGAACATAATTACATTTTTAAGAGAGGTCACTAGGACTTGAAATATTGTAAGACCATAGGCAGCAGTACCGACCTACTCTATAAATTAAATTCAATCACAATGATTCCAAACGATAGAAAAGACAGGAAACTAACAGCGTTAAAATAATGAGACTGATCCATTTTCAGAAAACTAAAATGGTACAAGGAACAACCTAAACTTTAAATGTAGTAAATTTGCCAAGCAACATTACACTGCATATAAAGAGGGCAAAATATAAACAGTAGCCACATGTAAATAAATAAGTAAAACTTTCAGGATGTTACTACTTTTCAAACTGACAAAGTTTAATTTGACACCTTCTGTTCTAAACCCTTTGTTTCTATTCAAAATCACGCCTTGAGCTGTTGCTATCAATCACAGCGCTCCCCATATTACTTAAAAAAAACTGGCATGGACCCTGAATAAGCTGAAAATGCCATGCAGATGAATTCTGAGATAATATGTTCAAACCCGTTATATACAACACAAATCCTGTAAAGTTATGTATTGTTAACCTACATTTATTGAGAACTAAAAGTCTTAAATCCATCTGCCACAAAGGAAATACTGTTATGTACTTTATGGTAACCAAGAACCATCTGCAAATGTCTTGCCACCGTAAGCAAGAAAATAGTGCAAAAGATGCGAAACCTAAGACTACACGAAACAACGTTCTTTTGACTGGTTTTGGTTAGGGATCTATTAAAGAAATGTAAGATCTGGGGGTGGGGGGGAAGGGGGAAAAAAGAAAATGCAGAATGACTGCCAAACCAGTACTGAAAAAAAGCAAAACAAACTCAATGACAACACAATGGCAATTTATTATGGTCCATGAAACACATGACTGTATGCTCATTTTAAAGGAAAAATTAGCAGTTCTAAACTCAACATTCTAATGATGTGCTTTACTGACAGAATCTTGTTGTACCACATTTAAATAAAAATCCTGGCACCTTCATCTCTCAGCTGCTAATTTCCAACCAAATTCAATCTCTGATTTCCACTCCACTCTTTTTTAGACAGTTAATTCTAGTCAATTCACTACTAACATTTTAACAGATAAGGGGTGTGCAATGATTTTAATAGTCAGGAAAGTAACCTCATTTCATGAATGAATTTACTGTACCAATACGGTCTCGTACACATAAAAAGAGAACCCATACGGGGCCGGATCTGTGACAAAGCTGGAAGCATGTAACACAATTAGTGTTCTAGGGGAAAACAGACTTCAGAATTCTCTGAGAAAAAATTTAATACAATATACAGATTATGTATATATTACTGTTATATATGTATACATTTTAAATCCGAGCTATAAAAAGGGAAAGAAAATGACAATTCTTGATATAACTAAGAAGGAAAAATACATTTTAAAAAATAGAATGGTAATTTGAGTTCTAAAAAGCAAAACATTTTATAGTCTGTTATTTATCCTCCCCCCATTTTTATGTGTTATTTGCAGGAGTATTTTGTTCTAATCTCTGGGGCATATAGTATAATAATATATATTAAAAGAAATCAAGCTAAATAGGGAGGTATTTGATACAAACATTTTAGTGGGAGGCATGAATTACATTTTAGCAAGTAGTAAGTACAAAGATTAAGCACATAATCCATTAAATAGTACTTCTCACACAAAAAATTCAGTATTGTAGACTAAACTACGCTAGGCATTTTGAATGAGTACATTTGAACAACTAACTATAAAGCTAGCAATTTATCATTCAGCAAATAATTTTCTACTTTTAAAAGAATCTGTAAGTGTTACTTATGCTAATGAAGACAGTTTTTAATCTGCCCACAAACATGCTAATAGAGGGCAATTCTTTTTTTTTTTCCCACAAAGCTGTCCGCATTCAAGGGTAATTTCATATCAATGTTCTAGAAGCTGAGGGTGGGGGGAATGTGTTCTAATTGTCAGAGCTACCAATTCTTTCACCTTTAGCATGAAGGTTTAAAGATATCACAAAAGATACAAAGGGACTAATGTTTTAAACCACTCCTTTAATATTCCAGAAGGGTTCTATTTTCACGCTTTGTATGCTTTATATACACTCTGCCTCAAATATAATATTAAGATATCTACTTCTTCTGGGGACGTAATGCAGACACACAAGGCCTAGTGGAGGTACAACCCCACTTCGTAGGTCCAAGGCCTGTATGCTGTTTCACACACTTTAACTTTGAATCTTTTTTCGAGAATAGTCATAACACTTTAAACAGTGAGAAACAACACAGTGGCAAAGCAATACTGAAAGCATTTTAAATTATTTACTAGGTTAAAAGGGTGAAATGATACTTTAAATACATCAAATTTCATCGTCTAGGCCATTTTTTGGTGGCAAAGTGGTATTGATCTTTCCAAATGCTTAAAATTAACTATTTTCCAGAAGGTCATTATTTGATTAAAGGCATTAAAGTTGAGGGCAAGAAGCGATGCACTTTTTCTTCTTCCCCATTCAAATCATCGTGTAATTTAATAAGAACCATCCCATCATGTCCTGTAATAAAAACGCTTATCTTAAGATATTGTTCTTTACCTAACATATTAACCTTTAAATGTTATGAAGTTCTTTAGAAAAAAAACCTTTGCTAAAGCAGATTATTCCATAACATAATGAGAGGCCACTCCATTAACATTAATAAAGATACATCTTCTCCTCTATAGAATTAGTAGGAAATACATTCATCTTTCTCCCAGTTTAATAACATCTACTCTGAAGAGGATCTCAGCAGGTCTGCAAGTAACTTTTCCTAAGTTAACACTGGTCTAAAGAAAACATGGGAAATAAATATGAACAGAAACGTACCAGTAAATGCATTTTCCATTCTAAAAGTAGAACACTACATCATTTTATTCAAAGATGAATTTTAAAAAGAAACATATATAAATGGAATACATACATATATATATGAATATATATATATATATATTCTCCAAATATACTTATTTTCAAAGTGTGTCTTATGATATTTGCTAAAAAGAAAAAAAAAAGGTACTCTTTTAAATTATTACTATTTTTAAACTTCTAAACTGTTTCTGTTTTAAACTCTCTAGACTCTACAGTTTACTTAAGGGACTAAATATCTTAGCCAAAAATCTGTGGGTTTCCATATTGTGGTAATAAGAGGACATAAAATGGCTATCCATAAATTTCTCATTTGTAAATTTTTGCCATTTTGTCTTTAATAAGAGGTTAAACACATCTAGCAGAGTTTCTGGAGATTTGTTATGACAAAAAAAGAAATGTTTATATAATCTGGGAGAAAATTCTCATTAAAAATTAGTGAATTTAAAAGGAATATTCAGAATCATTAGTAAATCATACTTATTTTTCAATTTTGCTTAAAAATTAACCAAGCCAAAAAAAAATCATTTGTTTTCTATGGTTTTTATGTTTATTTCTTTTCTTACTTCTCATAGACACTGACTTAGACACATAAACATGGTGTCTTTCTTTTGCTATAGATTGTTTGGTCCGTAACAAGATTATCAGATGACAATCGGGACAAAGATAAAAATGGTTCTCATGTAAAATGGTTGTCAGGCCCGAGGGGAGCTCACATTTTAAAGATTATTTTCAGGAGGAAGAATCGGAGATCCGGAATAAAGGAGAAGTAAAGATAAAAGTATGAAATTCTAAACAACATATTAAACTAGCTAGTGAGAAAAGGTAATCTCTTGACTGAAATAATTTCAAAAAAAGCTTAAATTTTATTTTTAAAACACTCGATTTGAAAAATATCTAATTTAAAAGTTTTTTTTTTCTCATATATTTCAAGTCTGCTTTCAAGCTGGTTTCTTCAAAGCTTAAACAAAACTAATAAAATTCTGGTTTATATGTCTGATTATTGAATATAGACTTTACAAAGAATTACTTATTTTTTTCCCCTCAATCTAAGATGTGTTGACATTCCATAAATTTTGGTGTTATGATCTGATTCTTTAACATTTATATAGTCTGCCTTAAAATCTTACTTAAATTTTTATTCTCTCCTCATTGTTCCTAACTAGCATCTTTAGAAAGCCCAACACTCCAAATAGACTTTCATCAATTTTGGCCTCTGCTTCGATCATAAAGAATCACCTACACCTCTCCGTTCCATTCACCAGGGCACCTCTACCATGAATTATGCTTGTAGGCACCAAACATTCTTTTTTAATTACTTCCCACATTATTTTTATTTCTGAACAAAAATTTTTCAAGTACTCATTCCTTTTCCTCTCTTATGGTAGGGGATAAAGTACACCAATGATGACTTAGAGCTTCATGAACAATGAGAGAACAAGGGTTATCCAAACTGTGATTCCTTCAAAAACATGATATCTAATTTAGCCTGTGGAACTTCCTGATAGGTATATGTACAGGTTTAATTAAATTTCCTTGAATTCCCTCAGCCATCTTTTGAGACGCCCTTGGAAAAAGGATGCTAGGATGAAAATCATTGCTGTGGTCATCTGTTTTTCAACTGCCCAAAGTTATCCTACTGCTCAACACGACCTTCAAAGGCTTCCCATTAAAAAGAAAAAGTTCACAGTCCCAGAGCTGCACTGAGTGTTCCTCCTGGTCACACTCACATCCTACGTCACATCCTGGACTATTAGCTGTTATCCTACACTTCTCCACATTCTGTTCTCCATTTCTTTGTTCTAACAGGAAAGTCCTTTCTCCTTTATACTGCCCATCCAAATACTAACTCTCCTTCAAGTCATGCTCAACAATATAAGTACACCAATAAAGGGTTATATCCTGTAAAGGCTTTTATGTATGTGAACTTGAGTAAATTAACTTTCTGAGCCTTAGTTCTTCTACAAAGTGCGGATAATCATATTAATCTCACAGGACTGTAGCTGGTACAAATAAAATAGAACACATTCAGTCAAGGAACTACAAAGAGGGCTGATGAACTTAACTGAAAGCATTTGCCTTAAATGGTTCAGTATATTTGGGAAGATTTGACATTTGAAAATACCTATTAGTGCAAGTCAGTATGTGATGGTCAATGAAGGGCAGACAGCAAGTAGGATCCAAGTGGAGGGAAGGGAAGAAGAGATGTGCTGGGATGATCTAGGAATTCTTTACTGATGAAGAGTGATATTGGCTTGGTTGTGAAGAATGGGCGATATTTATGGTGGGAAGAATAATGAAAAAAAGTGAGATAAATTAGCAATGTGCTAGGAAAAAACAGGCAGACCACTTACTTTCCAATTGACTATATATATATATATATATATATATATATATATTCATATATATATGAATATATATATATGACCATGCACATATATATATATATTCTGCTATTCCTGAGAATACGACAATCGCTGTGACCTCATCTCCTCTATATACTGTACTTCTAAGATCTATTTGTTAAGAAAGCCAGGATATTAATTTGAATTCCTATTCTACTACTTACTAGCCTTGTAACCTTGGTCAAGTTAATCAAGTTCTCTAGACTTCAATTTTCTCCTTTATAAAATGAGAGTAATTTTCCCAACAGTCATAACGTTTTGAAAATTAAGAGATAATTCATACAAAAGGCTTGGCACCCAGTAATAGTTTGATGAATGTCAGCTATTATTATTTTTATTATTGTTATCGTTATCACAAAGATAATCCAAAGGAATTTGAATATCTATGGAGTTAATGAAAATAACTCAGTTACAGCTACCAACCTGAACCCAGTATTTTCCTCCCACAAACTAGGTTCTCCTTCTATGTAGTTTAACTCGATTAACAGTGATCACCACCCACCCAGTCACCTGTGCTGAAAGGCTGTTATTTGCAGTATAAATTGGTATAATCTTTCTGAAGGGCAATGTGAAAATGTTGAATGCAGAAATGTCTAGTAATCACCTTTAAAACAAAAATGCCTTATTTTGATCCAGTGATTTTAATTCTGAGAATTTATCTTAAGAATATGATCATTAAAGATGTATACAAATATTTAACGATAATGTTATGTAAGCAAAATATGTGATAGCAAAAGTTGACTATAACTTAAATATATCTCAAAAGGGTATTCAAAGACGTGTAACATACAAATGAATGTAAAACATATACATACATATACACACATATGATGTATACATGTTTAATTTAGCCTATGGAACTTCCTGATAGGCAAATATACAGGTTTAATTAAGCATACTTGAATCTTTTTAGCCATCTTTAAGATGTATGTATATACATACATATACACATCTCTGTGTGTGTAAAAAGAACATAAATCAGGCTATCCCTAGTTAACTAGAATTATGGGTATTTTTATATTCTTTCTTATGCTAGTATTTTTTTTATGTTTTTCTACAGTGGCTATGCACTATTTTTTAACTAAAAAAATAGTTTGAATTAAAACATTCCTGTCAATTTCACCCCCCCTTCCTTCAGAACATCTCTTGAATTTGTTCCTTCTTTTCATTCTTACTGCTCGGGTTCAGGCCCTTGGCATTTATTCCATGAACTAATGCTGATGGGTTTCTTTATTCTAGTCCACCCCCACCTGTGCTGAGTTACATTTATCATAAACAAATATCATTACAAATAGCCCTTTGAATGGCACACTCTTCACTTTCCTTAACCCATGGGGCCTGGAGCAGCCCCGAGGCTCACACTTCAATGAAAGAGTGTAAAACTGTAGCAGAAGATTCCTTGCAACACAGTGAAATGGCAATAAATTGGGGTGGGGGGCAGAGAAAGACATAAAAATGGTACAATCTGGGCCATTTAGTTAGTGGCAAGAAACTATATACTCCTTTGTAATTCCTGAGAGCCTCATGTATGGTAGCAAAGTCCTACAACTTACATTCATAATGATGTGCATTTCAAGAACTAAGATTGAAATTGAGCTCAGCTTACAAGGTTTAAGGAGGCATGGAAACACTATTGAAGATTTCTGTCAAAGGCAAATACATTTGATCATTTAAAGAAGCTTGATGGGAAACTTCACTCTTTCCAAACTCCTCAACTCTAGTAATTATGTGCTCTTATGTTATGAAGCAAATTTCTTATCATGCTGCATCCTAAAATCACTATTACAATTTCACAATATTTATTTTTCTATTAAAAACTATGAATATCACTAAAAAAAGTTGCTGAATATCCATATATGCCATGTGTAAAAAAAAAAAATCCTATAAAAATATGAATTACAAAATGAGTAATTTTTAGGGGACAATTTATCTGATATAGTGGTTTGTTTGCTTACAAAAATAATTCCCTACCAAGTTATTTTAAACAAATATTTCACCATTGCATTTTAAATGATTTATATAAAACTTTTCAACATTGCAGACAGCTCCTAAAATGAGCTAGCTATACTCCCCATTACGCATATTTAGGGTCTAGGAATTAAAATTTTAAATCTTCCATCTATATTCCAGGAGCAATGACGAAGAATTTTTAAAACTAGGGTAAGGCAACTCAGGACTGTAAAAGTCAGGAGACTCATATCCTAAGAGAGACAATCTGGCAGGCGGGTCATCATGAGCTCCCATGTTGCTTAAGGTTTTGCCAATAGAGTAACACCTACTTCTGTGGCCCCAAACCATATTATTTTATCCATTATGCAAAACTACTAATCAGAGGTCGGCTTAAATGAGGAACTCAAATCTTGAGATTCGCTAGAAGGCATTAAAAAAAGTAAGCATAAATATTTCTGGAAATATCATGTGGGTCCCAGTGACAATGGCCAGGTTATAATTTTACCAATGAAAGGAGACGAGGGAGGCTGCAGCTCTCTGCACAGGCCATCTCAGTTACTCACCACAACCACTGATTCTGTTTTCTACCTGGGGAAAACAAGCTGGGGAGGAGAACAGGACAGGGGCGGAGTCTGACCACACTGTCTTTCAGAGCTCAGAGACCCTACAGCTATCACCAGGAATCCCTTACAAATGTGATGGCTTTTGTGAGGGCAAAATTGTGAGCAGATGAAATTTGCTTCTGAATCGTTCCATCCTTCTACAAATAACTGCTGAGTGCCATCAATGTGCCACCTACTGCGAAGGTTAAGAGGAGATTTGGGGACAGATAGAATAGGGAGTCATTTCCCCATAACCTCTGCTTATATGGTCTGGGAGTGAAGGGCACTTGAAAAATAAGCAAACTAAAAAGTAATAAATAACAGAGATTTCCTAAGTAAATTCAAGAATTCCGCAACAAATGTGTTTGAAAAATATAATTCTTTTCCCTCCTCAAAATTTATATGAACATTGATGTCATCTCTTTTGTGTCATGGACCCTCTGGAAACCTGGTGAAGCCCATGGATGATGTTTTTTCAGAATAATTTTTTAAGTGCCTAAAATAAAACACACAATTATGAAGGAAACCAATTATGAAATACAATTATCAAAAATTTGTGATATAATAATATACGTGCTTCCTTATTAACACACTAAATAAGATCTAGCAACAGATCTAATAACTACTGTAATTTTACAGTGATGAGCAAAAATATTTTGAGATATTGCAATAACTTAATGTGATGTGAAAACATTTCTGGTTTTTATTGGTGATAAATTCATAGGTATTGCTAATGCTACTGTGATTTGTTGTCTATATTGATAATTGAAGAAAATGTCAAATTTCAATAATATTAATGAAATGTTTTTTCTCATTCAAGTTCAAAGACTCCTTGGGGGAAGGTGGGACAATAGGGTGCCACCCCACATATATGTGTACATATACATATATATGTGTGTATACATATTTCAAATAATTTCCTAGAACTATATTATGTAAGTTCCTTGTAGACTAGAAAACTTTGATATTTATGGATTAATGAAACAGATTTCCTATCTATCTATCTATCTATCCATCCATCCATCCATCCATCTATCTATCTATATATCTATATATCACCCTAAAGGACCATGTCTCTTAGCGACAAGTTGGAGAAAAAAAACAGTTAACTACTCGTAGAGTGGTTCCCACACAGTGTCCTGAGGAGCCCTAGGTTTCCATCAGGGATGTTGGTAATGAGAAGGCCCCTGAACTCTCAAGTCAATCAAAATGGGGGAATATTTTTACCTTATTTATTATATATTTCAGTTCTGGATGAGATTTCATGCATAAAACAACAATTTTCCAGCTTAAAATGTTTTGACTGATAATCACATTGGTACATATATACCTCATTTTTTTTTTCCGATGCTATTCTAAACTCAGAAAAATGGGTTTATGACCTCTGAATACAGGACCTATATTCCAACTTAGTTAACTCCCTACTATCCAAGTGACTATAAAGGTAAACAAGATTAGCAGAGTACCCTCTGAGAAATGTCCATCTGCCCAAAGAGAAACATTAACAAGTTTTCCCAAAGAAACTTGGATTCCTGAACAGAACAGGGTAAGGTAGCAGGGCAGGCAGAGAATGGAGGCAGAGAAAGGAATGGGACAGTGGCATGGGTATGCAATAGAGGGCAGGAAAGGAGGGGGAAGCTATGCAAACCCTAGGAAACAGGCAGAAATCAAATAATGGTCTTTGCTCTCATCATCATTTTTCAAAGAGCACATGGATATAAAGTATTTGCCTTTAGGATTTCAGGACAGGGCAGAAAGAAGCTAGTCAAATAGAAGATTTTTTTTAAAAAAGGAATTGAGTAGGAAACATGGTGGAGTACTTGGGGGGTACAGGTAGAAAATAAGCAGGCATATAACCATCTCATAACTCTATGTTATATGTAGCTTAATGCTAAACTTATCCAGAAATATAAATAAAACTTTCTGTCTAGAAATGAAGCTTTATGGATAAGTCTTTAATCCATATGGTTATCCAGGGTCCAAGTTACTTAGTATCTTTAATCAAAATACTAAAATAAAATTATTACCCATTAGGTTGTTACTTTGCCCCCAATCTCTAAACATTCAAGCAAAAATTAATTGCATTCCAGGAAGACAGACGGAAATTCAAACAGTAACAGCTTGGCATGGACTGAGCTGGGTTTCCTAATAGCATTTGTCTGTTTGCGAATATATATTTTATTTACAGCCTTCACTTCCTTGACCTATTGAAAATAATTTATTTTTACTTAATCTGTATTTAATTTAAACCACCAAATACTCTTATCAATGAACCAACTAAGTAGCACCCATGACAAGGAGCACTCCTGTTGGCACCATAAGTAAAATGGGTAAACATTTAAAGGAGACTTTTGGGGATGGGCACCCCTTAGCAGCTATTAAATGCTACAGGTGTCAGTTTATGAATTTGAGCTTCAAGATAGTCTCTAAATCAGCTGTCATGCCCTGCTTCTTTTTCCTTGTTTATGCCCTATTTCATTAACCACTTCCAAACCTGTGATTTCTCATGGAATGAGTATATATTTTCCTCGTGCTATTCTTCCCAGAACTTATATCAATCCAGAGACAGAGAGAAAGATGGACTTTCAAGCATCAGTTAAAAAAACAAACAAACAAACAAAAAACATGTTTAAGGAGGAAACTCTTCAGCAAACTTTAAGTCATATCATGTTGGTAACCACTACCCTACCCCACGGTAAGCCAAGCCCATTCCTCAAACAAACTGAGCTCATTTTGCCTCTATATGGTACTGACTCTGCTAGGTCTCTGTTAATGAGAGAGAGATCTTCTAGTTTTCTAATAGTGAGTCGCACATGAGATTCTATCAATCTTGAGCTCATTTCACACTATATAACATGGAGTTCATACATGGATTCCAAATAATCCATTCTCCTCACTATGTGCTACTCATGAATAATCCGTTTTGGCCATAGACCCCAAAATAGCACTTTGCCCCCCCCAAACAGAGACCTTCCATTGTTCAGAACCCTGCCTCTGTGACTCATTCCCAGACTCACATACCTGTCGGCAGAACCTTCAATCAAAATAGCATTTTCTTTCACACTTATGCACCTGTTTCAGCAACCAACTCACAGAACCTGGAACTGCAGAAGACACAAGACCTAATCTGACTCAACTCATTTCACCTTCCTGAAGGGGAAGTTCAAAGCCTGAAAGGTTAAGCATCTTGCCTGGGGCTACATAACATGGCAGCAGTGGAACTGGGCCCACTTCTCTTTGCAATCCTCAGTGCTCTCTGAAAAATGAATTTTATGTACAGGTTGTTATATAAGCCATCTGTATTTGCATATTAACACTCTTTCTATCTGATGTAGATAATCAGGAAGCATGCCCTCTCATTCCTTTTAGCTCAGAATAAAAATGTGAGCTGCACTGTATATGATATTGATGAATTTAACAATGATGAAAAATCAGGGAGTGGGTCCAAAAGAAAATAGCAAAGAATATTAAAAGGAACCAATTCTTCCTGTATATTTTCATGAGAATCTGAAAGCAATGAAGAACAGTAACTACAGAATGAATGGCTGAGGAAGGTGAACCGAGATGGGGCCAGATAAAGTTTGTAAACTATACTTCTACTGAATCTTCAACTGTGATTTGATAAGATACATGAAAACTGTCCTTTTATTAGACAGGGACTAAGCAGGGTCCATAAAGAAAATTATAATAATTTCCTTACACAACAGGATTCTTGTAGTCTAATTAAGTATAATGAAAAGACATGCTCTCCCTTCATACCCAAAACACTGAATATTCCCGAACTCCATATACACCATAGCATCTCTAAACAGCAACTCTTTGCTGCCTTTCCTGTCCCCTTTTGTATCAACAGGTGTGCTGGATACAAAGAAGTCCTAACACAAAAACAAAAGTTTGCAAATCTGGTAAACTAGGGATGTTTTTTCAGGTGGTAAATGAAAATTTTCACTTGCAAAAGAACAAATCAAGGTTCCCATAAGTGGCAAGCTCTACCAGTGACTGCAAAATATGATTCAATTTGCATGCTGGCTTATCTCTAACATATCTTGAAGTAGCTGTGCAAAAACTTCAGAGTTATTCAAGCAAGGGCAGTAACAATGAAGTTATAAGCTGTATTTTTTAACCTCCACTTTTCTTATTTCCCGGACTCATCCCCATGCAACTATGCTACTTACATCAAATCTCTTCTTGGGAATCCTAAAATGCAAGTGGACTGTAGTAGCAGCGTTGAGTTGCTCTAATTAGCAATGCGTGCTTTCAATTCTGTGTTAAACAGGATTCTGAGGTGTTATCTGTACTCAACAGGAAATAATGTTGTGACAGGTAAGATAGGGATTGAAACAAATCTTCCAC